>CM046887.1:12291559-12343877 GCA_025688845.1 Cucumis hystrix
AGAAAATTCTCCTCTGCTTTCCTCTCTCTCAAGGAATAGCCTGAGATCACAACAAATTCTAACTACCTCTCTCTCTCCATAACCACAACTCCTATTTATACTCTATTATTTAATTACGAAAATAACTACTACAATATTAGAGCTATTTCCTTTGGCACGTGCGTCATCCCTGCTTCTTCTTCCTTCTACTATACTGGTGTATAATTGGGGGTCTATCATTTTTTAAGAAAGCCAAGCTCTGAAAACCAAAATAAGTAGGCCCTACATTCAATTTTTCAAAATTAAACTTATTTGTTATCCACTTTCTACCAATATTTTTAGAAACAAGTTCAAACTTTGAAAACTAAGAAAAAGTAATTTTTAAACACTTTCTTTTTGCTTTTAGAATTTGACAAAGAAATGAAATTTTTCTAGGTGAAACGACAGTAAGAAAATTGGGAGGAAAAAGGATCCTACTAAATGAGCCTTAGATTTTTTCAGAGGTGTGCGTTGTGGTTTGAGATACTTGGGGTTAAAGGAACAAGAGAGTTTTTAGAGGTCTTGAGAAGGACCCTTCAAAGATTTGGTCTTTGGTGAGATTCCACGTTTCTCTTTGGGCTTCGGTTTCCAAGTATTTTTTGTAATTATTCCCTTGGCAACATTTTTCTATGTTGGAAGCCTTTCTTGTAGTTGGCTTATTTTTTTGGTGGACTTGTTTTTTGTATGCCCTTATATTCTTCATCCTTTCTCAATGTTGTCTATATTCATAAAAAAAACTGTTGAGATTCAAAGTTCTAGAACTGAGGTGATTTAGACCGACCTAATCAAAAGTGTGATTTTCTCTATACAATAATTTCTTATCAATACTTAGCTAAGGCTAAAAACCTGTTCCTTTTACGAATTTTAATTAGATAAGCACATAAATAATAAGAAAGCTTTAAATGTAACTTATCACAGAACCCTCCTCCTTCTAAGGAACAAGGAGAGTCGAAGGGAAAAAATAAAAATAGATAAACCTAACTGGTTCCACACTTCAATATAACTACTAGTGTGAGGATTACCCAAAAACTCCTTCCCGGTTTCTGGGGATATGTGTTTGAACCATACTTGTTTCTCCGATTTAATAAATCAGAATCATCACCAACTATCCCCTTCTCTAAATTCGATTGCAACATATCTGCTATGCCTTTAACCTGATGAAATCATTCAACAAATCCATTAACATTTATATGATGGGAATTATCAAAAGTTTTTTAAAAATAAAAACTAACCCCTCCATGCTGCTCCAGAGCTTCAACATTACGATCCTTTACCAACACAGCCAGTTGCTCTGGTCCAACAGAAAAATCACCATTTGGAGCTTCTGCTGTTGTAGGCCCTGGTACTAAAGACGCCTCATTCAATCAGATAGAAAAAGAGAACCATTTATAACAGCATAACATAAATGCACCAATAGACCATGGACAAATACAAAAACTGCACTTGAGAAGAGAATGCATCAATAAACAACGCAATAAAACTTGATAGTCTTCTAAGACTTGAACACAAAAAAAAACGTGTTTTTTTAGTCACACTATATACCTAACTATATACCTAAGGGCTAAGTATATAAATAACAAAGAGAAAGTGATATTAGAAGACTAAGGGTTAATTGGGTAATTAGGTAATATTCTTGGTTAATTCCCTTTCTACCCCCACTTGTAATAGAACTCTATAAATAGGAGACTTCTCCTCTTGTATGAAGCATATTATTCATTCTAATAAAAGATCCACAATCTTGGTTCTTGGAGGATTTCTCCTTCAGGTTACTTAGGCTACATCAGAAAGCATGGTTGAAGTGCAAATAAAAAACATAATAAATATAAGTAATTTGGTAAAGAAATAAGAGGAACTTGAGAGCTTATTAGATTTATATTACATAGAGATGAAATTAAATGAAAAAAATAGCAAACCTGTTAAACGATCTCCAGCCTCTTTAAAGAGATATGCAGCCTAGCCCCCCAGAAAAAGAAATGGAGATTAAACACAAGTTAAAACTAAAAGAATTGAAAGAACACTGGTTCAGTAAATATCTACTCGTATGGCTTGTGCATGTGCTCTAATCTTTCTCAAAGCTTCTTTCTTCTCTTCGTCCTTTTTTAAGTCTAAAGTATACCGAAATCGTCGAGAAGCATTTAACACAAGGGCAGCTTGCTATAAAAGAGACAGCAAAACAATACAAACTGTTAGATTCTCAATTAACAGTAACAGCTTAGACACACACAGTAAAACAAATCAAACAGTTAAACTTTGAGAAATAAACTATGTCAGTGTTGAGTGTTGAGACTCAAATCATGAATACAAGATAATAGTAAGAATGTCTATCAAACAGTTTTGGGCTCAAAGTGCAGACAACCTTATGGAATATAAGTGTAAAGAAAATTGAGGCCATTATTAAATGAGACACACAAGACAAGAGTAGATATTAAAAAGTTAAAACTATACAAGGGTTTTTGAAGAATGAGATGATGAAAGATTAAGGACTTGAGGGATCTTTCTAGATGATTGATCACAGAAATAGACATCCTAACCAAAATAAATTTTTACATTTAGGTATGGCACCACATTGCATAGAAAGATATGAAAGAATATACTGAAAACCCCCCAAAAAATGGGGTATGAACCCTACCGAGAAAAAATGACTCAATCTAAAAGATAAGACCTACCTTATAATTACAAAAAGACCTAGTGACCAAACCCTACAAAGAAAGCATTAAACCTAGCAACATCCCAAAACTCCACACAATCCAATCCACCTCTATAAAAATTCTGCTATTCCCCTCGAGCCAATTAAACAACCAGCATCTATAACACTTTTCCCTTTTCTCGATGAGAAGTCAAAAGCACCTCCTCTACCATTAAGCAACAATATATATACCAAACCCCCACATAGACCAAACCATCTCATCCCACCAATACCAAAGCGATTGTTCAAACTGGCAACTGCATACCATATGATCAAGGTCCTCCTGCAACCTATAATGCAAACCATTGCAGATACAACAGAAAGGAAGAGTATCTTTCAACACAAACCATGATATGAACTCTCCCGAGTAAACCATGCCACACATTTAGGTAGGGTTCATTCATATCCCCTTGGTATTCAACTCTTTGGTCTTCGTTGTCTCAAGAGTTTTTGAGCTTAAGGTGATCCAGGTATGATAATCTAATCCTTGGGTTGAGATCAATTTTGATTTGGAGCTCTGGTGTTTAGGAGCTGACCTACCCAAAGAGTCCTGATACCCAATCACAAGGGTTGTCATATAAGTTAACTTACAAACTCTAAGCCATATAGCCAGAACCATGGGCAAATGAAAATCCTAAATTAATCCTGGTAAATGATACATCATATTTCCTACCCTACATCAGCTGCTAACCAAATAAAGATATTGGTTTAACCCCACCAACGTCCAAACATTTGAAAATGAGAACCACTTCATTTCCAGACCCCTATTGGTAAAGCTGTCCTGTCGTTTTAATCTTCAGTTCTAATAGTACAAAGCACTTTCAACAAGGACAAATATCATAGGAACATACATATTAGAAATGAATGGGAAAATGTTAATTTCCTCGTCAGACCTTCATCACCACCACCAAATTTTCTAAAATATGAAATAATCTTTTCTCCCTTACAATAAAAAAGTTAGCAATCACTAATAAAAACGCCAGCTATTTATCCAAGTTCAACTGGCCAATTTCCTACAATTGAGTAAATTGTCAAGTAGCATATTTCCATGAATTAAACCAAAAAAGCTCAATCAACGTTATAACTGTTATGTACATTGCAGCTAAGTCTCTTTATTCCTTTCTTAGATTGCTAATGTTGCAGTTATCCATTGATTAGAATTTTTACATCCTAAAAAAAAAAAAAAAAAGTTAATTACACAATTTCCCGTCAATATAATTCTCAAACAAATCGTAATGAGTTATCTAATCCTTGATATTTTACACATGAAACGTCAATTCCAAGATTAACCTAAAGTAAAGCAGATAATAAAAGCACACATAACCAAAACAAATGGCCCGAGAAGGTAGCAGAAATTGAAACCAAAAACATACAAAGACAGAAAGGAAGAAAAAAATCCAGAGAAATTGTGAGGAAAGAAACAAAAACAGTAAAAAATCAATAATATTCAGAGCAAAACATTAAAGAATAAGAAAAAAACGTACTCTCCAGCGGCGGAGTCTGTCAACAGAAGCATGTTTAGTGGTGCGAATTTGAAATGGATTAGAAGAATCATCGTCGTCGACATCGCCGGAATTGCTGCTACCGGCCTCGACATCACTCCGTCTACCGTAAGGAGACTGAGGAGGGCCCTTGAATAAACTCATAGTGGGAAGAAAATCTGTCGCAGGAGAGATGGCACCGTGAAGAATTTTTCAGGGAAGTGAATCAAAGTTGAGAAATCATCTGAGAATGGTGAAAGAGAGTAGAAAATCTTATTGCCGGAGAAGAAAAATAGATTTTGACGGTGAAGAAACTGACTGAAAATTGAATAGCACTCGACAAAGTAACCTTTCGTCTAATCGTCGCTCTAACTTCTTCTTTAACCAAAAATTATTATTATTATTAATAATACATTTAATTGTGATCGTCTTACCTAATAAATATAATTTTTTGCGTGTATCTTGGCAATTAAGTTTTTACTTTCTCGAAAATATTTTCACATTAATTTTTTTTAAAAGAAATAATGTGAACATATGTTAATATTTAATCTTAAGATAGAAGGTTGAAATGACATTCAAAAGAAAAATAAGATATATATCTCAAAGAATGTCGAAACCTATTAAACTATGTGTGTCAGGTTGGTTTTGATCATAATATGAACAAACGCAATACATCGAATCCACCACTAACATCTTCTTCCACCAAAACCATCTCTTTTAAAAGTAAGCATGATTTAGTTGGTATAATTAATTACTCTCTTAAGAATACTATATTTATATATATATATATATATTATATATATATATATATATATATATTTATAAATTTACCATGCAATATTGATTAAAAAGTTATATTCTGAATTGTCTCTTTTAGATTTGGAATAAGAGAGTCTTAACATTAAAAATTAAATAAATAAATGCATGGATATTATTAGATTTAAAAACTAGAACAATTTTTTAAAAACATTTATTTTCTTAAGTCATTCAACATTTAACATTTGTCTTTACTCAATTTTATACATCAAGATTGTCTTTTATTAAACAAAAAAAGCATATGATTTGAGGGATTTTGAACCTTGCAAGGTGTTCAAAACCACTCCCAAACAAATTATAGTCTTATTTGTACAAACTTTCATTTTTTTTTTCAATTATTATTTAAAACAAAGTAAAATTACAAGTTTTTCCATCTAATAGTTCTCTAAAATTTTAATTTATCCAAAATGTAAAATAAAAAAAATTAAAAAATTAAAAAATTGCTATATTTAAAAATGCCTCATTTTGGAATTTGAGTAAACAAGTCGTATTATGAAAGTTGAGGTCGAAAGTTTCGGCCCATGTCGAAGAAAATATATATATTTGAGAAAACTACACCCATATAAGGTTTAAAAGAAAAACCCGCTTTGTCGCCGAAGTTTTGGGTTTTCTTGCAAGTCAAAATGAACTTCCAACTCTTTTCCACTTTCTAAACCTCCAAAGAAAATAAAAAAGAGCACGTCGTTTTGTCTCCAATGTTCTTAAATCACTCGTTCCGCGTAACCGACTATGTCGGTTCTAATTTATATATATAGACACCATAAAATATCTCAATAAACCCACACTCATGTATTTATTATTTTTCACTCCGCTTTTATTTATTTCAAAATATATAATATATATTTGTTTTTTAAATTACTTCAACAACAACAGGGAATATATTTTTAGGATTTATAAATAAATAAAATAAGAACGGTTGTGTTTAATTCGGTTTACCTGGTAAAACGGTGCGTTTAAGGCAAGGCGGTGGTAGGTGGTAGGTGGTGGGCGTCCTTCTGTGTTCTCTGTCAGTGTCGTCGTCGTCGTCGTCGTTGTCGCCGTCGCAACTCCGGCCTCGTCGAAACCCAAACTTCTCTTTTTACTGAACAACTCGGAAGAAACAAACACAGAACAAGCAAAGTGAGTAAAGGCTCCAAAGAAATATTGAACTAAATAGTTGGGCCCACCACAAGGAACAAATTCCCTCTCCCACATCTAATTAGGGTTTACAATATTATTATTATTTATTCTCTTATTCTTTTTAATACGGAAGACGTGGGAGAAGCATTACTTTCAAATCTTCGTTTACCATCATATTTATTATTTCTTTTCATTTTTATTATTTTTATTATTTATTATATTTTTTACTGTTTTCTGCCCCCCACTAAATTATTTTACATTTCAAAAAACGTATTATTATAATTCATTATTAAAATAATATAAACTTCAAACTCCAACTATTAGAACAACATATAACATGTTGTTGTAGTAGTAAAGTAAATATATGAATTAATAATACATTTTTCATAGAATATTGTTGAGAGAGTGGAAGTTTGGATCACCGACTTTATTGCATTTTTTAAAAAATTTGTTATTTTGTTAGATAACAAATGATGGCTAGGAAATAAGTTAGGTCTTTATGTTAGATGAGTTTATTTACTCTTTTTAAAAAATTATCTTCATTTTAGGAAATCAAATTATTTTCTTTTTAGGAAATCATTGAAATTTATGAAAAAATTTGATATTTGAGAAAAGAAAATTATTGATATTTGAAATAAAAACTATTTTATAAAAATAATTGTAGTAGACAATATTTGAAATTAATGTTAAAATATAAAAATCGATAATGTGAGGGGATCTGGCTCCTTAATAATTCTATCCATGACCTTAATCTAGTTCAAATATAACTATAATGTATAAAGTGCAAAATCTTGTATTTATTATATTTCAAAAGGTTCAATATAATATATCAATTCTTGTTGTTTACTTTGATTTCTATATTTTTTAACTTTAGTTATTTATTTAAAAAATTTAAGACTTTTTAAGTGTTTATAAGTATAAAATACTGTTTGTAAACATAGATTTAGTAAATTAATCCAAACACATCGTCTTGTTTTAACAATTTTAGTTAATTTTAATTTGTATACTAATTTTAAAAATAGGATAAACAAAACTTGTTTAGTCATTTTAGCCAAACCAAAATACTATTTAGACTATATATAAAAAAAATAAAAAAATAAAAAATAAAAAAAGAAAGAAAGTCATACTTTCACAAAAATGTGCTTATAAAAAAATGACCTATAATTATGTTAAGCGACAAATTGAATACTTTGTTGCTATTTTATTATCTTTAATGTGAAAATATAATGTGGACAGCAAAAACACAATAGATATAGTAATTATGAATTTATTAATGATAATTAATATGATTACTATAAAAAGCGGGAAAACGGGGATACTGGAGTGAGAGGGGAAAGAAGGAAAAATAACGTGGCATTCTACTTTTAATACACGTCCCCATTGCATTGACGATTTATTTTTATTTTTAATTTTTAGTAGGAAAAAGAAAAAGAAAAAGAAAAGGGAGTTTAAAGCATGGCAAGTGGAAATGAAAAAAGAAAAAAGAAAAAAGAAACACATGTAAGAAGCGTGAACGATTCTTAGTTGTTCTCCAACTATTTTTTAGCAATTTACAATTTCTTTTTTTTAAAAAAAAAGGCTTAATTTAATTATTAGTATTTAATTTTGTTTTGTTTTACAATTAGTTTACGTAATTGTACATGTGGCCCCCCTACTTTTCTCTTTTCTTCTTTCCTCTTTTTGCCATCTGTTTAAGATATATTTGACACAGGAAGTTCTTTTTTTTCTTTTCTTTCCTTTGAGAGATAGAGGAAGGTTCGTAGAGTCGGCAAAGTAAATAAATAACGACACTGTTTTTCAATATAATACACGATTCGGTTTGTTAACATTAGGAACTGATAATAGAAAATGAAGCAAAAAAGGAAGAAGAAGAGAGTATTATAAATCGGAGAAATAAAAGGAAAATTTTAATCCAAAGTTTGTGTTTATTTGATCCTGATAAGGTTTGAAAATGAACCATTTTAATCCTCTAAAATTTGGTAAATGGTTATTGATAATCCTTGGACTGTTAGCTTTGACGTGTAAGTTAAGTTAACTGATTTTATATTGATGATTAGACAATTGTATTAGTTTTGTGAGGTGGTTTACTTACCTATCTGTCTCTTCAACTTTTGTTCTCCTTCTTCCTAACCACCATTGCGCTTCTCCTTTCTCAAATCTGAACAACTCACTTTCCTCATATTTTCGTCCATTTTTTATTCTCCCAATTTGTTTTTCCATTCTTTATCTCTACCCAGAAAGTTACATATTAAACACAGAAAACTTCCCTTTGTTTCTCTCTCTGTGAAATTGAACAAACAATCGCTTAAAAATGCTCTCTCTTTAATTCCCAGTTTACCTTAACTCTCCAAAATGTTGCAGAAACAACGCTAATGACACCGCCTCGATTTTCGAAACTCCTCAACTAGGACTACTTTTGGCCAATTCTGCCATTACTGTAAACAAACTTTTGCACAGTCCTTAGTCCTAAGCTGTCAGGTGTCCTTGGTTGAAGAGGACACGTGAGGAACAACAAGGAGAAGGAAAAGAGACGAAGATGAATAATAAGCCACCTCAAAATTGGAATTAATAATATTGATCCAATTAATATATTTGCCAAGTCATTGTTGCCACCCACTTTTCCTTAGTCAATTAAGGTTCTAAGGACTATTTAAGATAAAAATCTGGAGGATAAAAGTGTTTAGATACTAAAACTTTAGGAACAAAAATCGTAACTTGACTAAAAATTTATTAATTTTAAAAATATGTAGTTGCACTAAAAAAAATTAGTATATTTTTCAAATTGAGTAAATACTATTCATCATTTCAGGGTCAATAGTATAAATAATGCATAGTGTTTATGTTATTAAAGATTAGATATAGGGGTTTTTTCAAACACCATAATAAAGAAAAAACTTATATATATATATTAGTTTAGTATTTTGAGTCTTTTCAATCTAGTTTTACTTTATAACAAACAGAAATAAATGCAACTTTTTATCAAATTAGATAACTTAAACTTAATACAAGCTTACCTTTATTCAAATCACCCAATCTTTATCTATCTTCAAAAACACTAAACCAAAAAGAAAGAAAGCAAAAAAAGTCTTCATTAACAATATTTCAATAGAAAATATGTATATATATAACTTCATAAACAAGGAAAGTCACAAATGAGTAGATAAATAATAGAGCAAGTCACGTATTAAATCTAAAATCATAGGAAAAAAACAACAGAAATAGAAATATATAATGAAAATAAGAAAATCAATCAAATTTAATTTACCCGACGTTTTGCAAATTTTTAATAAAAAAAGAAGGTGGAGAAAGATCTCGGGACAGGTGGAGGGTACGATATTTGGGTACGGGAAGTTGAAGGAGAAATACACACGTGTAAAGTTGAAAAGAATATATAAAGATATTCATTGATATTTGTTGTTAATTTAGAGGGAGGAAGGTTCATGGAAAGTGGATGGATATAATGGTTATAACCGTCATAAAACGGGCAAAAACGTGACCGTTGCTACCCGCGTTTACATGATAATGACAGGCTTCAATTATCTTATTATTTATTTATAATTATAACCTTATAAATGGTTTAAAAGTTTCTCCTTACTTTCAATCAAAAACACTCTTAACCTTCAAAGAATTTAAGAAATACTCTCACTAATATAAAATTTACATCACTTAAAATTAAAATTTTAAGTTAAACCCATGGTTTTAGATTTATTTGATTATTAACCCACAATAATAGATCAGAAATATAACAAATTTCAATAGTTATTGTTATAATTAACGTATACTTAACTATTAAGTAAAAATTGTATTTAATTATTAACACATAGTGATAGTTGGTTTTTTTTATTTGACTAGTTATTGTTTTAATATGTTTTAAAGAATTTTTTTTAAACTTCGTGAGATTTTGTAGAACATTTTATGTTTTAATCAAATTTTTAAATCTCGATGTTGATTATCTTATTGATCGAAGTCTTAATTTTACCGAAATTTCGTCTTTTATGGATATTTCAAGAAAATTATAAAAGCAACCATTTCAAAAAAAAAAATTTTAAATTAGAAAATAAATATTTTATTATTTTCAAATAAATACATAGGTTTGTTGTTTATATTAGTGTCATTTTCATGTTTATTTTTTTTATGATTTGTGGATTTTTTTACTATGTAATGGAAATATTGATTCATCCCTTTTTTTAAATCAAACTCATGGAAATGGAAAAATGTTGATAGAAATATCTACGTATCGATGAAAATTTAAAACTATAGTTTAAACTTAAAATTCTAGTTTTTTATTTTGAGGGCTAAGAATTTTAGTGTTAAAATTTAATTAATAGAAATATTTTTTAATTTTTTATAAATTCAAGGGTATTTACAAAACTTTTAAATAGTCCGGAGTATTTTTTAAACAAAACTATAACGGTTTCTATTCAAAATTAATGGTAAAAATATTTTTTTTTTAATTTTTTAAAAATTTAAAGATAATTTTTAAAATTTTAAAAGTTTAAGTGATGGCGTTGTTTTTTATAATTTAACCTATTTTTAATTATAGTTTAGCGTTTTTGTCTAAAACTAAAAGTCAAAGTCTTAAATCTAAATGGAAAGATGTTTTGTTTTCATTTTCTTTCTTTTCAATATAAAATTTAAGAATGCAAAGAAAATACTTTCCTTTGTCGGCTAAAAACTCTACGAGAACGAAGGATGAAGTTCTTTTAACTTTCAAAACTAAAAATTATCCAAACATTTTTTTTAAAGTTTTTCATTTACAATCTATTTTAAAGGTCTTTTAATACAACATGAGTAAAAAGATTTTAACCTGGATAAGATTGAAGTTTAACATAATTTTTCTTTTGAATAAAATTTAACATCCTTAATTCTAGCTCCGTTTTCGGTTGATTGTAAATATATAATAATAATTCTTGTTATTATTATTTAAATTAAAGATAAAAAAAATTTATATCTTAAAAAAAGGAAAATTACATTGAATTGACAAATTTTTTTTAGAAAAAAACAGCTCATAACACCTCTTTTTTGCATATTGTAAATTTGGCAAATATGACAGTAATAAAATTGTAATCTGCTTTTAAATTTGCTATTTTTGCAATTTTGAAAATGTAAATAACATGAACTCTATTATCATAAATTATTTTGCTATTTTTACGAACTTTCCTAAAAAAAAAAAAAGTTAAAAATGGTTATTATTTCTTTCATACTTACCTTAAGGATATTTTGTTGTATTTTTTCATAAGAAAGATATGAGAGTTGTTTATTCTTTTTATTTTGTATAGATTTTTAGGCGGTAATTATATGGTGAGATTGTCTGACGTATCAATAGAAATTTAATGTCAGACTTTTACATTCTAACTATATTAGTACTATAACAAATAGACAATTTAAAAAATAGCAAAATATTGAAACTATTTATAAAATATAGCAAAATTCATTAAACTTTTTAGTCCATTTTGCTACATTTTGTAAATAATTTCATTTTTGTGTTATTCATAACAATTTTCTCATAAGAAATGTAAAAATATATTCTTTAAGATATTGGGTTATATGTATGGTTTTGAGGATCTGACTTTGAAGTTAATAGTATAAAAGCTATATCCAGTTGAGCAATGTTCATTTAGAGGTGAATAGAAAAAAATAAAAAGATAAAGATATATATAAACATATTGAAAAATGGAAGATGTGAAGGAGACACTCACCAAGAAGCAACCCAAATAGATCATAATCTTGAACTTATAACTTCAGCACAAGAAGCATCTTCACCTCTAACACTACATATAAGAGAATTTGCAAAAACCAATGTTACTTTAATTAAGAGATATTTTAGAGATAGAGAGAAGAGAAAGATACAATGATCGTATCGTACAACTTTGACTAAAAACAGCACTACGACAAAAAGAAGCAGCTAGAAACATCATTTTATGTTAATTAGTTTGGATTAATGAATGTTAGCTAAGTAATGACTCGTTATATAATGTAAAATATATTCGAAAAATATTAGAAAATTGAGTGAATGAGGATTGATTCCAACATTATAAAAAGACAAGGACAAAAGAAGAGGAAGGCATATTGGATTCTCCTCTTTGAATTTTAGGACAGAAAAAGCTAAGAGAGATAAAATATCTTTTTTATTTCAAGAAGATTTTACCTTTGAATCGTTTGTGGGTATCAGATGCAAATTCAATGTAAAAAGATGACAAAAATACATTCCATATTTGAAGGTATCAATTACATAATAATGCCCATTGTTTTTAACATTATACATATGGAAAAATAATTAATGTTGTTTCATTTAACAAATACATGTGCATATATATATATATATAATCAACACCATTAAGAATATGGCATATGGCATGTGTGTATTCGACTATTTGCTTATTACTAAAAACAATTAGAACCAATATCACAAATAAAAAGAAAAAACCACACATAATGTAATAATAATTATAAGAGATAGAATAAAGTATTAACTGCATTTTAATGAGACGAAGAAAATGAAAACAAATGGGTTTACAATGATATGTAGTTTAGTGAAGGAGAAGGAGGATAAGCTATAGGAACAAACCTGAATGATTAAGGAGAAGATGGGACAAAATTTTAGAAGAAGAAGTTACGATAATGGGAATGTTGAGTGTATATATATATAATTTGAAATGTGCTCCTTTATTGCCAGGATTTTCTCAATTTTGCAAGCAAGAATAATTGGCTACCATGCAATAGAAGATAGTTCTACATTGATGTGGTGGCATCCTTTGATTTTCTTCTCTTTTTACTTTTTTTTTTTCAATTGGCGTTACATCAAATGCTTACATAGACGTCGAGAATCAGAAGCAACAACCCTTTTTCTTCTTTTTCTCCTTTCTTATAATGTTCTACTTTAAAAATATTTAAAATGTGAGTAAAGTAAATACAATGACTCGGTTTGTCAAGGCTTTTTGAAAAAAAAAACGGAAAGAACAAACATAGTTAATAATAAGTGTCATGACATGTTTTGCACTTGTTTTCTTTAAGAAAATATTCAATCTTTCTTCCTCGAATAATTAATAAGTAGCAAGATCTTAAAATCTATGAAAGTGTGATTCACCTTCTTCTATACTATATATATATATAGTTTTTACAATAATCCGATCAACTATACAAAATTATTACATACTTAAATGAACAATAATAGTAATAATAAATGAATGAATAATCCTCTGTGTGTTTATAAGTTATTAAAATTAAGAACTTGAAGGGATATGTAGAGAAATTATTCTATGTTTTAAGAATCAATTTGAACTGTCGCAGAAAAAAAAAATCAAATTCCAATACTTTTCTTCTTTTTCTATATTTTTTTAAATAAAAGGAACAACTGAACACAGAGAAGGTTTCTTTATAAAATTAAAATAAAAACTTTTTGCTTTTACTTTTACTTTATTTTCTTCCTCTCATTTAAGAGAACATTTAATCTGGGTTTTGTTTAATAATTAATTAAAGTTAGTATAGTTTGTATGTTTTATTATGGAACACTTGCAAAAATAATAAAACAAATAATAATAATGAAGTGTATAAGACATATACTTTATACTTTATTATTTGTGAAAATAGCCAAAAGTAAAGTTCAGCTCACACCTATAAAAGCATATATTTAATTATTTTTGTTATATTTGTAAAATCACAAACCTTAAATTCATTTTTGCAAAATAGGTAAACTAATTTGTCATACAATAAAATTTTCCTATTATTATTCACTTTTCTTATTAATATTTAAAAAACGTCCAAAGGCAAATCTTGAGAATTTTAATTTTATTTTAGAATTATAATATAAAAAAAAAATCATTTTAGAATTTGATCAGAGAGGTTGAGTTGAAGTGTTTCTTTTACCATAGGTGAAAATTATAAAAGAAAATTGAGAGAAAGTATAATTTTTTTTAAAAAAAATGTAAAATAAAATTAAATAAAACGAAGTTATTATCTAAAGAGATTAATATATATAGTTTGTAAAACTTTGACTTGGTTTTGAAAAACCATGAGTAAAATATGGGTAAAAGAATCTAAAAACTTATAGGTGAAAATAGTGTTAATAAAGAAAAATTGTCAAAATAGTAAATTTGAAAAATATTTACACGAAATTTTCAGATTCTATCAATAATAGACGTTGATAGACACTGATATGCTTCTATCAGTGACATTAATAGACAATGATAGAAGTCCATCAGTACATACCATTAATAGAATCCAAAATTTTGCTATAGTTTTAAAATATTTTAATTTATTTTTCTATTTTTTAAAAATGTCTCGTTAATAAACTTAATTTCTAAAAACTAAATGATCATCACGTAAGGTCTTACCTTTTTTCTTTTAATTTTTAAAAATTAAGCTTAAAAACCTTACATATGAAAATTTCTAATATTACGAAAATATCGTTATAAATTTGTCCATTTTAATATCTTTAAATCGCAAATATATTTCTAAAAGTGTGTTGACTTAGGAACGTAGAGTTGATGGAAGGACTATGAAAATTTTCCAATACTTGTAGAGATATATTGTCTCAGAGATTGACTTGCACATTACTTCTAATAAGTTTTTCTAATCTTGTTATCTACTTTATATTTTGAAAAACCAAACGTTGATTTTTTTTTCTTTCTAAAATAGCAATTAGAATTGAGATGTTACTTAATGATTAAAACTATATGGTAAAAAGCATGAAGAAATCAAACAGCATTCCATTTTATAAAAATGAATAGCTATTAATTATGGCCTTAACTAATTAATGTTTAGTAATATAATGATGTCCTATATTAAAAGGAGGAAGCAAGAAACAACAAAAGAAAAATTAGCCAACATTTCGTTTTGTTTTTAAACTTAAATCTTCATAATTGAGATATAATTGAGAGATTTTATCTATTCTCTATTTCTTGCATAATTAATGACATGCTCTTAAAAATCAAATGAAATCTAACTTATTCTGCCTATGTTAAAGCGCACTATCACGATTCTTATTTTTACTCTCTTTGTAATGCTGTCACCATAAATATTGTGCTTACGTGGAGAAAAATGAAATACCGATAGATAAATATATGACCATTAAGATAGGGGTATGATAGATATAGTCATCCTTAATGCAATAGTGTGTAAAAACCTTGTAATGCACTTTAAGTAAGCACAATGTAAGATTTGATATGTTTTCTTTACAAGCATGTTATTAATCATGTAGAAGACTAAGCATAGGTCACCTGTATAAAAGTCTCAGGATAACTTTATAATTTTCGTTAATATTAGCATAATTCAACTAACACAAACTTATGTTTATAACTTGCCAAAGTGACCTAATATTCTTGATCAGATGAGAGGTTCGATCTCTCATCTCTACAATTGTTATACCAAACAAAACTTTATACTTATAACTTCTAGATAAGAGATTCAATCTCCCAAAAAAAATTTTATTATTCGACCTCAAACCCTCGTATATTCTTAACTTCATAAAAAATGAAAGCACCAAATAGTAAAGAAAAAGAAAAAGCAATTTATATTTAATTATTTCTAAAAGCCATGTTTATATTATTTTTACCTTTCAATAAAATCTTACGAGATTGCATCTTTTGACGATGCACATAATTTTATAGTGACAAATGAATGTAAAAGATATATATAGTCAACTATATCTTATCATCACTCCAATAACCAATAAACAAAGATGAAAATTGGTAAAAAAAAAACAAAAAAAAAAGGAGAAAAAGAAAAGCAAAAATTGAAAAAGATTTCCAAATGGATAAACTAATATATGGGAGCGTACGTGGTTTGAATTCACCCATTTTATCATTGAGAAATTACATTAGACGACAAAAAAATTTAAAAAAAAACAGCTCATAACACCTCTTTTTTGCATATTACAAATTTGATAAATATGACGGTAATTTACTTTTAAATTTGCTATTTTTACAATTTTGAAAATGTAAGTGATATGAGTTCTGTTATCATAATTTTTTTTTGCTATTTTTGTAAACTCCCCTTATCATTCTTATTATTATTTTTTAGATTGAAAAACATTAATCTACTTAAAAATATTACTCTAGACTTTATTCAAATATAGTAAAATTAATCTAAATATTTATAAATACAATAACATATAGCATGGTCTATCTATGTGATAAATATCTATTAAAGATACATCACTGTATTTTGTTATATTTATAAATATTTTCAATAATTTTGTCTAAGTAATTTTTTTTGTTTTTGAAAAAGAGAAATTATCCTAATATTTTTTTTAAAAAAAGTTATCGTTGGAAAGTTGTTTTCACTTAAAATGTGTATTATGTAATGTATCATAAACTATAAAATACACAACACAATAATCATTGATAATTTTTTTTTTTTAAATAGAACATGTTCATAAATATATTAATAATAGAGTATTCTCAAGTAATATTTAATAGGTAACTATACAATTCGTTTTATGATTTATAAATTAGTATATCAAACACATTTTAAAATATTGTGTAAATTAGAAATCACTTTCTTATTCATGTGCTACCAAACACATATATGTACGCATAAAATACAAAGTTGTTTTACTTCTCTTGTTTTCAAAAATTTGTTTTGAAGTTTTTTTACCAAACAAATTCTAAAACTTTGAAATACATTCGATAAACCTAGAAATTTAAAGGTGAGCTTACCTAACGATATTTGTCATCACTTTTTTCTTTAAACATAAGAAGTTCAATCTACTTATACTAAAATATGGAATAAAAAATATTTAAATGCAACTTTTTACCTATAAGTTTTTTTCCATAAAGAGAAATGAAAAGAAAAAACAACAAAACAATACCAAAACGTGTTTCATACATTTGATAATCAATTTTGTTTATTTATTTATTTTCTATCAACTCCATTTCTCTAAAAGTAAAAGCTTTAACCAAACGAATATTAAGGAAAACAATGTATAATATTTAGATTTTGGAATATTTTCAAATTTATTTAAGCGTTGTTTTTATGAAATTTGATGCTAAGAGAATTGTAACATAACTCAATTGGAACCCAATTTAGGAATTAAAAAAAACAAACAAACAAAAGAAAAGGGTTTAAAAGAAAAAGAAATTAGCAAAATAATTAGAAAAAAATCATGAATCATATTGATCCATTTTTGAAAAAAAAATTCACAAAAAAGGACAAACAAACTTAATCTCATCACAAATGTGTATATATATATATATTTATGTAGGAAAATTAGTAAAAAACAACTCATAACATCTCTTTTTGCATATTATAAATTTGACAAATAGGACGGTTATCAGACAATAATATGACAGTAATCTGATTTTAAATTTGCTATTTTTGCAATTTTAAAAAAGTAAATGACATGAGTTCTATTATCATAATTTTTTTTTGCTATTTTTGCAAATTTTCCATTTATGTGTGTGTATATATATATGTATTTTCTTTAAATTCGTGAGTGTTCGAATCCATGCACCTCAACTAATCAAATTAATTCTAGGTAGGTGACCACCATGGATGAAACTCATAACTTATTAATTAGTTTAGTCTTTTTTTACCACTTGGCCAATCTATGATGGTTTAGAGTTTGAAATATGTTAAAAAATATATATATATATGTTAACAATTCAAGCCCTAAACTTTTAGAAGAAGAATTAAAATAATCAATCTTAAATCATATAAATAAAATTAGTAGTCTCTAAAAAAACCTACCAAATAGAAAAGAAATCATGTACTTTTTTCTAATATGTAAAGAAGAATGGATAAACATTGAGTCATGTAAAACCACTTATACATTTAATAAAAACCTAATATGATATATTTGATTCTCATATAACTAACCCTTAGCTTAAAAAAAGTCAAATACACTTGTGAAAATCATGCCTAAAGATAAAATTATTTATTTGAGGTTTAGTTGAGACAAATTCAAAAAACTTTATAGATATAAATCAATATTTACCCTAAACAAAAATATTGCTATCACTCCACCTAAACACTAGGTGTTATTTTATGGTCTTTTTCACATTTATAAACAAAGTAAGCTTAATAGATTTTTTTTAAAGTACAAACGAGGAGATGAGATTTAAATCAAAGATATATCGATATTCAGTACATACAGATGCTAATTGAACTAAACTTCTGTTCGTACGATATAATATGTGTTAGTTATATTCATATGCTTATATTTTAATAAAGTTTGTTAAGCTTTTTTAATAAAAAAAAATTATAAAATTGTTGTATTTTTTTTTTCTAAAACCTTGATGAATAGTTAAAATTACAGAGAGATGTTTAGATTTTAAAAAAATTAGGATATTTTAAAGGAATATTTTAAAAAAATAGAAAAAATCGACAAACTATTTACGTTCAATAAAATAAAACTAATAAAAGAAAAAATTTATTACACATGATTTTTCTCTATATTGTCAAATGTTATTTTTTAAGGAAAATTTTTAAATATAGTAAAATAAATTAAAATATCTACCAACTATAGCAAAATTTTGGATTATATCAATGATAGAAACTAATAAACTTCTATCACTGAAGTATATCCGTGTCTATTAATGTCTATTATTGATAGAATTTGAAATTTTACTCTATGTTGTAAATATTTTGTCAAATTTGATGTTTTTGATATTTTTTTTATTTAAAGCAACTTAATATTTTTATATGACATCATAACGTTTAAACGCAAAATATTATTCCTTAACTTAATTATGAAAAAAATACTCTTTTATGTGATTGGTCTGAAATTCTGTCATCACTTAAAAACAGTATAAGTTTAAATTTAAACTGTTATGATTTAAATTTTTTACCAAAGGATACATTAATGATTTCAGATTAAATGTTATTATGTTGCGAGAATCTTACATTTTAAAGCAACAACAAAATAAAAATTTTAAATCGTGGAACCTGACTAACCACAACAAAGATGAAGTGTGTAATAAAAGTTGCTAATCACCCTAGGTTTTTCATTTTTTGTATAAATATTATTTAGATAATTTCCCTCTCCTAATTTTGTGATTCTGGTTTTTGAAATTGATTTTTTTTTTTCCAATTTGGGATTTTATACTTTTAAAATTATTTTTTAACAAAATAAAAAACATTGATGCAATCACGTTTCATTATTTGGCCAATGGTTGGAATTGAAGTGTTAAATATTTAAATGCTTAAATTTGTAAGTTTTGGTATTCAAAACTTTCGTAGATTTCATATTTGTACTTGATATTATAGATGATTTGTCACTTCTTTTTCTTTTTATTTTTTGTAATTTATTTATCTTCTCTTCCAGATTTCTTCACCTCTTTTTTCAGATTTTTTCTTATATTTTTAAACGATTTATTCTTCCATTTCATGTCTACCATTTTCAGTAAGATTTTTTGAAACTACTTCATCTTCCTCATACTAAGATCGTCTAAATATCGTTTTGACATGATCTAAGCAATCATTTACCATTGTTAACACAATCGCTTACCATGGTCAACATGATCGTTTAAATTTGAAGCCATTTTCCTATCGTTTAAAAAGAACTATACAATCATGTTGATATGATCTAAACGATCACTTACCATAGTCAACATAATCGTTTAACATGGTTAACATGATCGTTAGATTTCAAGTTTTTAACGATCATTTACAATGAACTACACGATCGCTTACCATAATCGACATGATCGTATTTTCATGATTAACATAATCGTTTGCCATCAATACGATCGTTAAATTTGAAGTCTTTTACTCCATCATTAAAAAAGAACTATACGATCGTGTATCATGATTGTAGTACATGATCGTTCAGAAGAAGCTTACTCATGCGCGTGTGGTCGATTAATTGTTATATATAGTGTAAATATATTACCATTATCTTCAAGTAATTGAAATTTGTAATGTATTTGATAGACAAAGAGACCATCAAATGAACATGCCAATTCCAAGCCTAGAAAATATTTTAAGCAACAAAGTTCTTTCAGTTTAAACACAAAGTTTATTTGCTACTTTAGGTTGGAGATGTTAGTAGAGGATGCACTTGTTTTTATTATGTCATCAACATATACTAATAGTGCTATGAAGGTCTTAGCAGAGCTCCAAGTGAATAATGAGTAGTTTGATTTTGACTGTGAGAAGCTAAGGAGATAAGAGGGTATGAGAAAATCTATCAACCATTGTCGAAAGGCTTGTACAAGTTCATATACTGACTTGTGTAATTTGCAAACCAGACGCTCCCTCTTTTTAGCAATTTTCCCATGTTTGTATCCTGGTGGTAGATCCATATTAACTTCTTCCATGAGATTAACCATGTAGGAATGCATTGTTGACATCGAGTTGTATGAGCTTCCATTTCATTGATATAGCTAATGCCAGTACCACTTTCATTGTCACAAGTTTGTCTACGGAGGAAAAGGTTTCAATGTAAACAAGCCCTTCTTGTTGAGTGTTTTCCTTTGCCACTAGTATTGCTTTGCATCTTTCAACTGAACCATCAACTTTATGTTTGATTTTGTACACCTATTTGCAGCCTATGGAGTGTTGAGTAGGGGAAAGGGGAACAACTGACCAACGTCTTAGTCTCCATGGCTTTTAATTCATCTGTCATGGCATCTCCTCATTCTTTGAAGGGATAGCTTGGTGGGTAGAACTGTGGTTCACAATTGGAGCTAACATTGAGCAAGAAGTTTCTTGTGGCTTGAGGATAGCTTATGATAGGATATAAAGTTCTGAATGAGGAATTTTGTGGGAGCTTCATGTTCTATATTCATTGGAGTTTAGTGGAGTAGGTTTGCAGTGATATTTACGTAGGTAAGATGGGGCTTTGGTTGGTCAAGTAGACCTTTTGATATTTTGAGAAGTTGGTTGTGAATTGGTTGGGGGAATAATGGGTAAATAGTTTTGAGCTGCTTGTTAGGTTTCAATTCTTCGTGGGTATCATTGTTTTGCTGTTAGATGGGGGAATTAATGTCTCCTTCAATAGGATGGTTATTTCGGTTTTCACATAAGTACTACAGTGAATTTAAATACAACATGGGTAATAAGCTCAGGGAATGGATCAACAAGAGAATCTTATGGAGTAATGTGTTGAAAAGAAAATACGTGTTCGTGAAAAATGACATATCTGGATATAAAGAAGGTTTCTTTTCAACATCGTATAACTTGTACCCTCTTGAAATATCCCATGAAAACTGAAGTGATTGCTAAGAATGAGCAATATAAATATCCTGTAGGCTTATAGGTAGCGGGGAAGGAGTCATTGTAACAACCAATAAGAAATAACATGAATATTTAATAGAGCAACTAACTCTTGTTATATCCTAAAACTTATTATTTGGCATTTTGAATGAAAAAGTATGAAAGTTGCATTGAGTAATTAGCAACTCAAGATTTAGGGTCAGTGTGATTTGGTGGGAGTAGGGGGCGATACCCAAAAAGATCTAAGTTATTTATGCATTAATCATCTTTTCGTTATTTGGCTTCTCTAGTACTTAAAGAACTAAGAAGTGCACTGTATAGACTCTCTAACTTTAGAGACACATCTATTTTGGATCCTGAATTGATTTTTCGAATGAAACAGATATCTCTATCCATTGGATATAGCTAGAAAAGTTGATAATTTATTATTTTATGTCCTTTTACTTTTCTTTATTTATTTCTCGATTCAATAACAATTACTATTGTTTGAGAAATAATAAACAAAGAATATGAAAGTCTTATTTATTTTTTTCTTCCATAATAACAAAGTTCAGCAATTAATATTTAAAAAACAATACTTTTGATAGGGCTAATATTTTTTTGGGAGAAAAAACGTGATTGGTTGCGTGATGTAATAATACTGTGTCAGTATTTAATAGCTTTACGACATCGTTTTGGGCCACAGAAGGTGATGAAAACGTAGCCTCCCCTTCTTGGAAGTTCATACGAAATTTCCTCTCCATTGCCTCTGTTTTCTTTTAAAGAAAAAAAAGGAAAAAGAAAAGCATCTCCCAAGTTCCTTAAAAGTTATAACCAAAGGAGAAAGTGATTTTCTTTCTTTCTTTCTAATGGAAATATTTGAAACTCTAATTTCTTAATCCACAATAATAAATTATCACTTTATGTTATGTTAGATTATGAATAGGTAAAAAGAAGAAGAAGAAAAAAACAAAACAAAGTGAAATAATCAACATTTTTGGTCGTGTTTTGATTTTGATTTATGTCCTGAAAATAGGATTTTTAGTTGTTGAAGTTTCTACATCAAACCCACCACTCATCATGATGAATCAAGAAGAAAAGAGATGGTGAAATTTATACTAACAATAATATTTATTTAACAAAGAAGCAAAAACAAGATGATGAGGAAGAAAGAATAATAAAAAAAAAATTAATAAAAAAAAATGTGAGAAAAACAAAGAAAGGGAGTTTAGAGTTTGTGTGTTGTAATATGCTTACCTTGTGGAGGCAAAAACCCTCAAAGCAAGAAACAAATTTGATCCTTTTGCTTTCCATTTCATCAAGCAACCTATCTCCCTTAGCTTCTCTCCACATCCTCTTTTTCAAGTTGCATATTCCACAACCAAACTCACTATATATACAACCCTATGCATTTTATATACACAACTATATCCCCCATCTACTTTTTTTTTTTAATATAGTCAAATAAACTAAAATATTTACAAATTATAGCAAACTTTTGAATTCTACCAAGAATAGAAACTAATTAACTTTTATCACTGTTTATCAATGCCACAGATATAAGCATATCAATGTCTATTAATATCTATTATTGATAGAATCTGAAATTTTGTTATATTGTAAATATTTTGTCAAATTTGTTATTTTTGACAATTCTCTTAAAATTAATTATATAAAACTATTTGTTTTTCAAAGGATACATATTTTAGGGTGCGTTTGGATTATCTATGAGAAAAAAAATGTTTTTTCAAGAATACATTATTCCTTTTAAATACAACCTTGAAAATGAGTTTAAAATTCAAACACTTAAATGTTTCGTTAGATTTTTTTTTTAGTGTTTATATGTGAAATTTGTTTCGTTGGTCATATACAAAAAAATGTTTATACTTAAGTCAAATTACCATAAAAGACTTCTAAACATTATGACCTAATTTGATTTTTTAAAACAAAAGATTTTTGAAATTAATTTTACCATATCTTGAAACTAATTATTGTTTTAAAATTTTGAAATTATTAAAGTTAAAATCAATCATTATTTTGTTCGTATTAAAATTTTTAAAGACAATTTAGTATTAAATACATGTAATAAACATTACATCTTATTACATGTAAGTTAAAACCAAACACTTACATGGGCCTTTTCGTAATTTTAATGTAAGGTGAAAATATTTGCAAATTCTCGGTCAATTTCTCCGTCAATTACCTAAAATTCATTTTTTAATAAAATGGTTTTCAATAATTTCTCTAAAATGAATTATTTTATAAATCAATTCCTAAAAAATGCATTATTTGAATTTGTCAAACAAAACAACTTTTTTCATAATATTTTTTTGCAAAATTAAAGACTTCAAAATTCCAACCAAACACACCCTTAATCTTACAAAAAGTAATTAAGTTTATCACATAGGTCCGTTTGGATTGAATTAAGAAAAAAATGTTTTTTAAGAAACTCATTTTTGTTTAAACACTTTCTTCTAAAAATTGTTTAAAATACACTTAAAATTTATTTTGAGTGCCTTCTAAACACTTTAGTTTTTTTCAACATACTATATTTCTTTTTTCTAATATAATTGTGCATAATACAATTTTCAATTCACAATCTTACATAAAATGTAAAAAAATGTTGTTTTGAAAATCACATGAATAATCACACGTTTAAAAGAGTTTTTTAAAACAGAATTTACACTGCCTATAAAATATATATTCATTGAACTCAAGAAATTTGAAAACATAATATAGAATATGAATTGTCTAGCAAATAGATCCTTAATTCTTAGGAGTGTTAGCACTGTTGAGCTAATTATTTGGATAGTTGCAAATATAGCAATTAAATTTAAAATAATAAGTATATAACAACATTTTAAACAATCTACGAATATAACAAAATCTGTTAATGTCTATCAACGATAGTAGTTTATCACTGATAGACCATGAGAGTCTACTAGCAATAGAAGTCTTTGACAGATGAAATTTGTTATATTTATAATTTTTTAAAAATGTTGTTATATACTTAATTGTTATTCCTAAAACTACCACCAATTATAATTACCATATACTTTATAGGTCATAATAATTTGTGTTTGAAATACCGAGTATATTAACGTGAATAAATGTTGTAAAAAGAAAGGTAAGCATGGAAAATAGTAAAGAGTAGCAAAAAAAAAAAAAAGAAATAATACTACTACAATGAATGTTTAGGTTTAATGATAGTTGGGAAACACCAACTATTATATAAGTTAAATTTAACATTTACTAATGAAAATACCATATAATTGAAAAATGTTAAAAACTAAACAACCAAATTGATATTGGACTAAATGGAAGAAATATTCAATCATAAAAGGTCATTTGTTTGTTGAGACCAAGATTTCTATACATTGAACATCTAAATTATTGCTTTCACACGCGATCAGAATTTTGAATGCCCTTGGAAACTATTGTTCTTTTGGATTTTGACACTGAGGACATCCTCTTTTTACTTTTTAGTCCATTTTTTCTACATATAGAAATATCACTCTTCTTTATTTTCATTTTGTAGTTAATATAAGATAAATTTTTAAAAATAGTAGATTTTACAAAATATTTACAACCTATAACAAATTATATAATTGATAGTGATTGATATGCTATAGTGATAGAACCCAAAATTTTGCTATAGCTTATAAGTATTTTAATTTATTTTACTATTTTTAAAAATGTCATTTAAAATAACTACTTTCAACTATCACTTTCTTTGGATATAATTTAGTTGTTTTTATTTTTTTTATAAAAAAATACATCCAATTTTAAATTCAAATCAATATTTATTTTATATAAAAAAATTTAAACTAAAAGTTAATTTTCGTAAATATAACAAATCATCAAAATATTTATCGCCGTGTAAAAAAAAAAAAAAAACCCATGAAGTCGAATATTGTTTTTAAATATTTCAGATTTGTCCTTTCTTTCTGTCTCCTTTCTTCTTTTCCTTTCCATCATCTTTTTCTCTTCTTGTTCTGTAATTTTTTTTCTTCAAACTGTTATTTGGTTCAAGATCGTGTACCAAATATAAAAGATCTATTTTTTTTTAAATTATTATTTGGTTGTTTAAGATCATGTGCCAAATATAAAAGATCATGAAAAAAAACCGTTGGGATATTGGGTAGACAAATTTAAATGATAGTGCACAAAAAATAGCAAAATCTAAACAATCATGCACAAAGAATCTTAAAAAAATAGTTTAGATTTGGGTAGCGAAATCTAAACGATCATGTACTAAAAAATCTTGAAAAACATCCTTTAGATTTGGCTATCCAAATTTAAATGATCAAATCTAAACGATCGTGTACTAAAGAATAATCAAATCTAAATGATTGTGTACCAAAAATTTTGAAAAAAAAAAGTTTAAATTTGGTTACCCAAATTTAAATGATCAAATCTAAACGATCATGTACCAAACAATAGCCAGATCTAAATGATCCTCTTCCAAAGAATTTTGAAAAAAAATTGTTTAGATTTGGCTACCAAAATTTAAATGATAAAATCTAAACAATCGTGTAGAAATTTTTTTGAAAAAAAATCATTAAAATTTGACTACCCAAATTTAAATGATCTAAATGATTGTGTACCAAAGAATAGCCAAACCTAAACGATCGTGTACCAAAGAATCTTGAAAAAAAATCGTTTAGATTTAGGTAGCCAAATCTAAACGATCAAATCTTGCTAGAAGAACTATCTTGGAAAAAAGAGCCCTTGCTAGAAGAACTATCTTGGAAAAGTAAAGGTGCATAATATTTCGAGAGAAAATGGATGTGAAGAGAGGAAAGATGAATACAGGTTGTTCTATCACGAGGAAGTAATGAGAATGGTTAAGCCTAGAAAAAGCATTATGTGAAGAAAGATGTTTTTGAATAAATTGCGTTAGAGATGGGCATTGTGAGAAGAAGCAGTTATGTCTAAGGAAGCTTGACGAAAAGTGGGTGTTCGATTGACGACCATCTGAAGAAAATAGTGTTTTCACCTTTCCAAGAAGATAATGAGAGTCAGATAAATTAAAGAATTTGACTTTCTAAGAAGATAAGGTTGGCGTCTCAAGAGAGTGTCCAATCGCCACTTGCATTTTAGCCTACTTGTCAATTGTGAGTTGGTCCCATGGTACGACGAATTGGTAAGACGACACATGTAGAGCATGGAAATGACCCAGGAGGTAGAAGGCTGCTATAAATAGACCGAAGAATTTATGAAGAAGGAGTTTGAACCAACGTTAAAAATCCTGAAAAGGATGGCCAGAAGATGCTCCGAGTACTAAGGGGTTGGTCGTAGAGGCCTATAAGAAAAAGGAGATACCTTAAAGTAGAAGAGGCCGAGCTGAGACCAAGAGTTGTGTGAGTGACTTTTGTGTAAATGATTTTCAATGCTTAAAAGATGTTTTATGTGTGTGTTTTATCACCGAATGAATGTTTTTAATCCTGGATTATAGTGAAGGATATCATGTATGAAAGTTATGTTTGAAAGCATTCCTTATAGATTCATAGCTAGCTATGTATATTCTTTCAAATGTGTTCTTATATGTTATGGTTTTATTGATACCATTGTTGTGTTAATTGAAAGAGAAAATCGAATGATTTCTATGTGATCACCGTGATGCTCGTGTGTAAGCAAACCATTGACCCTATGCCTGATTGTTGTGCTATTATTATGTGGTGTGCACATAATATATGTTGGCGTTGTGTGGATGTCTGCGTAAATAGAAATGAATATAGAAAATCCCTAGATGTGTGGATGGAGTGAACATCATAGTAGCCTGAATGCAAGGTGTTGGTGAGAGTAAATCTTAGTAGTCATGGCAAAAGGAGGATTCATGAATTGAGACAAAAGGAATAAGGGAGCTAATGTGTGACTTCTGTGATGTGCAAAAAGAAGCGTTGAAAGCTTGTATTTGTAAACTAGAAAGTGCTTTATGTGACTTCTTTGTTTTTCCCAAAAAAATTTATTTCTAAAACTTTCACTCACTAAGTCCTTGACTTACATTTTATGTTTTTTCCTGCCTAGGTTGTTAGGCATTGAGGTCATGCGAAGATTTAGTCCTGAGGCTGCACAACCAAGTTAAGGAGAAAAGGCAGAGTTGTTTTGTGGTATTATATGACAAAATAGCGCGTCATCTTATCCCGTGTCCAAGGAGCCAGCTGGAAAGCGGATCGCTCCTTAATGCACGAAAGATTCAATTCTGAGGGAAGGCAAGCACAATTGTAAGACCCGTTTTTAATTTGAGTATGTGAAGTAAAATTTGGCTAAGTATTAAGAAGTTGACTTTTGAACAAATCCGTAGAAAGGATTAAACGATAAAATCTTTTAGGTTAAGTATAAGCTTTTGCGATTAAGTGGTAGTTTGCAAAAGAAGTTATGCGATAAGAAGAGGAAAAGTTTTCGCGTAAGTTAAGAAGTGAGGTTTTGACTAAGTGTTAGACAAGGCGTTTGGGTAGTTTTTGCGATAAGAACCAAGTGTTGCACGGCGAAGAAGTCTACACGGAAGCCTTGGAGTTTAAGTTCACGATAAGAGTTCTATGAGAGTAAAAGTTGGTTAATGCACGAGGAAGGTTTCTTATAGTAAATATAACCATGTGACAAAGTTATTCGTGAGATGTGTTAAGTGGTTAAAGTTATTCGTGATATGGGGTTAGGCGAGAAGTAACGTCTGGCAAAGAAAATGTCAAATCTGATTTGAAAGGGGTTAACGTGTAAGATTAAGAAGTTAAGCATGATTGAGTTGAATATTAAATTTAGACGTGTAAAGTTTTAAGCAGGAGCTGACGAACAGAGAAGCCTTTAAGGATGACTAAGATAGTTTAAGGGCTCTATAAATAGAGGACTTGGTCATTAAGTAAGCACAAAAGATTTTATTAAAAAAAAAAACAGAGCTAAAATGCTGTTGTTTTGCTTTGGCGAGGAGAAGAAAAACAAAGTGTTAAGTACGACGGGTTGTTCTGCGAGAAGAAAAGGAAGAGGAGGATTTTTGGTAAAGTGTTGTGAGTATTTTCTCTAAAATGAAATTATGTTAAAAACTTTATTATGATATCTTTTGACTTATTTGAAAGAAAAATTCAAATGAAAAGTGTTTTAAAAAAGATTTCTATGAAAAGTTTATATGTTTTCAAGCATGATTTATAATGTTAAAGCTTGTTTTGATGATTATGATTTCCATATTATAAAATGGTTTTCAAACCATTAGTTGTTTTTTGAGATGATGCTAACTTTATGTGCACATAAAGAGTCAAGGACACCATGGGTTGTACTGGCTACATGGCGATAAGTAGCTGGCTTATGCGTTGAAAGAAGCGTATAAAGCTCAGCGGCCTGAGCAACAAGGACAAGTTTGTATGTTCTCGGATGCTGTTGATACAGTAGTCTAAATGCGAGGTAATGAGACCAAATGTAGAGAAAGATTCGGGATCGTTGGAGCAAAGAATAATTAACTAATGTGTGTTTGTTTGAGATGATTTATGTTATGCGAAAAAGATGTGTTATGCGAATTGGTGTTTGTGTGAAATGTATATTAATATGGTTTGCGAGATGATTTAATTCTATTGTGAAAATGATTACATGCGTTTTGACATGTTTTGCAAAATAAAATGTTAATTGATAAACAAATTTGTGTTGGTATTTATGATTTGACGAAAAATATTTTTCAAAGAACATTGTGAAAAGGATTTCATAAAACCTAACTAAGTCATTTAGACTTATGTTTTAAAAATCCCATCTTCCAGGATCAGACGTTTAGGCAAAGTAGAGAGACGGTTGAAGGGTTTGCGGCGAGATGGCTCCAGAAGTTTTGAAAATAGTTAAGCATTAGTTATTTGGTGAAAGTGTTGTAATTATATATCAAACACCTTGTTAATTAATACATTTTGATATGTATTTATTATACTTGACGTTTAGGTTGACTGCCGTTGCGTTTTGAGTTTTGTTGTTAGAGTAAAAGGAGTTGAGAATAAGATTCACGATAAGAAAATTTCAAAGTTTAAACTAATCGCATCATTTTCCACTCTAGTTCAGCGTTTTGGTCATATTGCGGATTTGGGTGTGACAACAACACCGCGATTGGTATGATCCATCCAAGAAGGTGAGGGAGCCAAAAGACTGAATCTGGGAAAGGAAGCTCTAAGCACTTTCTTTGGGATGGGTTGTTGCACGTCTGAGGTAATGGAAGAAGTGGAGCCTTCACACCTCGAGGTACCTAGCCTTAAGGAGCAAAATTAGGTGGCGAGAAAGACTTGAGGTGCATTGCTACACGATGAGGTGAGCAAGTCAAATGCCGTAGTCGAAAAAGCTTTGATAGGAGATGAGGTCCTAACTTTATGATAGGTCTCGTTGCAAGGAGAAGTCTAATCTTCGTTCATATAAAAGTGTTAAGTTAATAAAGAGAAATTCTGTACTCATTCCTCTATATTATCTTTGTCTATCGCGAAAGTGGATAAAGTAAAAGAGAAAAGATACATTTGTAAATTTTAAGTTGTTGTTTTTCACTTCCTTGTGCAAAGGAAAGTAAGACATTTAAGTTGTGCGAGAAGTAATAAGTTGTTCCACTTACTAGACATTTAGCACGTTACCTTGTGAGGAAGGAAAGTAAGGGTCTAGGCGGTACACCTCCACTTGGTTACGAGAAGCGACCTTTGGGGCGAGACGTGACACGTGTAACAATGAATAGCGAATCTAAACGATCGTTCACCAAATATATTATGCGCACTGGGTACCATTTAATCAAGGGGCATTTTTGGTATATATTTTTTATTGTGTGATTGTAAGTTTTTTCCGTTTTTGAATTTTTCTTTACAGTGTAAATATTTTGTCACTTTGTTATATTTTTAAAAAAATCCCTATACTAAATATATTATTTTGCAGAGAAGATAACAAAGAAATAATACAACTATATTAATTTTAAAAATCGAATTAATAAAGACAAACATGTTACCTAAGTTCAATTTATATTAAATTAATTATAAAGTCTTGGATGGTTTTGTAAGAACATTCTTGAAAACATTATGTAAATTTAAGATATTCTCGAGTAAAAATCCTACAAAATAAAGTCATCTAAATATTTTTAAATGTCTTAAAAAATATTCATACAAAACAAACATAGCTATCTAAAGATGTTAGATATATGTAACTTCAGACATTTATAGTTCTTGAGATCAAAGTATTTCGGTTATCTACATGCTAAAAAAGCAAATGGCTCATAAAGGACTAAAATATATGTTTTGCCTTGTTTGATAAAGTTAATAAAAAATAACGTTATAATTTTTTTTTTATAGTGAAACCTACAAATTTCTTGAGCCAAACAAAAAGTGGAGTTAACAAGTCCATGAATGTTAAATTAACATGCTACCAAAAGTAGATCGAACTAAAACACATTAAATTTCATGAATTTAAAAGATTAAGCATGTTGGAAAAATTGGAAAAAAATGAAAATTTTGAAGACTTACCTTTGAAGAATTACCTTTGAAAAGCTCATATGAAAATATGAAAATATGAAAATTTTGAACACTTACTAACAACTTATCTTTTTCAAACTAATTCAAACAATTTGAATTTTGCTTGCACTATGTTTTAAAATTAAATTCATAACCAGCTAATGAAGGAACCTAATGGACATATAGATCATGATCTCCAACAATTCAAGATTAACTAGCTAAACTCTTTTAATCAAGTTAATCAACATTCGTTAACTAATTAATTAGAACTGTCCACTATAGCCTGTAACTGTAATCTCCTCATTGTAGATTTATTTGTGTCCATCTAAAATAACCATAATTAGTAAGTCAACCATTTACACAGGTTGTTCATAATCCTAGTTGGGTTAATTTTCCATTTTACCCTCGAGATTATATCTTGTTCCTTAAGCTTCAAGTGATCCTCTATAATGAAGTTGTATTCTTTAGACTTTAGAATTCTATTAGGAGCACAACACACACTTTGAATAATTTCACCCCACCAAAATGGTGCATCTCCTGAATAAAGTAAAATAACATATACTAATTCATATAAAGTTCTATTTTTTCTTTCAACTTTACCGTTCATTTTAGGAGAATAAGGTTCTATTTTTTGATAAATAATTCCATGTGTGTTATAGAAGTCATTAAAGACAACCGAATCATATCCAGTTCTCATATCACAACAAAGTCTCTTAATTTTTTGATTAAACTAATTTTCTATTTCAATTACAAACAATTTAAACATGTCAAAAGCATCACTTTTATTTTGAGTAATTATAAAGGATAATAATTTTAGGGATAATAATCAAATGCATAGCAACTTCTTTGAAAAACTGCAAATATAACAAAGTCTATTAGCGATAGACTTCTATCTTCGATAGATTCATATGGTCTATTAGTTATAGACTTCTATCATTGCTAGATTCTGAAGAATTTTTCTATATTTGCAATTTTTAAAAAATGTTGATATATGATAATACTTTGATTCTAATTTTCTATATTTACAACTGTCCCTTATATTTTGCAACAGATAAATAAAAGTGTAATAAGAACAATTATCAATAAAAGTTATAAAATATCTTTTACTGTTCCTAGTCAAGACACCATCACAACTACAAATTTGGTCTTTCTTGACGCATGCAAATTTTAATTTCTTGATGGTCATGGCAAAAGACCATCAAGAAACGTATTTTTCTTGATACAATGTTTATCTTGACGGTCAGGTACGTCAAGAAAAGTCTCCTTATTTTGTTGAAGAAATACGAAAAAACGTAAAAAAATTGTGGATTCTTGATTTCATTGATGAGGCAAAGTTTCTTAGTTTTGTAGATGGTCCACAAACGTCAAGAAAACTATATCTTGATGGACAATAAACATCAAGGATAATATGTTAGTTAACTGGGGATGCCCATCAAGTTAGTTATGTTTTCTTGATGGACGAGGCCCATCAAAAGATGAATTTTCTTGATTTGCAATGGTCATCATAAAAAAAATTAATATATTTGTTTTAGATTTCTTGATGAGATTAGAATTTTCTTGATGGGTTTAGAGTTTCTTGATGGATAAAGACAAAAAAATAAAAATAAAAATGATGGACAAGATCCATCAAGAAAAATGCCCATAAAAAAAATTATAATTTTGGGTTTAGAATAAGTTCATGGGCAAGGCTCATAGAGAAAAATGATATCTTAATGGGCATTGCCCATCAAGAAAAATTGATTTTTCACGAAGCATAAAATTCGGACCCTCCTTAACAGGTTCAAAAAACACGATATTCATCAATAATATTCTTAAATCTTTACTAATTTTTTCAATTATTACTTTCTATTAATCAATAATACAATATTACTTTTTAAAAAGTTAACTGTTGTAATTATATTTAGATTGAAATAAGTGACTTTATCAAAATTAAACGTGCTGTTGTGTTCAACTTTAATGAGTTGAATTGAAAATTTGTAGATTAGGATTTTACAATTTGTAGAAGCTGTAGAAGCTGGCTAACATGAGCTTAGCTCAACTGTATGTACGTGTAGACAAGAGATCCCATGTTTAAATCTCCACATGCATTAAAAATTTGTAGAAGCTGTTTATAAATTTGGATTTCAACCTTATAATTCTTAGTACAAGAACCATTGTGGAGGAAATCAAGATCATGAACTCAGAGCTAAGGTGGGTGTGAGAAAAGAAAAAGGAAAAAGGAAAAGTAAAGTAGAAAAAAAAAGTATTAGACATCAAGAAAATGATTTTCTTGATGAGCTTTTCAGTTAATACCATCAAGAAAGAGTTTTTGATGATATGTTTTCTTGATGGTCGGACTTTCTTCATACCTTCCTACTTGATGGACAAAGACCATAAAGGTAGACATTTTTTGACGTACTTTGCACATCAAAGAATGTCAAATTTGTTGTAGTGCATCAAGTTCACACAAGTCTGAATGTATTAAGTTTAGAGGCTAAGATTTCCTAATTACAAATTTATGTGAAGTCTTAGTCATTTTAGCTTTACTAAAATATTCACATCTATCAAAACCATTCATTGATAACTTAGACATCATATTCAACCCACTCATGTTGCTAATTATTCGTTTGTTGATATGACAAAGTCGAACATGTCAAGTATTAAAAGAAAACAACATATAAGCAGAAAAGTGAAGTTTATTCAGTTCAAGATTAAGCTTAAACATTCCATCAGTTGCAGAACTTTTCCCCATAAAGACATTATCTTAGTAAGAGTAAATAAATCTGCTCCTACTGTCTGAGTGAATGTGAGACCCAAATTGTGAACTACCTTATGTGATAAGACTATAAGCAACGAAGATGGTTAAAGCGATAAGAAGTACTATGCGATAAAGAGACTACACAAAGAACCCTTATTGCTATATAAGCCTACTTCACCAGAAAATAATGACATCATTGTCAATGTAAGGAAGTCGACGAATGATTTGACCTTGTCGTCCAATCTGAATACAAGGTAAGGATATGATAGAGACACGCGACGTTTTAGTAATGGACCTTTTCTCATCGCAGATAGTAGCAATCATTCCGGCATGGGAAGACTTCACTGAAAAAAGCTATAAATAGAGGAATTTCAGCTATCTTGAAGTTTGTTTGACCGTAAGCTTCCATAAGAGAAAAATTAGAAGAATTCTTAGGTCTTTCGAGATTTAAAGCCAACTTGAATCCGACAAAGATTGCAAGAAAGAGCAAGAAAACTCTCGACTAAGGGGTAGACGAAGAAGCAACCTGATTGTGATAGTGAGTGGTTATTCTCAATAAATATTTTTAAAGTAAAAAGGATTTCTAAAGTATGTTTGAATGAATCCTTAAATGTACTTCTATTGAGATTATGACTATATGTTTCCCATGATGCGTTCCAATTCTAAAATGCACCAGACTTAAAATTGGACTTATTATGTGTTGAAAAGAGATGATCATACCATACATTAGAAATGATAGCAAAATGATTAAAAAGATGCATGTGGTGAGTGACCTTATTTATAAGTAAGAGAATGTTTTGTAAACGCCATTCTCTTGAAGAAAATGCATTTAAAATTATTCCTTATGAACCTTGTGGTTATGCATAACACATCATGTGTATCTGAATATATTGTGGTGTTCTTATATTGTTAGTTGAAAAGAGAAAACTGAGTTTTAAAGAGTACATGAAACTTGATAAGATTTGAGATAAAATGACTCTTCGTACCCTATGCAATATGATACTCTATTCCTGCTTTGTGATTTGGAATAAAATGCTCTATTCATGCTTTTGATCTTGGATGCGATGCCTCATACTTGCTGTGTGATCTAGTGTGGGATGCCCTTTACTTGCTGTGTGATCTGACAATGGAAGACCCGTTATGGGTAGTGGAATTAATGAAACTTGCTAATAGCGTTGAGTTTACTCCACACAGTTGCAACTTAGCAAAAGAGTGTGGTAAACGCTTGAGCCAAGGCAAGAGTAAAAAGTCTTAATTTAACTTACTAAATGATTTTTCAGATGACTATATGGTATGTGAGAGACATGCAACTCGAGATGATTTGAGTGAGGAAACTAAATAGTGATTTTTGAATTAAACTGCATGTTATTTATGTTGCCTAATTTGACAATTGTCTATATTGAGATTCAGACAAATAGCGAAGGACATCCGACATTGAACTTGCTACCTTGATCGTCTACCGTGTGTTCTTAATCACATCGTTTTGGTAGTGGCCACTGTCATCTCGCATAGTGTGTAGAAACTAGGTAAGAGAAGTCAAGTCGCTGACTTAAGTCTGTATTTCATTTCTTTTGAAAGAATTATGTACTAAAAGCCAGATGAACTCTTGTGATTCATTTATCAATGAAGTTTCTCGTTTTGTTCAATTTAAAATTCTGCTTCTGAATCTTGTGGTATAAAAAGTTGTTTCGCTTACTAAGCGTTCAACATTTATTATGTGGTGTGGTATGAATTGAGGGTCTAGGCGGGACATGACAATGAAACTTGCTCTTCGAGGAGAGAATTGGAGACCATATTCTTCCTTATTCTGGAGTGTACAGAACTTCCTTCAGTATGACTGTCTTGCCATATATGAACTTCAACTCCACTTTGTTGATTCCAACAACCTTTGTTGTGTGGTGATCCTTCAGAAATATTTTTCTATCCTTAGTTTCATTACAAATTTTTAAAGAGACCAAGGTCATGATACACATGGCTCGTAGTGCCAATGTGTAGTCACCAACCTTTGGAACGCTTGATCAAATTTATTTTTGTGAACATGACACAAAAGTCTTCCTCTGTCAGGTTTGTCTATGCAACATGACAATTTCTAGCTAAATAACCACACTTATTACAATTGTAGTTGAGAAATTGTACTGTACTTCCAGATCGGAGTTTATGATTCTTTTGGTTTTTTAGGTTGTTAGGACTCCAATTTTGAAACTTTATTTTGTTTCCCTTTTGGCTTCACTTCAGGTTTGAGAACGATAGTGGAATTCCTTCTAGGTAAAGTGTCACGCCCCCACTCGAAAATGAGTCCTCCCTCATGTCAAAAATGCGTGCGACGTGGACAACTTCAACGCCTCTTACGAAATGTTAAAACGCCTGAACTTATACTTAACTTGAACTTATAACACTTAGCCAGGAAGGCATCCTTTGAACTTAAGCTACTTAAATCAAACAAGTAATGCGTTTTAAAACTCAAAGCAAAAAACTTGAGACAACTGAAAAACTTTATTCCTTCAATTTCACACTTAGTACAATTACAAGGCAATTACTTTAAGAACTTAAAACATCTAAACTCAAACTCTGACGCCTTGCAATAGTTCTTATTGTATGGTCCAAAGCAACAACTTACCTACACCACATGACCTCCTTACTTACTTACCTGGGTAAGGAAAAACTTAAAATATAAGCCTAATGCTTAGTGAGTGACATTTTTAGGAAAACTGTAAACCCTGATCAATTGATTGCTAAAGTTTGAACTTTAGTATTCCTAAGTCTTTCAATAAAATAAGTGGATGAGTTGGATTTGAGATTAGTTGACGACTAGGATTTAGTTGAAATAGTGGTTCAAGAAGGGTTAAATAAGAGTGTACTAAGTTGAGGTAGTTGTCTAAGTGTCATTATTAGAGTGTTTTTATTGGTGTGTCATTATAAGGGTGTCATGGTTGTTGGAAGAAGAAAATTTTGAAAAAATTAGGTAAGAATCAAGTAGACGGCCAAAGCAAGGATGAGGCATTTTGCATGATGTTAGGCGTTTTGAGGTTAGCATAGGCAACCAAAGTTGTCAAGAAAACCTCTAAAGACAAGAAGTTGGGCGACAAGGACACACCTTAGGCGAGGAAAGCCTTGCTAAGTGTTTAGATATGTTTTGCGGGCAAGACAAGGACTAGGCGAGTTGGCCATATGGCTAAGGGCTTGAAGGCACGCCTAGTGAGGGTTGAGCGTGAAGGGATAAAAGCCCTATGGCAGCGTAAGATTTTACAGAACTATTCCTCAATTTAATTTGGAAATCTCAAAATACCAATACATTGGCAAAATAATATAAAAACAAATTTTTTTATTATAACTTAAAGACTAAGTATGCTTTTTAATTGTAGATTAGAGAAAGAAAAACTTACTTGTTTGACGTCTTTGAATCTACAAACCACCGAATTGAGGACACCACCCGCAGAGACCTTCCTATCCTCTGAGATGAGATTGGTTTGTAGGAACCAATTGAGATGAGAAAAAGTTTAGAGATATTTGAGAGAAACTCTTTTCTTTTTGTAAGGAGCAAAAACATTGACTTTTTTTCTGGATTAATTCATTAAAGAAAATTGTTTTCTTATAAATATTTATAACTCTATTTCCTTGTTGGAATAGGAAAGGAAGTTGGAGAGAATCGTAGGATTCTATTAATTTAAAAATATTAAATTAATAGATATTTCAAATCTACTAATTAATTAACCATTAATCAATTAGTTAATAATTAATTAATATTTCATTTAAATCTTATTTAATGAATATCTCTCCAATCTCTTATAGTTTTATATTAATGTAATCAAACCAAATTTAATTAAATAATATTAAACTAAACTATTAATTAATTCTCTAATTAATTAATAACTAAATTAAATATCTTATATTTAACTTAAGTTAAATTTGAATCATATTCAAATATAAGTTTCTGTCATATAACCAATAATTTTAATATGAATCCAATTCATATTAAATTAATATTTAAAATCATTCAAATATTTTATGTCTCATAAATTAATTTTGAATTATAGCCAAAATTAAATTTATATAATAAAGTTTGATAAACTTTATATTATAAAGTATCACTATACATTATACTAATTTTCAAACTAAATTTGAACATTTCAAATTACAACCAATATAAATAAATCTCATTACCCTTTACGAGCTAGGAAAGGGACCTAATGGACCTACATATCAGGAGCTACAACGATCTAAGATTAATTGGCTAAACTCATTAACGAGATTAATCAATATTCGTTAATTGTGTGTACACTCTACTAAAGAGTCGCAATTAAACTCTTCTCACTATAGATATATTTAGGTGTCCACGGATATAGACCAATAACAGTAAGTTAGTCCTTTATGAGTGTTCGTAACACCAGCTGGGTCAAATTACTATTTTACCTCTGGGTTACCTCTAATCCTTAAATACCAATCCTCCTAGAATGAACAACATGTTTATGGTCCTACCAATAAACAGAAACCCCAAACTCCCTTGGGTTACCTCTAATCCTTAAATACGAGTTTTAGGACATAAATCCCAACAAACTCCCACTTGAACTAAAACTCGTCTCTTTGGGATGTACACAATAAAGTAATCCTCTGACATTGGAAATGGTAAAATGTACAAGTATATTACATAAAACGTATATATACAAAGACAATAAACTAGGACATCCATACCCATTACACATCTCTCACTTGTTCTAGATTACCTAATGTACATAACTCGCAGACCTAGACTTTCTATATGACCCTTGAACACTCTAGCCGTGAGAGTCTTTGTAAATGGATCAACGATATGCTTTACTATTATTACAATATAAAGTGATAGGCATGTTCATGTTTGGAACAACTTTCAAATCATGCAAGAACTTCCTAAGCCAAACTGTTCCTTCTTTTGCTTCACAAGCAGCGACATACGTGGATTTCCTAGAATCCTTATCGGTTTGGAAATCAGAGTCAGTGTATCCTTTAAGGATCAAATCCTTAGCTCCATAAACAAGTATGTACCCTCTCGTTCTCCTAAGATACTTGAGAATAATGTTAACCTTCGTCTAGTGGTCTAACCTTGGGTTGGAATGATATGACTATTCCTAATGAGAAGGATATTGTCCACATAGAGTATTAAGAAACCTACTTTACCTTTGTTGATTTTCTTGTATACACAAGGTTCATCAACGTTTTGGTCATAATCGTAAGATTTGATTGCAGTAGCAAATCTAATGTTTCAAGATTTGGATGCTTGTTTCAACCCATAAATGAATTGATTTAGCTTGCAAACTTTTTGCTCCTGACCTTTGGTTATGAACCCCTCAAGCTGAGACATAAAGATACTCTCTTCAAAATTTCCATTCAGAAAGCAGTCTTGACATCCATTTTCCATACTTCATAATCATAAAAAGTGGCTATGGACAAGAGAATCCTTATAGACTTTAACATAGCAACAAGGAAAATAGTTTCCTCATAGTTAACCCCTTCCCTTTGGGTATACCTTTTTGCTACAAGTCTAGCTTTAAAGGTCTGTACCTTTCCAGCTGAATCTCTCTTTCTCTTATAGATTCATTTGTACCCTGTAGGTTTCACCCCTTCAGGTAGATCTATAAGCTCCCACACTGAATTGAAGTACATAGACTCCATTTCAAGGTTCATGGCTTTGACCTATTAGTTCTTGTATACATCATTCATTGCCTATTTATAGTACAATGGATCCTCAACGTCATCATATAACCTGAGTTTCAGTTAAACTCAAGTAACAGTTAGGTTGTGATACAACCCTCCCACTGCATTGAGGCATTCTCAATGATTGAGAAGGATGAGACTGATTTGATGTGTTGGTTTCATCAACTCTTGATGAGGGACCAACTTCATCAACAACCTTTGTTGATTCATCAATAACTTCACTTAATACTAATTTGTTTCGTGGTTTATGATCTCTCATGTGGTCTTCTTCCAAGAAAGTAGCATTTGTCGATACAAACACTCTATTTTCTTATGGATCAAAGAATAGATCACCTCTCGTTTCTTTAGGGTAACAAACAAATCAGATATGAACTGCAGTCTTTATTGCATACCCCCTAAACAAGCTAGGCAATTGTACATAGCTCATCATTGAACGAACCATGTCTAACAAGGTTCTATTTCTCCTTTCTGATGCACCATTTTGTTGAGGAGTACTAGATGTTTAGAGTTGGGATTGGATTCCATGTTCTCTTATATAATCTTGGTATCTCAAATCCATGTACTCTCCACCTTGATCATTTCGAAGTATTTTAATCTTTTTACTTAATAGATTTTCAACTTCAGCCTTATACTCCTTGAACTTTTCAAGAGCTTCAGAATTATGCCTATTAAGTATAAATAACTATACCTTGAATAAGCACCTATAAAGTTGATGAAGTATTAAGGATCTCTTCTAGCTTTTACATTCATCGGACCATAGAGGTTTGGATTTATAAGTTCTATGGGCACTTTGGCTCTATAATCTTTTCCAGTAAAAGGTCTTTTAATCATCTTTCCTTCAAGACAAGATTCACATGGAGGTAATGAATCATCTTTTAACTTATTTAGAAGTTCATTCTTTACCAATCTCTTGATACTATCGAGATTAATGTGACCTAATCTTAAATGCCAAAGATAGGTATTGTTATTAGAAGAAATTATTTGCCTTTTATTTTGAGTATTAGCAGTTTTAAACATTTCATAATTTAAAAATGCTTTCGCTTCATTAGGTCTTAATACATACAAGTTGTTTTCAAGCTTAGTCGAACAAATATGTACATCATTCTTATAAATGAACGCTTCATTTAAAGAAAAAAATTAGTACAATTGTTCAATAAGCAAAGAAATAGAAATTAAGACCCTCTTAATCTTAGGAATTATGTTCAATTTTTCTAAAAAAATAGGAATCTATTTAAAAAAAAACAACTTGACATCTCCCACTGCATGAGCTGAAATGACATCTCCCGTTTCAACGTTGAGCGTCATCTCACCCTCTTCAAGCTGTCGGAAGGAACTAGTTTCCTATAAAGAAAGAACAAACATGATTCATGGATCTTGAATCAAGTATTCATGCCTTTTGGTCATTTTCCACTAAACAAGTTTCTAAGACAAGTAAATCATATTTACCTTCAACTTCCTTCTTTTTCTCAGCAAGCTAAGGTACTTGGGGAAATTTCTCTTCTAGTGTCCATCCGCATTGTAGTGGTAGCATTTTCCCTTGTCGGCTACCTTAGCCTTCCCTTTGCCCTTAGCAGCAGCAGCAAGATGCTTTCCTTTCCCTCCTTTCTTCTTCTAGATTTTCTTTGACCTAGGGAATGAAGGTGCATACTTGGTTCCAGAGGATGAACCCTTCTGAAACCCTCTAAAATGGACAACATTTGCCTCTCCTTTTTTCCGTCCCTTATTTTTCATAAGAGATTGAAAAGTCTGGAACTCACTTAGGAGGGTATTCATATTGTACTCTATCTTGTTTATTACCGCATTGCTACAAAACTAAAGGAAGCTCTTCGGAAGAGATTCCAAGATAAAGGACACTTGACTCTGCTCGTCAATGATCACCCTGTTCATTTCTACCACATTGAACTGGACCATCAAGTCGAGAACATGTTCTCTAACAGATTGGTTCTCTTTCATACGTGCATTATAAACATATTTAATCGCCTTCTGCTGGATTTAAATGGATTGTTGCTCAAACATCTCCTGGAGGGAATCTATAATCTGATGTGTAGTGACCATGGACTCATGCGTCTTGCTCAGTTCGTTAGACATACTAGCCAAGATGTAGACGCGAACCTTGTCATTGGCCTTTGTCCAGTGATAATATGCATCGTTGACAGTTTGGGATGCATTCCGAGTAGAGGAAGGAGGACATTCCTCCATTAAAATGAAGCATAAATCATCGACTACCAGAATCATATCAAGGTATGACTTCCACGTCGCATAATTCTTGTCGAATAATTTTTCGTTTTTAAGCAGTTGAATGATTGAAGAAGACATGCTAAAACAATCAATTGATCGTATTAGCTATCTTTGTCTTAACCCATTACACAAAATAATCCAATCAATTCAATAAAAACAAGGAATTCAAGAACCCTAATCAAATAAATGAGTTAGTTTTTGCAATGATACTTCAGAAGTTTAGAGCAACAACCACCAAAGGGTGATCAGCTACTCCTCTCCTGAATTGACACAATCTCAGCTAATAACTAATACCAGAATAACTCATATTTAATAGTTTTTAGCTATCGTTGTTTGGTGAAGAATTCATTAACAAACTTAAATCATCCCGTAAGTATGACCTTACCATTTTCAGATCCCAGAGGTATACTTCAAAAGGCTACCGAAAGGAAAGACAACTGTTGAAGATTAACCAAAGAAACCTATCCATTTCTGGAGTTTGCGTTGTTCCAACTTTTATAATCAGGCCCTCCGAAGGGATGATCGCTCTAGGACGACACGCAGGCAGATCCTAGAAATCTTACGGTGCAACCTAATGGAGAAGACCATAGGATACATTGACACGTGTCCTTCTCCCACTTACTATGAACATTTCCATATTCACCTTGTTATTGACCCAAATGAACACTTTTCGAAGGGAGGTCACTTTCAGTGCGACACGCGAGTATGAATCTCACCTGTGAACTCTTAGGGACGTGAGAGCTAAAAATTGATATATCCTATATACCATTTTTCTCCCACTAAAATGTTCTATTAATTTAGGGTTTGTTGTACTTAGCTAAATTTTGGCTAAATGAATCTATCTAAGTCTATTCTTATTTAAACTCTTATAATAAAATTTTACTTTAAAAATTCTAAGTGTATTAAACCATTTAATTTACCTAGTTGCATCTTATGCTAATAGGAATAAGGTTAATTCAATGCCAATTCTTGATCAGTTCCCAGGTAGGAGGTGTTCCGTAGGACTTTACCAGTGGAGTTCCCTTATAACCTTAAATCCTATTTACTCTAAAGTTTCTAGGTGTATTAAGCCATTTAATTTACCTAGTGGCATCTTATGCTAATATGAATAAGGTTAATTCAGCGCCGGTTCCGAAGTCAGTTTCCAGTAGGAGGTGTTCCGTAAACCCTTAACTTAAGTATTATCCCAGCCTTAGACAAAACTTTAGCTGTAGAGTTCCCTTATAACCTTAAATCCTATTTGTCCTACTTAGTTTCATTAAACTAAAATAAGACTTAATTCTGATCCTATTAGAATTAATGTAGGTCTATTTAATTTTAAACAATTTAAAATTAAATCAAATTAATCCTAAGATCCTATGTTTGTATGCAACTCTTTATTATAGGTTGACGGTTTATAATGATCATATTTTATAACTATTATAAAATTAATTAATTAGTCCTATAATATGCATACTGGTTTAATTAATTAAAATAAATTTTAATTAAAAAAATAAATCATGAACATGCTAAACATTATATCAAAAAATAATACATGAAAATCAATCAATCATACACAAGACATTAATTTAAATATAACAAATTATATTTAACTAAGTAATATCATGCATCATGCTTATCCAATTCCATATATTTAAAATATCAACATACTTTAAATAACTCATCAAATTGAAAAGCATGCATTAAAATGATACATTATAACATTTATAATATGTAAAACTGGATGAACATGCTTAACTTAAGGTGAGATTTATCTAAATGACATCCACAAAGCATTTAAATAGCAATTGAACCTGTAAAATTGGCCCCTAGGATAAAATAAAGCAATAAATTCCATTAACTAAACTTTAAAATATCCTAAAACGGCTTCTAAAGCTCCAAAAAACTTTAAGCTGGACCCAAAAATCTTGAACCGGTCAAAAAATGGAAGAATAGGCCCAAAAAAAATGAAAACCGACCCAAAAACCAACTGAACCTGCTCAAAAATTGAATTGGAGTCGCTAGACGCGGAGCCAAGCCACTGAGCCGTGACACGTGGTAGCTCCTCAACACGCGCGTCATGCTGACGTTATCATGACGACAACGCTATTTCACCGGCTAGCATATGTGAAATTTCTCTTTTTTTCTTCGTTGTTTCCGTGCAGTTGCGTAATTCCTCCCATTGTAGGCCTTTCGGTGGTCTGTTTTGGGCGAATTTTGTACCGTTTTTCTCAGAAAAATACCAAGAATCCAAAATTGGATTTGAATTGACAAGATTTATAGTTAAAAATGCCCAAAGCGCAAGGGCCTTTACATGATCATATCAAAAAATTATAAATCTATGGCCAAATTTTACAGAAAACATCCAATTGCAAACTACATTCATAAGGCACAAATCCCACCAAAAACCAATGTAAAATTTTAAATTTCTAATTAAAATTTGAGATGATTTTGATACCAATTAAAGAGATAACAGCCCTTGATAGCAGAATATTTTACCGAACCATTTCTCAATTTTATTTCAAGATCCCAAAATACCAATATATTGGTAAAAAAATACTTAAGAAACTAATTTTCTTATTAAGCATGGTTTAATAAAGTATAGATTAGAGAGAGAAAAATTTATGTGTACTAAATCTCCAAATTTGGGGACACCAAACATCAGAGATCTTCCCCAGTCTGGAATGAAATTGGTTTGTGGGAACCAATTGGGATGGAAAAAGTTTTAGAGAGAAAACTATTTTGCAGAAAAGCAAAATCATTAGTTAAAGATAAACGATTTTCTTCATCGTATGTATAACTCTCTTTCCTTCATGGAGTAGGAAAATGAGTAGGAGAGAATCATGTGATTCTATTAATTTAAAAAATATTAAAGTAATAAAAATTTCAAATTAACTAATTAATTATCAACTAATCAATTAATTAAAAATTAATTAAATTATATTAAAATTTAAAGAAAACGTTTCAAATATTTATTTAAAAATTAAAAATAAAGTATATAAAAAGAAATATAAATAAACATAATACTAGTTTAGGCCCTATAAATTTGTTTAGAGAAAAAAAATTAATAAAAGTAATATCTAAAGTAAACATGAGTTCTGAAATAAATTTCTGAAAATATAATACCGAAAACCTAAATGTGGAAGAAACTTAAACTATCCCTTATGACGAACCACTGTCACTTCTTGTCATTTACCAGCTTGCCTTTTTCTCTACCTTTGCCTGAAAAATTAAACATAGAAAAGAGTGAGTATAAATTTATACTCAGTAAGGGACCCACTATTAGTCCCGCAAAGTCTGTTAACTTTCCGTTAGAGTCCTATAAAAAAGTATCACATACTATTGTGCTCTCGAATGCACGCTATCCAGTGATCTCGTAGGGACACATTTGGGCTCTTGATGAACTCGAAGGAATCACCCTAAAGGAGAATCTGGCTGTAAGTGATCCCGTCGAATCACACATCAAAACTAGTCACACAGGCATAAATAGGTGGTGATCCCGAGGGACACCCATATGGTACGACTCTAACAGGTAAATCTAACAGAACATCATAGCCTATACATATAGCATAACATAAATATCATAACTCAAACATCAAGTATCTCAACCATAGCATATCTCATTTATCTGAATCATGGTATGTCTCATTCATAAAATAACAATTTTCTATGTAGCTATTATTATCTAACATTCTTAACAGGCACATCAGTTACATCACATGCATCATAGCTACGTTAATGCATACTAAGGGAAAACATAATGTAAGGGTGTAACGGTAGAATCTCTTACCTCGAGACTATCTAATTTAACGAAATCTTGGTTGGCTGTCAATTCCTATAAACTTACTCAGTCTTAAACATAAACAACAATAAAATTATAAATTTTTGTCAACCATCAACTAACTATTTAGTTAAGCATCTGAACTTATCCAAACTTACCCCAAGGCTAAGGTTGAATCCAACACAACCTTGAATGAGAAATTTTACACCTCAAATCCTCCAACAAACCTAAACAACCTTCAATTAAAAATAGCTCAACTCATTCCAAATGCAAACTTATTTAAGATTCAAAGAGTAAATTATTGGGGATTACCAAAGACTTCTCTTAAGTATGGCCGAAAAAGTAAGTGGCTAAAAGGACAAGTGAAAACAGGCTCCTGGCTTGGCTAAGAAGGGCAGTCAGCTCGGTGAGGAAGAAATTTGGCTCGACGTGCGTGCGGCTTACAAAGGAGAAGGATCGACTCGGGTTGGCTGGTAATCACGCATGCAAACAGAGGACGTCAACGGCTTAGATCTTTGAAGAACAACTACGCGAGTTCAGAAGCTTCGTTGACGACAAGGACAATGGACGAAAACAAATGCAAGATCTCGATCACGGGTAGCCGGAGGTCTTTGACGTTGTTTGAGCACGCGGCGAAAGAAGAAGACGAAGTTCTGAGGACGACGACGACGACGACAGTGCTTGCCCTTTCTAAGGTTTCTTGAGTGTAGAAGAAGATGAATAGTAATGGCACGCCTACCAAGACTATTTAATATAACAATAAATAATAATATTTCTAATTTCCTTTTTTCTATTCCTTTTTCAAAATAACTCAATTAAAACAGTCTTTTTCTTCATTAATTACCCATCAATTCCAACTTTTTATCTCTCTTTCTATCTTCCCAAAAATCATCCTTATTAATTATATTACTCATAATAATATAATTTTCTCAACCTTCCATAATTTTAAATATACACAAACACATAATTTACCCAAAATCCTTAAATAATTATATCATCTCAACATAATTATTCTCATTCCAAAATTACATAAATTACTATTATTCCCAACCATACAAATCCACCAATTATTTACCAAATCTTAGCTCACACCTTAATAAAGTCCAAGCAAAATCTATCATAATTTAAATTCAATTAAGATAATTAAATGTAAAATTACCTTAAACTTTGGGAATTACACCTTTGGCCTATTTATTGTGACCTTTCACATCCAAGGGCCACTTCCAGCTTTACACATGTCACTTTACTGATTCCTTGCATCATGCGACCAACCAAAACTTGACACATGGCTAAAATGTCAGTGGCGATTGGATGTTCTCTTGAGACGCCAACCTTATCTCCTTAAAAAGCCAAACTCTTTAATCACCTAACTCTCTCTATCTTCTCAGGAAGTAACAGACATTTCAACAGGACACCTCTTCTTTGCCACACTCGCTTAAGTGTAGGTACTTTTTCCCGCATTACTACGTTAAACATCTAGCTATTGGCATCCAACACATAGTTCTTCCTCGCCAACTATTCTTATCGCAGCGCTTACCTTAACTCGATAGAACTTAGGCTAAAAAATTTCTCTTTGTGTCCCCTTTTCTCATCTCGCATCCTTCCTCGCAGAATGCCTCACATTTACACTTATCCAAAATAACTTCTCAACAAGGCTCTTCTACAACAGGACTCCTTTTTTCCGGATAAGCCTCACAACTAGTCCCACCTTTTTGGAATTTCGTCCTCGAAATTCTACCTCATTGCTTTCTTTCCTTTGTCCAACGTAAGACCTCCTTGCGAAACTTAGTGAACAGAATGAGAAGCTACTCCTATTCGCGTAGGTTCCTCACAAACTTTGGCTTTTTCTCGACAATTCTTTTGAATATGTCTAGCTTGCCCACACTTAAAACAAATCTTGCTATACTTGCAAACTCCTGAGTGTCGTTTACCACACTCGAAGTACTTAGAATCTCGATCGTTGCCACAATGCAATCTTTAACTAAAACCAGACTTAGCTTGCCTACTACACTCTTCATCACTTCCTTTTCCTGTTCTCGCCTCTATGTTTGATCTATTTTCTTTTAAACTCTTCTTTTCCTCAACCAGAGTACTTTCAACACGTATGGCTGCTTCTACTAACTTGAAGAAGTTTGACTAATTTGTGCTTGCCATAAGTCGCACTCGAATTACTGTCCTTAGACCTCCCTCAAAACGCTTACACTTCTCCTCTTCATCCATTATGAAAGATATCGCGAACTTCGCGAGTTTCGTGAATTTCTTTTCATACTCCATAATAGTCATATTGTCTTGTACTAAACACAAGAATTTCTTTTTCTTCACATCAACAAATGAACGATGGTAGAAATTTTCTTTGAATTCTTTCTAAAATCCTTCCCTAGTGACAAAATTACACCTCCTACTCTTGTAGTATTAAGATAATTAGTTTCCCCATTGAGCTTGAAATGTGTGAAGGGACAGGATATAGTTAAGTGTGATATCGAGTTTGAGGGAAATCATGTGTGTTGATTTGTAGATGCTAAAATTTTAAACTTTTAGGCCACATTTACCAAACTGCAATGAACATTGGTGTAATCCTAATGAAATTTCATTAATTAATCAATTGTAATAGCTTGAATTACAAAGGTAATTTAATTGCCTTTAATCGTGTTTACTTAAAATTAAGAAAATTTACTGTTACTATTGTGTTTATGGGCAAAAAAGTGTTTCTCTAGATGAAAGTTTAATTTGTCAGACAAGATTTAGAAATCCATACATTTTTTATACATATTTATGTCAACATGCTGGAATTTATATCCTAAAACTCGTAGATTGTAAATATAATTCATTGACCATTATTAATAAAGTGTTATTATTTTAATAAACACTACAACAAAAACTACCTACTATGACAGTTGTATACATCCCAAATTGAAAGGAGGAAAGGAAAAATTGTCACAAAAGGTCAAAATTCGCGTTTTTGATGGGAAAAGACGGATTTTTTCAGATTCGAAGAATTTATGAAAGTTTTTAACTATCATAAATGTATGAAAATTTTTAAATGTCATTAAAAATAAATAATAAAATATATTTTTATTAAAAATTATTTAAATATAATTTTCCCTCCTTAATTTGCCTCCAACTTTTCATTAAAAATTATTAAAATATAAATTTACTTTTATTTCTCCTCTCTTCATTATCATACTCACAATAGAACCCCAAAAAACCCAACTCCAACTCCATTGTTCTCCATCTCTACTACCTTTCTTCTCAGCGACGGAGACCTACGGCGAGGAGATCCTCAGCGACATCAAATCTAAACATTTCGAAGACAGCGACCCACACTTATTTTCTCATCGAAGGCGACCCACACTCGTTTGAAAGGTTTCGAAGACAAGTTAGTGTTTAATACCTTTCACTTTTTTGTCTATCTCTTTTTTGAGTTTAATCAGTAGGGTGTAAGAAATGGAACAAAACCCACGATTCCATCTGATGGTAATGATTTTGTGCAATGTGTTCCCCATTTAATTTTCAATGATTGCAAAAAACCCATTATTTTGATTTGGTTAAAGCACCAATTAACTCCATAAGATGAATTGATTTAAAGGTATAGGGAAGGAGAAGGGCAAAGTACACAGAGTAGTGGTATTCAACCAAAGTTTTCATTTTCACTCCCATTTTCTTCTCATTTCTCTTCAAATGCTTTCATTTTACCCACAATATTAAGGTATTCAATCAAAGTTTTCATTATTTCTATTGTTTGTATTTGTAGAGTAATATAGTAATATGTAGTTGTGACATTGCTTTTTTTTTTTTCCTTATTTCTTTTGTAATAGTCTATTTTACAGCAAGCTAATTTTAAAGGTGTCAAGTGAATATTGATGTATTTTTTAGCCAACAAAGATTTCACCAGTTTTGTGTATCTCATTTTCTCCATTTGATGATGGAATTGATACAAATTCCTTCACTGCTTTGCTTATTGAATTTCTTTTCTTTGATGGTTTCTGTGATATATTGATGGTTCTTTGTATGAAAAACATCCCTCATAGTTTTGCTTTTATAGGAGATACATGTTTGTTTTATCTACCATCCTATTCAATATTGTTGTTTACGATCATTTTTCTAATGTGAATCTACATTTTTTCTTCACGGTTGGCTATGTGATGAAGCATTTTGGTAGCTTACAATGTATTCGATGAAATGCCTCAATGAAGCATTTGGTTGATTTTTAGTTGATTTTTTGTTCGTTCGAATTAGGAAATCAAGGCCAAGGGAGATTTCATGGCTATGGGTTGAAGCTTTGAGAAAAAGTGATTGAAAAATGAAATGTGAGATTTTAAACTTTGATGATTTGTATGGTCTTTTTGTTTATGTCTATGCATTTCCCAAGTGAATTTGAGTACTTTTGATTTTTCTATTGATCTTTTGTTTATGGTTGCTATTGAGTTGTATCGTAATTGCATGATACTCATAGCATAAACAAACTATATATATAAACTTGAACACAAGTACTTGTTATCTAACTCATTACTAAATTGTTGTAATTTGGTTACTCTTGATTTACTAATGATTGAAGATTAAAAAAAGTTATGAACGTTTTCACTATGAGCAAGAAATAAATTCTTTATGTTGCTAATGAATTTATCTTGATTTATTGGAAGCTCTGATAAACCATCAATTTAAGCAATTATTTTGGTCTTGTTATAGTTGTGAGTTCTATTTCTTTTTGTTGGTGTTGGAAGTCAGTATGCAATAATGGTCCTACTTCTCTTAGGAAGAGAGAATTCTGATATTTGTGAGGTAAGGCATTTGCTATTAAACCTAAATGTATCATTGAATTCCATTTTCCATTGTTATTATCTTTGAAAAAGTAGGCTAACCTTCACTCTCTTTTTTTTTGTCTCTATTATGATCTTGCAATCCTGGAAGCATTACGGTTTTTTTTGTAACAAATTTCTTTTATTTGATTTGGATTGAAATTATGTCTTGTTTTGATTGAAGGATAGAGGGAAGTGATTATTGATAATTACGGGTATGTTCTCTCACCCTTTCTTACAATAAGTATTGTAGCAACAAAAATTACTACATGTTCTTATATATTGAAAGGAAAGACAAAAAAATGTTGGTGAATTAAAATGGCTCGCAAAAATCATATCATTAAAGTAGGAGCCTGAGACATATAGTGAAGGTATGATTATGATTTATGCATTCTTAAAATATAGTCATTTTTTTACGATGGAGGCTATATTTTTTATTTTTTACTTTCTGGTATATGCTTCATATTGTGTGTAATATTAAGTCATAATTTATAATGCACTTAGTATAGACATCCTTTATAAAGCTAAGTGCACTTTTCATATGACATACTCTTTTCAACAAAGCTTCCCAAACCTTGTTTGTAATATTTGCATTTTTGGATAGATGTGTTGGTTCATTGTTGATATTGGGTATTCTTCGACAAAGATTTATTTTGTATGGTAGAATTTTATTTGCCATTACTATGCTAGATCTTTTCAAGAGGAGTAAATTTGAAAATTTTGAAGAAACAACAATTGTCTTGACCTAAACTTTTTTTAGGTGCATTCCTGTCAATTAGAAGGAATGCCTCTCTCACGATTTAATCATTGAACATTTTTTCATACTTAGGGCTTGAAGAATCCTCGAGATAGTGGCAATGCTTGTTGAATTTTTATGAGAATGCAACATTGAAAAGGTATTACTTATGAGTATTTATATTCAATCTTATTTTGTTGTGATCAATTGAGATGCATAATATGCACTAGAAATTTGTTAAAGTGTTAGACTTATCTATTTTTTTTAATAGGGTTGGAAGGACTTCAAGGTACATTTTGTTAAAGCATATTTTATATTGATAAATTTGAAGCTGTCAAAGTCTATCACAATGATAATGTTAATATGTTAAGTTTTTATGCTGAGGTTTAGGATTCTTTCGCTAGTTTTTGGTTCTCAAGCTTCACATGGATCATTTTAACTCTAAAAAATTGTCTATTGTAGTTTACAGATTCATGGTTAGAGGGGATTTATATAGTACAAATCGAGGATTTATATTATTAAATTAGAGGGGATTTATGTATGATTTGCTCACATAAATATACAGGGAAGTAGAACATCCACACGATAATATTCATTATGTGAGGTTTTCTCAATTCTTGACTATTTGCCAAAGAAAATAAACTACTACACAATTGTGCTATCTACCATATTTGTCTTGTAAGAACTAAGGGTAACATTCAACTTTGGTTAGAATGGTGAGCTTATTTCTTATTTCAGAATAGTTCATATACTAAATTTGATCTTTATATGGCTGGGTTGATGAGTTTCCAATTTCAAAAGTCTACCTAAAGCTCTATTGTTTGTTTAGCTTAAAGGTAAAAAAGAGCAAAGTCTGTGGACTAGCACCGAACAGAGCCATAGTAAGTTTCCAATTTCAAAAGTCTACTTAAAGCTCTATTGTTTGTTGATGAGTTTCCATTAAATTTTGAAGGTTTTAGAAGAGTTGTGGAAATTTGGGACAATACCACCCTCCTTACTTGTATTTATTCTCATCCTTATTAAGTTTTTCTAACTACGTTTCTTTGAAATTACCAACTATTGTAACTATGTTTTTTTAGCTTGTGGTCATATGTAGATTTCTCAATGTCAATGATATTTGGTTGTTATCCAAGAAGAAGAAAACTCAAACCTTTTTTTTGATTATTTTGTTTGGTTTCTAGCATTTAGTACTACTTTACTTTTTGGTTGATGGTTGGGGTTTTTTTATGTCAGTTTTTCCTAGTACTCTATCTATACCCTAAAGTAATTGTTTCACCATGTGCTAACAACTTTTTTCTCAACGTCATTCCTTTATGAAGTTTCCCTCCATAAGATGCATGAAAAGTTCAAGAGTAAGTTATTGTTTAACTTGTCTAGTTTCACTTATTGAGCAGGTAGCAAGTTTTTTTTTTTATAACACCCCAAAACTAGTAGGTTAACTTTAATGTGTGTTATATTTTTTGGGTGTTATGTGTGAAATTATTTGATTTGTGGAAGTTAAGTGCTTTGGAATGATAATTGGTTAATTCTGCAATTTGAAATCCTATTGTTAAAGTTGTGATTTTTGGATTGATTGGTTGGTAAATTAAATTTGTAAAGTTGGAAGTATTATGAGTAATTATTGTTTATGGGTATAAGCAAAGTTATAGAGAAATAAGAATA
>CM046887.1:12345234-12389342 GCA_025688845.1 Cucumis hystrix
TCGGGAGCACTAGACTGATATGTGCATCCTTCGGGAGCACTAGACTGTGACTGTGCAGGGTACACTATAGGATGCTAATAATTTATTGTTCCCATGACGGGACCAGTAGCGGGTCCCTTACTGAGTATATTAATACTCACCCTTTTTATGTTTAACTTTTCAGGCAAAGGTAACACGAGGGGCAGACCGACGAGGGACAAGAAGGACTCGTGAATGGCCATAGAAGACTGTCCTTTATACTGCTTCCGCTGACGGTTTTATAAACATTTTGTTGAACTGAATTTACAAATAGTTAAAGTTTTGTAAACAGTACTTTAAAATTTCATATTTTGAAATAGGGCCCGATTAAATTTTCTTTCGTTTTCTCATGGTTCAACGGAAATTTTGTTATGTTTATGTGTCAACAAACGGTTTTGTGTCAAATTGACGACTTAGACGGTCAGTCCGAAAAGTCCGGGTCGTCACAGGTAGCAAGTTTTTTTTTTTATAACACCCCAAAACTAGTAGGTTAACTTTAATGTGTGTTATATTTTTTGGGTGTTATGTGTGAAATTATTTGATTTGTGGAAGTTAAGTGCTTTGGAATGATAATTGGTTAATTCTGCAATTTGAAATCCTATTGTTAAAGTTGTGATTTTTGGATTGATTGGTTGGTAAATTAAATTTGTAAAGTTGGAAGTATTATGAGTAATTATTGTTTATGGGTATAAGCAAAGTTATAGAGAAATAAGAATAATTATATTATGGGATAATATAACTATTAAGAAAAATATATTATATTTGTGGGAAAAGAGAAAAGTTAATGATGATGGAATGAGTTAGTAATGAAGAAAGAGAAAAATTAATTGAAATAGGAAAAAATGAGTTAGCTGGGGAAATTAAACCCTAGAGCAGCCGCCACCTTGCTCCTCCAGCCATCGTCGCGCGCAGCACTTTAGTGAGAGAGTCCCCGTTAGTCCCAATGCCGAAGTGTCACAGTCAAGTAGCACAGCCGTTCGATTCTCTCCAGCCGTGTTGACGTGTGTTGCGTCGGACCGTTGAACGACCCTTGTCTTTCTCCTTGCATTCCTCCTCCGCGTCGTCGGTCGTAACTCTCTCTTCCTTCGAAACCATCACCGGTTGTAGCCTCCACTCGCACAACGCCGCCGACCATCATCTCGCTTGGCAGTCAAGGACGCAAGCCGAGACAGCTTTTTTTTCGTGAGCCACACGTCCAAGCCGCGTCAGTTCGAGCTGCGTCCCTTCACAGAGTCGCTTGAGCCGTCTCCGTTGCTCCGAGCCGCGTCCCTTCACCGAGCCGCGTGAGCTGTCTTCGTTGATCCGAGCCGCACACATGCTTCCTCCTCCACAAGCCGTTCGTCCAAGTCGACTGCTATGCCGTGCCGTTTCTTGTGTTAGAGTCACTTTTGGTGAGTTTTGTTAGTATTGATTGGGTTTGGTACCCCTATTAATTACCCATTTTGTCCCAAATGAATTAAGTTATGGATTTAAGTGAATCTATGTTTTCTTGAAGGATCAAGTATAATTGGAAGAACTGAGACTGTGAATTTTTCCATTTAAGGTGGTGTTGGATTCAACCCTAATCTTGAGGTAAGCTTGGATAAGTTTGGTTGCTTAATTAAACAGTAGGGTGATAGTTGACAAAGTATTGGGATATGTTAATTTTGTTTATGTTTAGGACTGAGTATTGGGAGGATTTGACTGTCAACCAGTGAATTATTTTAGCAGATCTGTAGGTAAGAGATTTTCCCTACTAAACCCCACTTGGAAGCTACACGTATGTTCTGTATTCTGTATTGTTTAGTGGTGTAACTAAGAGAGGCATGCTATGATCTTATAAATGGTTACTTCGGTAACCATATTATGATTGAGATACAGTATTATTTATTGAGGCATGCTATGATCAAATATGTTATTTTTGAGTTATGTCTAACTGAGCTAAGATGTTGATGTTATGATAAGCATGTATAGGCTATAGTGTTCTGTTAGGTCTGCCCGTTAGAGTCGTACCGTATAGGGGTCCCTCGGGGTCACCACCTATGTATGCATGTGTGGTTAGTTTGAGATGTGATTAGACGGGATCACTTACAGCCTGACTCTCCTTTAGGGTGATTCCTTCGGGTTCACCGAGAGCCCAGATGTGTCCCTATGGGACCACTGGATAGTGTGCGTTCGGAAGCACAATAGTATGCGGTACCTTATTACAGAACTCTAACGAGAGGTTAATAGACACATAGTGAGACTAATATGGGTCTCTTACTGAGTATAAATTTATACTCACTCTTTTAAATGTTTAATTTTCAGGTAAGGGTAGAGGCAAGGGCAAGCTGGCGAATGATAAGAAGTGACCGTGGATCGTTACAGGGAATAGTTCAGTTTTCTTCCGCATTTATATTTCAGTAATTATGATTTTAAGTATTTCTTCTATTTTTTCTATGGGCCCAAACTAGTATTTTAATTAATTATTTATTGTAATTATTTAAAGCTTTTCTTCAATTTTTAAATTATTTTCTTGAATATTTAAAAATAAAAATCTATATTTATTTTAATAGTAATGACCTCAACTTACTAGGAAAGTTGGGTCGTTATATTTTTTCTGTTTGATGCCTTGACAATTTTGAATTATTTTGCATTGGAATCATTAGAATGCAACTGTGCCTTGAGGATGCGTTTAATTGTTAGGTGAGAATTATTTGTTATTTTAGAATCTGATTGAGATTGTATTCTTTTTTTGCGGTGGTGTTTTTAGAGATGAAGATGGAAGATTGGTATGCAGATTGTATTCTGTTTTTTGGTATGCAAAACCATAGTATTTACTTCCTTCTGATATCTAGTTCTTTGTTTCCAATTCCATGGTTCTCGTGCTGGATCATCCATTTAGAAAATTAATTATGCCACATGTATACGCATGAGTATATTCTGGTTCTTTGCAAAATTATCAGATGATAATTGATATAACGTGTCACTATTGATGTTCTACTTGTGCTATAATAATATTTTCTGTTTTTGTTAAGGCAATATCATTGCATTACTCGTTTATTACGATCTGTGTAAGATAAAATCATTATATCCCGAGACTAGTTGATAATCTAACTTCTTTTGGCATTTCTTATGTCCAGTTACAATTTTGTTTCGTAGCTTAATAGGAAGTGCACAGCTAATTAGAGGTATATGGAAGTTTCACTAACCATCTCATTCTATTTATTTTTATGCAGTGTCACACATTTGTTGAAACAACCCTTGTCACTTTGTCACTATTGCCATACTTCTTAGCCTTGCAGCTAGCAAGTGCATAATTGAAAACTTTGTTTATCAGTTAAGATATTTCGACATATCTCTAATTTTCTTTGCTTTTGCCGTATAGTTTTAAATATAACATTTGCATTGAGTGTTATGGGTTTTTTGATTTGGTTCTAAGTTACCTTCATTTAGCTGACCTAGTATGGTGAATTCACAGTTCAATCTCACTAGATGTATCTTGTAGTTGATGCTTGTTTTTCAATCCAATCATGATAATAAGTATTGTAACACATTAACACTAGGTGTACTGCAACAACTGTAACACTAGAAATTAACAACCTTATAAAATGGATAACAAAATTCAAATGAAGTGTTTCAGCTTGATTTTGGTAGTTCTTCACAGTTTATTAAGAATGTAGAGTGATGAAAACAGATGTACTGGAGGAACCTAGCTTTCTAAAGCATGGAGGATCTAATATGGAACCTGGTTGATCCATATTATACTTTATAGCTCCATAACGAATTCATATTTCAGTTCTTTTACTTCTTTCCATTATATCCACCAAATATTCTACACTATACTTTTAGCTTACTTTCTTAAATTTTCTAGGATTGTCTGCTATATTCATGTTGTACTCTCTTTAAGTGAGTTGTACTCTCTGTCTTGTGATGTATGCTTATATTCATGTTGTTTTTGTAGGTTCTAATGGAGCCAACAAAGTTCATGAAATTTCCTTCAAAGAAGCTAATCAGGGTCATCATAATACACTGGCTGTTTTTAGAAATGAAGGATTTGACCATGGTTCAAGCAACAAAGAATATTTTCAGAGGTGAAGAATTACCTGTTGGTTGTTTATGCTTGTACAGAAAATCATGTTATGTATTATGATGGTATTTACACTGGTTTTGATTAAGGGTTGTACTTCCATACTTGTAAATTTTTCAAACTTGATTGAAAATGTACGAATATTACAAAGTGTATTATATCGTATATATATTAAAGCGTCGACCATTTGTTTCTATATGGGTGTTATGTATTATAACATTACTGTCATTCAAATGGTTCGTGTAATGGTGGAGCGACAAGAAGAACAGGAAAAACGGTAGTAATTGAGGAATTTGCAATAGGAAATAAATATCACAATATATGAATTCGTTACACACCATAATTATCGTCAATATTAAAACAATGAAATTTTTGTTATAAAAAAACTGTCGCGATTGCCCTATATTTGACAGGAAAAAAATGTCATCAATAGCAAAACAGACATTTAATTTTCTAAAAAAACTATCACGATTGACAGTGAAAATTTTCATAAAATACGATTTCGTTACATTTTTAAACTATCGTCAATTTCGAAAAAATGACATTTATTTTTAAAAAAACTGTCACGATTGACATATCTTTGACATTTAAAAAATTTCATAATAAACGAATTGGTGACATTTTTTTAATCTAAATTTGTTTATATCAAATTACTTTTATTTAAAAAACAAGGATTTAATTATATATAGAAACAATAATAATAATTATTATTTATTATAATTGTTTATATTAGAAAAAAAATTTATTAATTTTTCCCCATTTCTTCTTCCTTCCGCGCGCACACCCCCCTCACTTTCTTCTTCTTTTCTACCCTAACAACAGTCGCCCATCCTCATTCCCTACTCTTTCGTTTTCAGTCCGCCCAAGTCTCTCCGTTCACGTAGCCGAGCTGAAGCTGGAGCGTTCGTGTACGACCAGAGCTCCGCCGCTACGCTTGCTGTCGACATCAGTCGACCGGCCACCTCACCATCCGACTGAAAAGTGCACGCTGCGGGGTACCGCGCCACATCCTCATCCGTCGACTGTGAAATAGTTGCTGCCTGTTCTCCAACCCTATTTATACGTGCAGATTTCATTCCGTCTATCGTTGTAGTTTCTGCCATACTTTGGGTAGTTGTGGTAAGAATGAAAATTGTAGGATTCATGGTTTTGCGTTGTAAAAATTTTGATGAATTTTGATGGTTAATTGGTTCAAATGATAAATTCTTGAAGGTGGTGAAAGTGACGTTGGGTCCTTTGAATTCACAACCAATTTGTAGATTGTTGGAGTTCGGTTCGTCAATACCTTGGTAAGTTAGAACTTACATTGAGAAAATTAAGTGGAGTATGTATCGTGAAAATAATGAGTTTCATATCTTTATGATTAGGTGTATGTCGTTGGATATAGTTTGTTCGAGAAATTGAGTTACCTTGAGGTAAGGGACTTTTTACTGGACTCACCTATAGTTTGAGTTGTTTTGACTGTATTGTTATGTCTGAGCTGAGTAGAAATGTCGGATATGATATATATGTATGGGTATTGTAGACTTGATGTTGTAAGTATACAGTGTTTGACTGGAATTATATTTATATATATATGGATGTATATAGGACGACAATAGTAGGTTGTGCTGATATAAAGTGGTGAGGTGAACTTGTGGATTATCGTTTAGACTGGGTATAGGTGATATTAAAGTATGGCAGTGTACTGGTGAACTTAGAATTATATGATTACATAGCTTGTTTGACTGAGGTACCGATATGTATGTTACTGATTGACTTTGGGTTAAAGTAGAATAAGATGCCTGTTAAGGTGTTAAGTGAAGGAATTATGTGTGGAGGAAATTTGATTGTACTATGAATGAATGTTAAGATGTTTAGAATGGACCGAGGGGAAAATTGTTAGCTTTCTACTGGGATGTGTGCCTTGCAGGTGTCCTACGGGATCACCACTTATTGTGCATCCTTCGGGAGCATTAGACTGATATGTGTTTCAACAGAACTCTAGACTTAAATGTACGCCCCTCGGGCGTTAGACTGATTATGTGTATCCTACGGGATCACAAGACTGTGACCGTGCAGGGTTCCCCATTAGGAAGTTAATAGTTAGTTTTTCCCTAACGGAACCAGTTGTGGGTCTCTTATTGAGTATGTTTATACTCACCCTTTTATGTTTAAAATTTTCAGGCAAAGGTAATAAGGGAGGCAGACCGACGAGGGACAAGAAGGAGACGTAATTGCCATAGGAGAATGTCTTCAAATGCTTCCGCTAAATGTTTTTTTTTTTTGTTTTCTTTAGTACATGAGACTGCTTAGGAATTTTGTGATTTAACTGAGTTTATGAATAGTTGTTTTGTAAGCTTTAAATTCTAAAATTTTTGTTTATTTGAAATAGGACTCGAACTTGAGTTTGTTTTCTTTGACAGTATGATTTAAATTGAGTTTTAGTATATTGTGTCAATCAAAGTCTTTTGTTGAAATTAATGACTTCGACTTAGTTAGAAAAGTTGGGTCGTTACATGTTATATAAGCTCATGCAGTGTGAGCGCCATGTCATTATACCTTGCATTCAAGAATCCGGTTGGTAAGCTTATTGCTCCTTGACGTAGATGGCCCAGTTCAGAAGGAAGGCGAGTGCAACACCTAGGCTAGTAAGGCCAAGCCCGAGGAGTAAAAGAGCCAAAGAACCGAGTCAGGAAAAGGAAGCCCCAAACGCTGTCCTCGAGTTTGGTTGTTGGGCCACCGAGGCAAAGGAAGAAAGGAGGCCTTTACATTTTTAGGAACCCTACTTCAAGAAGCAGCGTTTGGTGGCTGAAGAAAAGGAGTCTTATACTCTAGAACACCTTGGTGCGAAGAAGCAGCACCTTGGTGGAAGAAGGACGTGTAGATTAGACTTGGTTTTATTTCCATGCACGAAAGGAAAGGAATGTTATTTGTAATTTGAGAATTCTGTGTTAAGTGTTAAGTTAATAAAAAGAAGAATTTTATTTTATTCCACTGTATGTTATCTTTTGTGCATATCGTCTAGAAGCTAAGGTTGTTCGGAGCTAAGTGTTAAGTGTTAGGTGAAGGAGCTAAGTTCAAGAGATGTTTTTCTGCTGCAAAGTGTTGTAAAGATCTTTAAGATTCAAGTAAAGAACTTTTCTAAGAGATGAGTGAAGAGAGTTCTCTCGCTTACTAGGCGTTCGCAAGTCATCTTGTGGAGAGCTACGCGATGGATGTTTAGGCGGCACTCCCCCATCTAATTGCATGGAGTGGCAGTTGAGGCAAGGCATAACAATGCTCGTGTCATTTCCTCAATCATCTTCTTTATTTCTTCCATTTATCGGGCATGTATCTTCGACGTTCGTCTTTGTTTTCAATCATTTATTGTTTGTTCTTCAATCTGGTATTACAAGCACTAAAGACTATTTCTTAGTTTCATAGCCTCTCTAATGTGCATTTCTTCAGAATAGAAACTCGACGAACTTCTACCACTCTTTCGTGACTTGGGCTTGGGGCCCTAACCAAGACCTTTTGAGTAGACCGGTCGTCTACCCAAAAGGTTTCGCATATATCGTCCCCAAAGAGTGGTTGAGAACCTTTTCGGGTGGTGTGGACATTAGTTACATCATTTGATTTTGCACACAAATAGTTAAGTTATGTACTCACAATTAAACTAGAAAATAAAACACAATAAATCATAAAACTTACATGTGCATCCTCGGTCGCCTGTGAAACGAATTGGCCTCTCTTATTGATGTGTGTTTCTCCACACGTCCCACTGGTTAACCTCATTCTTTTTTACTGATCTCATGTTGTCGTTGTAGAAACGACTTGAACCCCCTACTATGTTTGTAAGGTTGTTCTCTCTAGCAGCCTTGTTGGTCTTTTATTGCTCCTACATGTAAACAACAAAGCTGAAGTAACGTGAATAACATTAGAAGATGTAAATCACCTGAAATTTTTTATTTAAATAGTGATCGCAAAGAAAATACCAATCTTCCAAACGATTCACCAATCTGTAGGGTGGGTTGGCTCATGCTTGCTTAGGGTTGCTAAACTTTTTAAAATGCCCATGGCAGTCTCCTTTGAACTCTTTGAAAGATGTAATATTTGATGCTCAACAAATCTATTAAGTGCATGATCTGTTAAATCAATCACGAAATAGAGCTACAAAGGAAAGAACATACAAATTAGGTGTCTATAATATATATGCAAAGTAATTAATAAACTTACCTGTAGGGGGCCCTTGACAATTGATCCACTTTTAGGTGATAATTATTCATCATCATTGTTTATGAAGTTGTCAATGAGATGACGAACAACCAGTCTTTCCACCACTGCAGGATCAACGTCAACTCTGTACATATTGTCATCCTCAATGTATTCATTCACATGATGTCCGACAACAACTTCCAATACATTCAATTGTTCATTCTATACATCTTCCACTTCAGATACATCCCATATACGTTTATTTGGACTACTTGAACAACTTTTCAACTGGCACCAAACTTCACTAGGCCCATCTTCACACCATGAAACTAAAACCTTACAATGGACCAAACTTCAATAGGTCCCTCTTCACACCACAATAAACTCTATTTTTTCTCTTCCCAAAAGACTCAACAAAAAGAGGTTAAGGAGAATAATGACCAACAATTTTAGCCATAAACCTCAACTTCTACAACACAATATTAATCTCATTCAACCACAAATTAACTCCAAATTATCTAACAAACAATTTTGGACAAAAAATTAACTTAAAGTACACAAGAATAATATTCACCAATAACATTCACATACATTACAAATTAATATAATAATATACACAATTGCAATCGTCAAATTTACAGCCCAAGAAAACTTTTACATAATTAATCTTATTTAATTTCATACCTCTTCCTCTAATTACTTTCCCTTTTTTCAATCGTAATGAAAGAAATTAGGAAAAGTCATACAAACTTACAACCTTCACTAAAAACTATCAGAACAAAGAACAAAGAACAAAAATAAATGATGGATTGCCTTATTTCTAAACCCTAAGCCTAAATAAAGAGAGAAAAAATCATTTTCCTGAATCAAACAAAATCAAGCATACCTAAATAAAAAATACATTAAACACTTACCCTAAATCAAACAAAATCAAGCACAAACAAGCTCCAAAGCTAATATACCCTAAATCTACAAAATGTTCTTTAACTTAAACCAAAATAAATAATAAAAAGAAAAACCTAAACCCTAACCGGAATAAAGCAGCGACTGTAGAGGAAAACGAGAGGCAAAGGAAGGCGAGTGGAAGGCAATGACAAACAGTAGGGATGAACGGCGGCGGGCAGTTGATTTGTTCGTCCATTCTTCTCTCTCAATCTCTCTTCTTCTTCTTCCTGATCTGTAAATGACAGATCTGGAAGGGTGTTTTATAGGAGAAATCCCGACACAACCCAAAACTGTCAGGAGTTTCCACCTATTTCCGACATCATTAGTAACACGTCGGGAATAGCCATGCATGTACACGTGGGAGTAGTGTGCCTATTCTCGATGTCTACATTCATGGCGTCATGATAAAAAATAATTAATTAAATATTTTCTTTATGGCGATGCCACGTCGGGATTGGCGTGGGTATTCCTGGCATTTAACCAATGGTGTCGGGAATAACCATACCAATCCTGATGTTTTACAAGCGACATCGAAAAATATTAAATCTTTAGACTCTTATCTTACGGTGTTGCCAGAGACCCTATCTCCCGACTCTTTATCTCCCTACGTGTTAAAGAAGGGTCGGGATATACTGATTTTCTTGTAGCGCAACAACAAAACTCTACTATTCCCTCGCAAAGGAGTATGACATTTTACATAAATCTTTAACTTAGAAATTACTCTTACAAAATTCTCAAAACTCAACATCAAGCTTAACTATTGCCTCACCGATGCCTACTGACAAAGATAAAAGAAACCTCAAGATATCTCTACATTGGTATGACATTGTCCACCTAAAATATGTATCTTTATGATTCCACTATTAGTTTCACTCAAAGAAGGCTCATGCATTTTAAAAATAGTTGTCATTCCTTATAAATCTATGATCATGATTCCTTTTAATCCATGTGAGACTTTGATCACATTTCCAACACCTACAATCTTAAAATTTATTTGGTGAGGAGAAACATTTCTTTTTCGTTTTTTTTTTTTAATTTTTATTTTTTTGTAGTTTCACATGTACAACATCATTTCGTCATATGTAAATGGGTATGGTTGAAGTTAAATAAAAAAGTTGAATATGTTAACAATTTAAAAGATATATTTTGAGGTTAAATAAATGGAAAAAGATCATCTTAATCTTTTATATAGATTTTGAAATCAAATTAGTTTTCTATTATTTTTTTTTGAACGACTTGGCATTCATGATTATGTGGTGGTGACAAGAAATGTGTACTGATGTTATCAGTCTGACAGAAATTTGTGGAAATTGCAATATTTCTTGAAACTTCCTATGAAATTCACCACTGTGTCGACAAACTTAGGTCAACTTTGATAGCAATATGTACATACATATATAAACATGAAATTTCAACGAAATTTCCTAAAGCATGTAGTTGTTGAATGAAAAATGAGAGCTCATAATGGCCTCGTTTAATATATCTTTTTTCTCGCTTCTTATACAAGAATATGTTTGAAAAAGAAAATAGAGTTTAGAGATATAAAAAATATAAAACATGCATTAAAATATATAAAAATTAATTATCATAAGTTTTGATGTAGAATTTCTAACCAGATAAAGCTGTCTATTCTGGTAAATGTTATACAAATTTAATTCGTAACGTCACTTTTGAATTGAGTTGTTCAACTCAATTATATTATATACTTCTCAGTAAATGTTGTTGCTCACAAGATATTAAAAGTGAGACTAACTACATATTTTAATTAACAAAAAAATTATTGCAAAATTTTAACTAGTTTCAAGTGTACTAAAAATTATAATAATATGTAAACATGTTTAGCACAAATCGTAAAAATTTCAAATTTAAAACAATACAATTATACATATTAGGAAGGAAAATTGTTATAAATGACACAAGTTTTGAAAATAACTACAAATATAACAAAAATATACTTTTTTTTATCTGCAATAAATAACTACAATAGACTCAAATAAACATCTATTACTTTAGTAAGTAATAAATATCTATAGATGTCTATATAAGTCTATTGTGGTCTATTATCGATAGAAAGTAACATTTTATTATATCGGTTGATATTTTCAACAATTTTGTCATTTAAAACAATTTTATTATATTTGAAAATATCATAGAATTACAAATATAGCAAAATATACTGGTGATAAACTATCACTGATAGACTTTTACTAGTGTGATATATCACCTTATCATCAAATGAATTTTTTGAAGTGTTAAATCTAAATTTTGTTTTATATGTAAATTCTTTTGTATTTTATCATATACACATATATTTAAATCTGTTTGCTATATTTGCAAATGTCTATTAGTATCATAACTAAATAGTTATATGTATTGCAAATTAAAAATAAAATATAAGATAAAGGATACGTACATTTTGGGACATGAACATAAGATCCCAAGACAAAGCATGTACTAGTTCGCCGAATCAATAAAAGATCAAAATGTAATTATATTGTAATTAAAATTACAAAACAATCAAATATAAAAAATTAAAATAAAACATATTTAAAAGGAAAATGATAAAAAATAGCAAATTTGACAAAATAATTACAACATATAACAAAATTTTCAGATACTATTAATAATAGACATTGATAGCTGTTGATATGCTTCTATCAGTGATATTGATAAAAATTTATCAATGGCTATTATTGATAGAATCCAAAATTTTGCTATAACTTATAAATATTTTAATTTATTTTGAAATTTTTAAATATATGTTTATTTAAAAACCGTTGATAAAATTTAGAAACAAAGAAACTAGGATAATTATCAAACAAATATATACATTTTTTAGTAAATGAGAAAAGGAAAGATGTTTTTAACAATAATAAAAAAAAATACAAATTATTTATACTTTACGAAAAAAAACTATTAAGAACAAAAATTCATTATACTTGATTTTGCCACAAATTATTGTTCATTTTGCTATTTTGATAATTCATCATAAGAAAACAAGTTTGTTAATTTTTCGATTGTCGAGCGCATTCTTTGCTATTAAGCAACTTGAAATTATCTCCTGTGAAGATGATTTGTCTCTCAAAGCTTTTTGTGATTCTGATTAGGTTGGAGACACATCTGAATTATTTCAATTGTCGATCCATTTATGTCTCATTGTCTTCATCGAACAACACCTAACTCTTGATGATGTGCTAAAAAGCAACCCCACTGTATATCTCGCTCATACGTAGAAGGCAAAATATCGTTCATTGGCCACAATAACTATAAACTTTTATTTAGATAAAACTACTTATATGTGATCTCCATGTTCCATTATGTACTCCTCCAACATCATAGTGTGACAATTTTTTGCTCAATACCACTGGCTAACAATCTTGTCTTCTATGGTTTGCACCAAACCTATTGGAGTTGATCATTTTACTTGAGAGAAAAGATTTTTTATAACGATATCTTCACTTCATTCTAAAAGATCAAATTGCAAATATGCTATTATCCAAACTCCTCTCACCTCAAACTCTTGACTCATCTCTCATCTTCTGTTGAAGGGAGGATATTAGAGAATGTTCTGGCATCATATACATCTTTGCCAAAGGTTAATCCATCATCATCTCCTTAATTTATGACTCCAACTATAAGTTTGCTCGAGAGTTGCAGTACTCTTTCCATATAACACTTCTAGTAATGTGTTTAAAAGGCAGTATATATCATATGAAATTATCAAGTACTGAATTATTCATCAATACTTTCTCTTTACACATTGTTGTACTATAGTTTTCACTTTCTCATTTTCACGATTGTTTTTTAATTTTTTAAATAAATGCATGCAGGAACTTGAATTAATAGTTTTGTCCTCTCATCAGATTTTTCTTTTATCTTTGTTTTATGAAATATAATTTATATTTATTTCCTTCAAGTTTTCAATAAGGGTCTGTATACGAAACATATTTGAGTCTAAACTTCTAAAAGTAAAGAGAAGTGAATGAAAACTAACTTACTCAGTATGTGTTTATATTCGTCATTTTCTATGTTAATATTTCAGACAAAGGTAAAAATAGAAAAAATTTAACGAGTGAGATAGAAAGGATCCATGACATACCATATGAGAACACATTTTTGCTTCCGCTTTTCATTGTTTGTTTTCGACGATTTGAGCTTAAATATTTTTATCTATTTGTTTTCATGGTATTTTTAATGAAAATTTAGTTTTTCTCTTTCCAAAAAATTGTCAAAATTGTTATTTATATTTAAAATAATGACCTCAGTTTAGTATAAAGAATTAGATCATTACAGACATTCTCTTGCATCTCCTGCACTTGGTAATGTCATTCATGTTTTCTTTTCATTCACATCCTTTCTAAGAACATCTTTTAGGAGGCTACCCAACATATAAGGAGTGCTTCAAGCTAAGCACGATCAATTTTAGAGTTTCAAGAATATTGAACTACCGAAAAGAAAGATGCACATAATTTGTTGGTATAATTATAGTAACTATAAATTCTTTTGAACCATTCTTAGCCATACTTTCTTATCCCTCAGGATCCTTCTCATTTCAGATATGATATTCGTTCATTCACGTTCCTCTCCTAAATTTGGTGTGTTGCAGGATAACATTATAGTTATTATTGATAATTGAAGTTTAGAAAAAGTAGATTGTTGAGTTGATCATTTGACCAATTGTCGACTACAAAAAACATGATGGAGCATTTAAATTGTTGATTTTTCTTAGGACGATTTAATAAAAAATATCAATTTAGTAATAATTTTTAGTGATTGTACTTCATCCATCCTTTTCCTTTTACCTTCCTCCCTCTCCATTCTCTTTCCTCCTATCATTCACATTATTCACTTAACACTAACATCACCAATTGGTCCTCCTCCCTAGCTAAAGACCTCATTCAATAGCATGGTCATAATTTATCATCAACAACCTTAACCACAGCATTCATTTTTGCGCTAATCTACAAATACTCAAGTTAGTCTAAAGATGATATTTAGAACTATTTTTCATATTAAATTGACATTAAACGACAAAGCTATGGTATTATAATTTAGGAGTTTTTTTAAAAAATACAACAAACTGATAAAATATTTATACTATGTATAACAATTTTAAAAACTAAAAAAGTCCACATTCCCAAGATGAAAAATACAAAAATATCATAATCATGCGAGTAATCTTGTTTTAAACGATCGTGTACTACAATATATATAAATGAATGATCTACGATCGTTTTGGTCATGATACATAGTTGTGTATTTTTTTTAACAATTGGCAAAAATGCTTCAAATCTAAATGATTTTGTTGACCATGCTAAATGATCGTGTAAATAATGAAAAACAATCGTATTGATTATGATAAGTGATCATGTAGTCTAATGTAAATGATCGTTAAAAACTTCAAATCTAACGATCATATTGACTATGCTAAACGATCATGTTGACCATGCTAAATGATTGTGTTGACTATGATAGAACGATCGTTTTGATCGTGTTGACCATGCTAAACGATTGTGTGGTTCGTTTTAAACGATGAAAAAAAACTTTAAATTTAAACGATTGTGCTGATTATGGTAAAAAAATCGTGTTGACAATGGTAAACAATCGTGTTGATCATACCAAATGATTGTATAGTTCGTTTTAAACAATGGAAAAAATGCTTCAAATTTAAATGATCGTGTTGACAATGGTAAACGATCGTGTTGATCATATTACATCATATTTAAATGATCTTGATATTCTCGAATATGAGGAAAATGAAGAAGAATATTAAATTGAAACAATCGTAAAATAGTTCGAAAGAATCTTGCAAAAATGATGAAATATGAGATTTAAATAGAACAATAAATCATTTAAAAATAGAAGGAAGAAATCCTAGAAGAGGAGATGAAAAAACCTGGAAGAGAAGAAATCGCTAAGAAGGAAGAAAAAAAAGAGAGAAGTAATGAATCGATTGATTTTTTGAAAAGACAAATCTAGAAATTATTAAAATATTTTACCAACTTCATGGACTTTTATTTTTTTTTGTTACATTGTAAATATTTTTAGATTTTGTTATATTTATATAAATTATCCTATAATATGCCATCCAAAATTTAATTTAAATATATCATTACTTTAAAAAAAATTTAAATTTTAAAAATATACAAGAATATCGGAAGCAACATTGAAAGTTCCTAGAAATTTCCAACTTCTATAATTCATGGGTACCTTTGCTTCTTGAGAAATGAAGCAATGCGTACATCACAATATTGGAATATAAATAATTGTTTGTCTTACATCACACTATTCTATATAACAGTGTTTGGGTTGTTTTGTTTAGGTTAATCTTTAACTAAAAGAATAATGTATCCAATTATTCTGATTTCCTTCTAAATTTTATAATATTTTTTTTCACAATTAAATAACATCACACCCTCTCGAAAAGAAAAATTGCTAACCAACCTACGTGAATATAATACAATTGATACAAAATATAATATTATCAATCAAGAAGTGAGAAGTTGGAATAATCCATATATGGTTGATCTTAGAGACATTTTTAAAAATAATAAAATAAATTAAAATATTTTCAAGTTATAACAAAATTTTGGATTCTATCACTATAGTCTTTTATCACTGTAGCATATTAATGACTATTAGATAGATTGTAAATATTTTGTTAAATTTACTATTTTTAAAAATTTCCTTTCATCTTAAGTAATTTAGAAGATTGTTGCACAAGTAATATATATATATATATAGTTGGAATTATATATCTTCTTGGTGATGCAATAGATATTTTCTTTGTCCATGTTATCATTTATGTTGAAGATACATTTGGGATTGCCTTTGCTAGCGTGAAAAAAGTAGTATAGAAAAATCTTAACCAATTAGATTGTTTAAGTACAAAATGAATTGTTTATGGGTAGTAGTTTATATTCATTCGATTTTTGGTTCTTGAAAATTATGGATTTACAAGTTTATAACATTTTTCTAGAGAGGAGCAAAAAAATGGAAAAAAAAAACCAAATCCATTTGAAATGATACACACTTAAAACACTTAATACAAACGATAAATATTTATAGACATGAATATTGAAATGAAAAAATATTAGAATTTTTTTTAAATTTAATGACAATTAAGTACATATGTCTAATGTTATCATTTGAATAAATAAAATAATGTGGCATTTTTATAAATAAAACTTATTATATAGGACAGTAGTGAGTTATTATAGTTTTAGGTTATTATGGTTGGATTATAATAGTTTGTGTTTAAGGTTTAAGTTATTTTAGTTTGAGTTATAATAGTATCTGTGTTTAATTTATCTTTTTACAATAAATATATATTTTTCTTTTCCAATCCTTTAACAAAAATTCAAAATCTTTTATCATAAATATTTCAAATATTTGGTATTTCAAGTGTGTATCAAATTTATATCAAATTTTTACCAAGTATATATTAAATGTATATCACGTGTGTCAAGTGTCTATTAAAAAGGTGTCAAGTGTATACCACAAATTTATCAAGTGTATCAAAGTAGACATCAGTAGTATATCAAATGTATTTTAGTAGTGTATTGAGTATGTATCAAAATTTACTATATATATAATGTATAAGGTATATCAAGTGTATCACGTTGGTTGAACTTTTTCTTTACCGTTTTTGTAACCGCACATAAGTTTGTGTTATAAACCATGATTTCTTAAACTGTTTTTTGTTGTCAGACGTACAAAAAGCCCTTCTAACTTATCATTTCAAATATACATTTTTACATCTATTCCGAATTTTAATTGATTGAATTTTATGGCAATTATAAAGTTTTTATCGAATAGTTCTAGATTAAACTAAAATGAGTTGTAATTCAAATCATATAAATGTTTAAATATTTATATTATATAAATTATAAATTAAATCTCAACATGATAAATATAATTCAAACAATAAGTCTACTTTCATTCATATAACTAAAATTACATCAATTTAGTATTAAGTTTTCATAAACCACAACTAGTTTTAATTTAAAATTAAAATTTAAAACTATAACAATTTTAAACAAATTTTATCCAATAAGAAAAAAAATTGTCAAAAGTGGTAAATTTGACAAAATATTCTATTAGTGGTATTGATAAATAATCATAGAAGTCCATCAATGTCCATCCATTATTAATAGAATCCAAAATTTTACTATATATATATATAATAAATATTTTAGCTTATTTTAATATTTAAAAGAAAAATTCCATTTCATAACCTCACATAAAAAGTTCTCTTTTTTCGAAAAGGACTTTAGCTCTCACATGACAAATTTATTTCCATTAAAAAATTTCGGAATGAATAATATTAATTTTCTCTATTATGTATTGAAGTTTTTTTCTTATTCGTCTTTTGAAATTTATAGTTATCAATTAATTATTTTAATTATTTTTTTTATTCTTATCAATGGATTCCATGAAAAGTGAACATTATTCTCCATCCTGGAAAATACCCACCACCACATAAATAATTATTTTACAACTTGGATATAATAATGGTTTCTTTTCCAAAAAGAAATAAATTAGAAAATTTATGTTTTCACAAAAGATAAGTCTTACTTTATTTATATTGCTAAAACTCTTTTCATTTTAGTTTGTTTGAAAACATTTGTATGAAACGAATTTTGAAATAGTCGATGTTTAAAATTCTTTTGGAACAAAATCACTCTTCAAACACTCAAATTTAATAGAAATTTGATTCGTGAAGTTGAACTTGAGTTGATGTTGTATTTTTGTTGATTTGATGCGAAGTGGTTCAATCCCTAAAATTTGATCATCTGATTCTCTCTCGATTGGATGCTTACGTTTGATTGAGGAAACGGAGCACGTGATGTTCTTGAAGTTTGTTGAACGTGATTTGAAAAAGCGGAGCACGTGATGTTCTTCAAGTTGGTTGAATGCCTACGTTTGATTTGAGGAAACGGAACACGTGATGTTCTTAAAGTTGGAGTCTTGGAAGAAAGTTAAAGTTGGAGTCTTGGAAGAAAGTTTGTATCTTCAAAGGAGCTTCAATCTTTGAGGGAAGTTGGAGTCTTGGTAGAAAGCTTGTATCTTTAAGGAGCTTCAATTTTCGAGGATGGGGAGAATTCTCTCTAAACAGTAAAAATTTTTCGACCCCTTCAAATGAGGAAAACTCCTCTATTTATAGAATTCTCTAGTGGGCTTTATGAGCTTGAGTCTGGTTGGTCCATGGACCAGACCCATGGGCTCAACCCCATGGATTTAGGTTATATTTAGTCTTTGTTCTCAATTAAGCTTATTTTTTGGCTTAATTGAACTTAGTCCAAGTAAATAATATTTAATTGAACCAAAATAATTAACTTGGTTCAACGGTTAAGATAAAAACATGGGGCATTATTAGAATTGGTCAATTTATGTTTTCAATTTTTAATTTGGGGCACATGTTAATTTTAATTTGTTCCAAATTCAATTATTTGCACTTTTCATCTTTAATTAATAAATGATGTGACAATTTGTGATTGGTCTGAAAATTTCTTATTCAACCAATATTTTATTGTATACTTTTAAATTAAATTTTCACATTAATAATTGATTTTGAATGATTCAAAAAATATTTTAATCGTTTTGATCTCAAAATCATGTTCAAGTCTTTATTTATTGTATTTTGTTATTTTTTTCTTTTGTGTATATACTTTTCTAATAGGTTTCCAAAATCTAACTAAATTATTTGTTCTTAAATATATGTTTATAAAAGTTGTTTTGTTTTTTAGAAAGTTGAAAATCATACCATGAAAGGAGAACAGAGAAAAAAAAAAAAAAAAAAACTAAAAAGTTAGAACAATCCATAGATCATTAGATTTTGCAATTTTTCTTTTCTAATTTTATGCTAAAGTTGTCGATGTGAAATTATATTCGTATCCCTACATAAAAGTAAAGAAAGTGATGAAGACCAATTCGTCTACAATTATACTATAAATAACTTTCTTAGGATGAGGTTAGTTCCTTTATTTATATATATACACACGCATGAAGTTAATGGGATGAGAATCTCATGTTGAGATTTAGAGAACTCATAATTTTTATAAGATAGATGAACTATTTATTTAAAATCAATTAATTTTAGGATAAAACTTCATAATATCTAATATGATATTAGAACAATGGGTAGAGGAAGGTTATAGATATTAGAGTCCATATATCCTAAACTGGTATTTGTTATTCAATTGGTGTTGAATTTGAATGAGTTGAAATTAAACCTCACATTAGCTACATATAAGATAGATATAAACTATTTCTTTAATTATCAATTGATTTTGAGATAAAATTTTATACTATTTTAAAGGGAAAAAAGTGTAAAAAGTGTAGAAAATTATTGCATTATTTTGCTTCCCTAACAAGTCTTGATTCATTTCTAAAAATAAGTGTGTTCCCCGCACACCAAAATTGGATTGCACAGCTGTGTGGGATCAAACCACCACATGATTTGGTCTTCAATTAATTTTGTAGCAAGTTTCCCAAGTCTTCACGTTTTATCCTACGTACTCAAACCCTAATTATGGAACCCATGCATTTCTCTCTTGATGCCTGCTTTCATTTATCATTTTCCACCCAAATAAATGTCCCTCGTTCACTTTAAATTGTCTCCAACTAAGTTTGGCCATTTTTTACTGCGTTATATATTATATAATAATTAGATTTACTTTCATATCTAACCTAAGTTTTGGATCAGTCGATAGATTTATTAACATAACATTGACTAAATGTGTCTTGTATTTAAATATTTGCAATGTGATTAACCTTGATTTTTATTGATTAAGTCTCCGACATATATTTCCAGTCACAGTAAAATAAATGAAAGTGTAAGAGTTCTTAGTAGGTAGAGGTAAGGTGTGGGAACCTGGAGTAAAAGGTTAGAGTAGCAATAACTTTGAAGCTTCAACTGGTTATTGAGTAGTAATATAAATATCTTTTTTTGTTATTTGGGTGGGGTAGAACCTCAAACTTTTTGGTGGAAAGATGTATCTACTTTGATCAATTGAGCTATGTTTAAGTTAGTTGTTTATGTTAGTTGAGCATGTCAAGTTAGTTGAGTTTGATAATTATATTATATATAAAAGGTTTAACTAGATGTTAAAAGAAAGATAGTTGAGAGATCAACAACAAAAATTGAAAGAAAGAATTTGTTGGAATAAAAGCATAGAAAGACAAACAACTTGACAAGCAAGGGACCTATTAAGGGAGGGAACATTTTGTTTGGTAAATATGAACAAGGAAGTTTGACAAGAAATTATTTCTTATGCATTTTAAAAGTATTCATACATTTTTCTAACCAAAGACTATATAAGTGTTTATTAAGTCTTAGGTTAGAATGGACATTATGAGAAAGTATGATATATATATATATATAATATGTATCGTATTTGGAAAAATATTTCCCCATTGTGAAGGCTTTTTGTCTACAAAATTTTCTCCACGTCCAAATTATTCTTTCTCTTGTATTATATTAAACTCATGACGTAATGTATTCTCATAATTTCTCTTGTTGGCATGGGCCTTGATCACATGTGTTCCCATGGATGTTTCTTTAAAGGGCTGACAAAAAGAATGGCAAATTAAGAGGTTTACTTTAAAAAAATAGTAAACTTATTTTTAAATTGTTAGAATAGCAAAACTGAAAAATTTGAAAAATAAATAAATGGAACAATGTCTTAAATGCTCCTATCCAATTCAAAAACAGTTCTAAATACAATTGTTCACCTAAAACCCAAATACCATGTAATTAAATAAGACATCCTTGTTGAAATTGTGCATGTTTAAATATGCAAAGCCGAAAAGAATCCAGCTTCACTACCTTCCACTTTCGTAGATTCCACCAAATCTTCAAAGTCTTCGATTATTTGCATCAAGCTTCATCCTCCTCGAAACTTTTAAAGTCTTCATACATTCAATGCAAATCAAAGAATTTTCTTCTTGCCAACCATCTTCTTCATCAAACTGATTACAACCATCTTCTTCATCAAACCGATTATATATTCTTTTTCCTTTCGCGCAAAGGTGAGCTTCTTCAACGGATTTTCTTCTTCGCTCGTTTAAATTACAGCAACAATATATCCACTTGATTTTTAGGAAAGATACAATGTAATTACATCCAAATACATTGTATTCGGTATCAAACATCAACCACATGCCTTGTATTCTCCCTTTCCGTCTTCTATCCTCTTTGGTCTCTTTCAAAAGATCTAAAAATTAATATTATTTTAACTTCAAGGGGTAATTAAGAAAAAATACAACAAAACCCCAACAACCACAAAGTCACTAAAATCCGGCGACTGACGGTGGCTGGAAGTTTTGGCATAATCGGTGAACGAATGCAAACGAAGGAGACCGGCGCGGCTGAGCGTGCGACGCGAGAAGGAACAAGCGGCGCAAAGGCTCTCAGCTTCGAATGAAGTAAACCTGCGACTAGCGGTGTGCAGCGGAGGAGATGTTTCCTTGCGGCTTAATTCTCGATCAACAGAATGGAGGGGATGGCTACAAAGGTGGAGATCTTGATTGGACGAAGAACACTCGAACGGAGATGGAGGTGTCGGCGGCGGCTAGGGTTTGGTGAGAGTGAAAAAGATGATGATGAATAGTAATAATAATATTATTATATTATTATTTTCCCTTAAATATCTTCCTTTTTCTTTTTTCTTTTCCAATTTAAATAAAACAAATCTTTTCTTCACAATTAATTCCTTCCAAAAATAAAATATTCATTTTTTATAAATATTTTGGAATATAAATAATTCGAAAATGTTAAATTTATGTTTGCTATTATTTTGGAGATATAAAGATAATCTTAGCACGATTTTAGGGATAATAAAATTTTAAATTCAAATTATTATTAACAATAACTATTTTTATAAATTTTTAAATCAATTTTAATATTTTGGCGATTTCAAATCAAAATTTAAAATCTATTTTTAAATAACAATTATGGAAAATAGATAAAGGATATTAACAAGATAATCTTAAAATTTTGAAATTATGTTTGACATCATTTTAGGAAATCAATCAAGTACCACTATTATAGGGGAAGATCAAAATTTTGTTAGAATAATCATATATACATTAAATGCATCATAATTATAGGGGTAAGATATAATTTTAATTTTAACAACCACAACTAAATAAATTGTTAATTACTTTATTTGAAACCTACAAACACCAAAATCAAATTGTAGGCTTAAATCTAGGGGATCCGAAAATAAATATTTATTTAATATTTTTACACAACTAAATGATTTGCAAATACACTGTATTCGTGATTCGGGGTTATATTTCATCATATTCCATCATATTCCATCATTTTAACCTACACAAGTACACTGTATCTATCAGATAAGAATTTTCCTCTATAGAAGTAAAATCGGCTAAAAATATAAAAAAAGTGATATTCTTGTATTTATATTTGACGGGATCTAAAATTTAAATTCAAATTGTTATTAAAACTATATAATGTATTATTTAATAAATTGTACAAAATAACTTGTTTAGTTAAGATTTACCAAATTTGAATGTTATTTACAAAATACAGTGAATTTGTGCTATTTTCAATATCCTCTCTCGTTTTTTTGACTTATTGAAATAAATTGTATTTGGAATATGTGAAATCAAGATGTAGTATCATTACCTATATCTAGGGAATGATACTACATCTTGATGACCAAATTTTTTATCTTTTTTTGTGTGTCCCAAATCTGTTGATTGGAATATGTTTGTATAATAGATGACTATGAGATTTTAGAGATTGTGGATCACAATTATGGTGTATTTGAGACTTTTACTAGATGAAAATAAACGTAGATATTAACGTAATTTAAAAACACGTCTCAAAATAATTATTCCTACCATTGGCACAGTAAAACAATTTTTTAAAAATAAAAATCAACCAATTAGCACAGTTTTAGGGGAAGAAAAAATTTTAAATTCAATTTGTTAGGAGCAATACGTATTTTGGAGATATTTAAATACAAAATTTAAATTAAAAATTTTTATAAATATTTTGGAATATAAATAATCCAAAAATGTTAAATTTATGTTTGCCATTATTTTAGGGATATCAATCCAATAACACGATTTTAGGAGAATTTAAAATCAAATTTTAAATGGTAGTAAATAATATCTATAGAAAATGTTCCTAATTTAATGATAATTACCTAACAAGATTGCATTGACGTTATGTTACCATTTATTCCCTAAAATAATGTTTAACAATTTATTATTATTAATATGGTCAATCTGAATATGGAATAATTGCTATATACATAATTATAGGGAAGATACACCATTTATATGAAGTTGTTATTATATAAAATGCATAATTTTAGGTAAAAGATATTATTTTAAATTCAAAATTTTGAATCTTCCAACGAAACCTACAATTAAGCAATAGGATAATCTGTTATAAATTTAAGACATGAATCTAAAATTTAGTTAAATGAGATCAATAGATAAAATAAATATTTATTTAATATTATTATAAAATTGAATGATATCCAAATACACCGTAATCGTAATTATGTGTTATGTTCTATTGTTTTACGGTTCACAAATACATTGTAATTAACAAAATGATATTCATTATATCAAGGGGTAAAATCGGTTGAAAAATTCTATAAAAATATATATCTTTTGCAATTTTGCTAAAAATCAAATTATTTTTTATGTTTGCTATTTTCCAAAATCCACTCTATTATTTTGTTTCTTACATAATTCTCTTCTTAAAAAGGGTATATTGATATGTCAAAGATAAAACTTTTATGGGCTATTTGGATCAAGAGGATGAGAAAATGTGAAATGGGCTTGGTATAAAGGCCTGTTTGAAAGATGTGTGGACATGAAAATGGTTCAATTCGGTTCAACATCACCTACTCAAGGGATGTGTGGTGTTTGATAGCACATAAAATGTGCTATCTTCTGTTAGAACCAAATATCGAACGTTGTTGTTAATTTCTTGAAAGGTCTTATGTTTTAAAAGTAAAATTTCAGCACGACCTCAGTGCTAAATTGAACTCAAAGAAAACTTGCTTAGGCGGAATCTCTGAACCTTAAACCTGTCAACCACACCTCTAAGTTAGTGCCTTCCTGGGGTGTGAGTTACAATTGAATTCTAAGGCAAAAGAGATATCTAAAGTTCCTTTAAGCACAAGTAAAGTCTGCAAGCCAACGTCACCTGCAATTGAGGAAGAAATGAGGGGATCATGCCCAAGCCTCGAAGCTAGTGGAAGTTTCGAAGAAAAACCAATTCCCCATCTTCCTATATATTGTAGGGTAGAACTGAGTTAAAGAGTAGCTTCTTCAATAGAGTTAATTAGAGTTTCAATGCGGGGAACGGAGGAATTTCCTTGCCCCATCATGAGCAACAATCAACTTATCTTACTATCTAACAAAAGCTTATAGTCTTTTATAAAAGTGTTGTAACGCTGTTATTGAAACACAAATGAAAAACTTCAAATACAAATACTCACTTAAGATATGCAGCTGCGACTACAACTGTATTTGATTGTTTTAATTCGCAAAAGTTGTACAGGCTTCTTCTCATTCTTCTTTGGCACCAACGATAGAGATTAAAAGTATGTGGCCCTTGAAAGGGATTGAGATTTTAGATCCTCGGAGTAACCCTATTATCAATACCTTTTAAAAACTAAACCCTAAATTCGAAACCTGGTCTCTGAAACCCTAAACCCCAGACCCTTTCATACCCATTATCTAAGGATAAACATTTCAATGAAAGAAAAGTCAAAATATTTATCAAACAAAATAGTGAAAACAATTGATTGTATAAAGCGAAAGAGCACGAAGAAACAAAATCTTATTTGCCTCTTCCACAGCTTCCCCTTCGCAGTAATAGAGCACTTTAACCTAGTTGCAATAATTCCAAAAGAACCACCTGGCTAGAGGCGTTTTTTTCATCACTGTTCATGGTGTCTCCCACAAAATAAAAGTTAGTAAACTGCATACAAACCAGAAGTCAATGTCGGCTAAACAAATTCTTGGATCTCAGTGAATCAAATAGCAAAAACACTAATAGAAGCAATAAAAAAAATTGTTAAATAAAGACAAAACAATTTACCTTAAGGAAGAAACTTCAAAATAATTTTATTGGGACTTCTGGAATATTCTTTGAGCATTACATAAATCTCATCATCACTGTGATGCCCAGTGATATCCTTCAACTAATTTCTCTATCGTCTTCTTCACATACTTCTATGGATTAAGACCATCCTTACTAGCAATCAAGAAAAGCTAAATGACTATGCATTTGAAGAAAGAAAATAGAAAAGGAAAAATTAAAACAGACGTTGGATTTTGCATGAACATGAACAAAAATGAGGAAAAAGTATTGAGGAAAAAGAGTATTTTAGTAAAACGTGCCATGAATGATTTCACCTTGACAAAGAAAAGTTTATCTTAAATTTGTAGACAATGACTCCACTAATGGTGAGTTTAAAATTATAGTACTTGTGGTGGGAGAAGATGAAAAGAGGGGAAGAGGAGATAGAGAGAAGGGAAGAGTAGGTTATAACGACCTGAATTTTTAATAACTAAGTTGGGTCAACACTAATATAATTATCTTAACTTTCTAAAAAAAATTACGGAAGCATAAACCAAATAGTTCCGTTATGGCTTGTCATGGGTCATTCTTGTTGTTTGCCAATTTGTCTTTTTCTTTACCTTTGCCTGAAAAGTTAAAAATATAAAAGGGCGAGTATAAAATATAAAAGGGTGAGTATAAAAAAAATACCCTATAATGTTATGAGTTTAGGAGGGAGACATGAATGAACCGAAATAATATCTGAATGAAAGAGATCTTGAAGACATGAATGTAGCTCGTAGACCTACTAGCTTGTCTTGCGTGACGCGACGTGACTTGAGTATCTTAGCATGTTAAATGCCAAAAAACTCGGTCTTGAGGTGCATCAACTTTGCTTAATCGCTTGGCTTCTTTTCCGTAACTTAAACTACAATCAGACTTTAGGTGATAAAACAACTTAACATAAATTACAGAGGTACAATTCTTAAGCTTAAAAATTAAAACGCTTGGCAGCTCTTCTTCTCTATTTGGCCTTAACGTCTGTTTTCTGGAAGATGGAATTTAACATAAGTCTACAAGACTCAGTGAGATTTTAAGAAAACTTTTGTAACACCCAAAAAATTAGGGTAATTTTAAATTTAATTATCTTGGTTTAATTTAATTATGTTGAATTTATTTACGTGTTATTAAGGTTTTGATTTTGGATGGATTAAATTGGTTGTGGATTTGAATGAATTAAGAATAATTATATATGTATATAATTAAATAGATTTTTGGAATGAAAATAATTATATTGAGACAATATATTATTTAAGGAGTATTTTATTTTTTTTTGGAAAAAAAAGAAAGTTGGATTTGATGGAAAGATTTAAAATTAGGAGAGAGGATAAAGTTATTTGTTTTTTTTATAAAAAAGGAAAGGAATAACAATAATAATAATATTATTATTATTATTTTAAAATTGGCCTCGGTATGCGTAAACTTACGATTATCATCTTCCTCCTGAATCCAAAACCTAGTTGTGCCATCTCCATCCATCGTTCACCACCGCAACCTTACCGCCATCTGACTTCCGCCCACCGTTCAAGCTCAAACGAATCCGAAGATCTCAGTCTTAGTCCGATAGAGTCTGAGCTACGTCCGTCTATGTCGAAATTTTCATTTGGAGAAGATCTGCCTCACCACCGACGAGTTGCCACTGTTATTCGTCGTACCCCGTCCTCCGTCTTTTTCTTCGCCGCAAGCTTCTCATGAGTCACTCGAAGTCGTAGTCTCCACGTTGCGTCGTCCATATCTTAATCGATCGATTAGTAGCACCTTCGAGCCCCACGCGTGCAAGCCATCCGAGCCAAGCTTCCTTAAATCGAGCCAATTTCTTCTCAGACGTGTGAGCCAATTCCATTTTCACTCTAAGCCGAGCCGATCTGTCTCAGCCAAGTCGCACCGCACGTGAGCCAAGCTGTTGTAGTCCTTTTCTTTAGCTATTTAAGCCATTTGGTTGGTTCTTGGTGAGTTTTTGGTTGGGTTTGGTACACCCAAATAAATACCCTTTGGATTTAAATAATTTCACGTGTGGAATTAAGTTGGATTTTTGTTCTTGGAAGGTTTTTGGCTAAATTCTTGGAAGTAATTGTCTTTGAAATACTACCTCAAAGGATGATTTGGTTTCAACATCTTTCATTGGTAAGTTTGGAAGCCTAAGTAATTAATTATTTGATGTTGGTTATCAAACTATTAATTTAAATCTTATTTATGTTTAGAATTTGTCTATTTGGAAACTTTGAACGTGGTTGTTAGTGATAATTTTTGTTAAGCTTATCTCGAGGTAAGAGATTCTATTACTAGACCTTTGAAACAGAATTAACAGCTTGCATGTCTGTTAAGGATCGTACCCATATAGGTGTCCCTCGGGATCACCACCTTTCTATGATTGTGTGCGTTCGATGGAACCACCAATATATGTTTATGAGTGATTCAACGAGGTCACTTACGACCCGATTCTCTTAGGCATTCCTTTGGATCGTCGAAGACCAGTTTCTCTTAGGTGTTCCTTTGGGTCACCGAAGACCAGTTTTTCTTAGGTGTTCCTTCCGGTTCATCGAAGACCAAATGTGTTTCTTCGGGATCATTAGATAGCATGTGTTTGGGAGCACGACAGTTATGGGGTGATTCGTTATGGAAACCTAATAGGAAGTTAAGAGACATTTAGCGGGACTAGTAGTGGGTCCCTTACTAAGTTTATGTTTATACTAACTCTTTCTATGTTTAGTTTTTCAGACAAAGGTAGATGTAGAGGAAAGTTGGTGAATGACAATAAGTGATCGTGGTTCGCCATAGGGACAATTTATATTGTTTTCACCTTTATGTTTACAATATTTTGACTTATAATATTTTATTTAAATTTATAGAACAATGGGTTACTTTTATGTTATTTTTTTTTAAATGTTAGATAGGGTCTGACCTAGGATTTTACCTTATACTTTTATTTCTACATAATTTATTATGATTTATAAATGAGTATTTGGAGTTTTATTGAAAAGTTAGTGTCCTTTTATATATTTTTAGTAAGAAAGTCTATATTTATTTTAGTAGTAATGACCTCAGTTTAGTATAAAGAGTTAGGTCATTACAGTTGATATCAGAGCCTAAGTTTTTAGGTTATGTAGACTGACTTACAATGCAAGTCTTTGATTTTTATCCCTATGGCTAATACAGTCCTTCGTCACTCGCCAAATATATTTTATGATACATGATTATGAATATGTATATGACCTTGCTTGTATTAAACTAGATAATATGAATGAATTTGTTGTAAAAGACTTTTGGTGGTGGAATTTAGGAAAAATGCCGCCACGTAGAAGTGTTCGTAGAGGTGGTAGGGGAGGCAGAGGAGCTGGACGTAACCAGCATGAAGAACAGCCTAATGTACAAGTTGTCGACTATGCTGCACCTGTCACCCATGTAGACCTTGCTGCCATGGCGCAAAGATACAGAGATATGTTATTCGAAGCATTGACATAGCGTCAGCTTGTCCAACAAACCCAGTCAGCTTCTGTTTAGACACCAACTTCAGGTGTTCAGGGCCTAATTGTAACCCAGAATGTACCCGATCAGCTGTCAGCAGAAGCTAAGCACTTGAGAGATTTCAAGAAATATAACCCTCAGACTTTCGATGGGTCCTTGGACCATCCTACCAAGGTATAGATTTGGTTGACCTCTATGGAAACTATTTTTTATTATATGAAGTGCCCTAACGACCAGAAGGTACAATACGCCGTATTCTTTTTTACTGACAGATGCACAATCTGGTGGGAATCTAGAGAGAGGATGTTAGGTGAGGATATAAGTAAGTTCACTTGGGAACAATTTAGAGAGAATTTTTATGCTAAATTCTTCTCTGCTACCCGAAAAGATGCCAAGCATCAGAAGTTCCAAAAAATGGAGCAAGGCAGTATGACTGTGGAGCAGGACAATCAGGAGTTTGGTATTCTAGCACGCTTTGCTCCTGAATTAGTAAAGACCGAGGTTGACAGAGCCAACTACTTTGTTAGAGGCTTTAAGTTAGAGCTCCAGGGTTTTGTTCTAGCCTTTAGGCCAGCTACCCAAGCTGATGCATTACGTTTGGCAGTGGATATGAGTATGTATGAGAGGGTTGATCTGGCCAAGGATTTAAAGAAGAAGTCAACTTTAGGACTGAAGAGGAAGGCAGAGCAACAACCTACTATAGCACCATAAAGGAATCTCAAGTTCAGGAGATTGAGTCATGGACTTAGCTATTGAAGGTTGGGCCAAAAGTAAGTCTAAGCAATACTTATAAAGCCCATTGGAGTTGGAGATAGGTCAATCTTAGACCCAATCTTAGACCATACTCTTTAGAGCCAGAAAATCCTATTGCAAAATTTTACAAACAATATCGTCAGTTCTTTTACAAATTAAACAACGTAATTGATGTCAATACAATACCAAAATTCTATGGTTTTGCACTTTAGAGTCAATCTCAACTTAACCTTCCATACCAATTTCGTTGCTGATCCTAATGTAGAAAATAAATCAAAGAATTAGATGTTAATTAATAGTCTCTAACCATCCATATCTTCATCATTGTCATCTTATTCTTCCTCTCTATGCTAATTGTGTAATATTATCGAGTAATTAACTTATTTGAAATACAATAAATTACAAAACACGCGGACTTCAAAACAAAATAATGAGGAATCTTCTAAAAAATAGAATAAAGTGGCAAAATATTTATACTGTATAGAACAATTTCGAAAACAGAAAAAGTCCAAAGGCCCACAATAAAAATTTTCAAAAATGCCTTGTGATTAATTGGCATCCAGGTAATATATTTGGAAAATGATCGTTTAGATTTGGCTATTCTTTCCTATACGATCGACCCAAATCTAAATGATTTTTTTTTTAAAAAAAAATTGGTACGCGATCGTTTAGATTTGGCACACTTATCGTTTAAATTTCGATAGCCAAATCTCAACGATTTTTTTCAAGATTTTTTGGTACACAATAATTTAGATTTGGCACCTGATCGTTTATATTTGGAACACGATCGTTTAGAGTTGACTATATTTTTACACAATCGTTTACATTTGGCAATCCAATATTCCAACGATATTTTTTCACGATCTTTTGTATTTGGCACACAATCTTGAATCAAATAACAGTGAAAAAAATAAAAAAAAATTACTGAAGAAAGAAAAAGACGATGGAAAGGAAAATAAAATAAATATAGAAGAAGAGAAAAAGACGATGGGAAGAAAATGAAAAATTGTAAAAGAAAAAATATGAAAAGGAAGGGCAAATGATGGAAAGGAAAAGAAAAATTGTAAAAGAAAGAATATGAAATGAAGGGAAAATTGAAATATTTTAAAAAATTGCACAAGAGAAGAAAGACGATGACAAGGAAGGGTAAACCTGTAATTTTTTTAAAAAATGGTAAATTCTAGGACTTTTTCAATTTGTGACACGGACCGTAAATATTTTCTCAGTTTATTTTATTTAGGAAAAGTAACCAAATAACAAAGTAAAAAAATAAAAAGATTAATAACTAGAATAAAGGAAAATTGCATTAGATGACAATAAAATTTAGAAAAAAACAGCTCATAACATCTCTTTTTTGCATATTGCAAATTTGGCAAATATGACGGTAATCAGACAATAATCAGACAATAATATGTTTTTAAATTTGCTATTTTTACAATTTAAAAAATGTAAGAATTTTTTATTTTTATTATTTTTGCAAACTCCCATCAAATAAACCCTAATTAACTTTTAACACAATTTACATTTACTTTAATTTAAATTGGGTTGGCTATTAGACTTCCCCTAAAAGGGTAACAAATATTTAAGAATCGTTTGGGCCATATGTTGATGGGCTCAAAACCTTTGAGAGGGGTTTTAAAATTTAGGACTTTCTACACTAATAACCTAATTCAATGTTTTGAACTTGCTATTTGTTTTTTTTTTTTTATAAATAGCCTAATCTGCTAAGAGTTTTCTTAAATATGTTAGACTCAATTGTCTTATAGGCTCCTGCCATTATTATGAGAGTTAAAAAGAGGAAGGGAAACAACAAAAAATACATTTTTGAAAAAAATATAGAATCAATAGCCTAAAATCCCTTAACTGTTTAAATGTGCAAAAGAAGCTCGTTTTTGACCAACCATTTGTGATTTTCTTGACGTTGTATATGTAACACAGTATATACTACATTATATATTTGAAAAATACACTACAAAAAGTAGTTACAAATGCGAAATATACTATGTATGAAAAGTATATATTGAATGCACGGTTGTAAAAAAGATTAAATTTGAACATACCTCCGAAATCGTATATGCGAAAAAAGAAGAAGAGAGAAATGCCACGTTGAAAAAAATAACACGATACGTGTAAAATAAATATAATTAAAAATCCCTAAAATGAAGGAATAAATATCATATAAATAAAATAATAAAATAATACACATTAATTAATAACCATAAATATTCAATTACAATGTATATCATATTAGTTGCAAAATCGTATTTGATAATAATTAAAAACGTTTTGAGTTGAGTTTTTAAGAGTAAAAATTTAGAAACTTTATTAGAAGAGAATGTGTATTAAGGTTAGTTTTGCCCTAAAATTAAGAGAAAATTCAGTAATGAAATATATCTCAAGATTTGGAACTCTATTAAATGAATTGTGAACAAGGCTATACCTCTACATTTTTCTAAATATTATGGAATTGATTGATAATGAAAAAGTAGCCTAGTATATAGAATTACGAATCAACAACATATGTCATTCAATTTCTTTAGGTTATGTACATTAAGATCAATTAATGCAAATTAAACTTTAATTTGAAAGTAATTAAATTATATAGTTTTAATTTTACTGGATTGATTTAGAGTAGTGTCTCATAAATAGGATAACAGGGGCCTAATTGACTTAACGAGATAATTATCGATGGAAGAGACTTAGTGGTAGAATTCTAATATTAGTCTATTAGTAGTTTAACCAAAAAGAAAAACGAGAAATTTTACAAGATCGTAGGACCAACAATAAAAGAGAAATCATTGAAATTTGGAATACAAAGGGAAAACCCCGGAAGGGACACCACTATGTTTGTGAGCACTCAACCCCAAAAATCCATCCGAGCTAAAGAATGGATTTCAGAATTGTAAAGACAAGGCACATGCATGCTGGAAAAGCATCGACGTGAAGGACGCACCAATTTTCTTCATACCTACTACTAAGTTTGTCACTCCCATTTTCATCATTGATATCATTAATAACTATGACTACAGTGTGTTTATGGTTAGTTATTTAGTCCTCCATAAACGTCGGTAAATGTTTTCATTTCAATGTATATCAAATTCAATTAAAATACTTGATCTTTTACGCAACATTTCTTTCTTATTTCCATCTTTGGTCTATTTGTCCTAGGTTCACCATTCATGAGTTAAAAATTTTCTTTTCTTACTAAATACTCATTTACATTTTATAGTCTTGACAATGAGAGAAGAGTAATTTATGTATTAAAAAGATATCTTTGAACAGAGTTGGACTAGATTTGGTTAAGTCATAGGGTTGATATTGCAATCATGATTTAATGGAGAGAAAGAGGGTTTGTCAGAAAGAAAAACCAACACCCACTATAAGTTGTAAAGTCCCCACTTATATCTTATTCCAATACCCCAATTGTTCTTCGTATATCATATAGCATCATGAATTAATTCTAGAAATAGAAGAAAGAAGAGCCTTTAATGTCTGAAGAAAAACAAGACCACCCCACCACCATGAGTTACAAAATTTCACCAATCATGTTCAAGAAATTTGGTGAATGAAATGTGCTGCCACTCAATATTTTTCAATCAATTCATGATGGCAATAAGTTTTAAGTGGGAGGTCACTGCCATATATAGGTGACCAAACAAAATTTGCAAGAAATTTAAGTTCTTCGATCAGTCAACGGATCAGATAGAAGAATCATGTTCTTCCTTGACAGTGCCAATTGGAAAAATCGAAACCAGAAAAAGGATGATGTAACAAAAGACCTTACGTGACGTAAAAAATAAATATATATGTAAAGTTTAAATGGATTATCATCAATTAATTAATTTAGAGTGATTTACATATATATTGTTAGGATATTTTGTCAAATAGTTTATAATATCCTTTTTATGAAGTTATCAAATTTTCCTATTATTTAGGAATCTTGATATAAGTTTGTTTCCTTCTTATATGGAAGAAGATATCTACATAAAATATTATGAGAATATATATATGTGGAGATTGTAGTTGTGATGTGGAGAAAATACCAGATTCTGGAAAAATATACGAACTCGTCCGAGAACACTGTTTAAGGTGAAGAGCTTAATGAATATGTGATATTGATCTTATCATTGTAGATTGCGTGATGGATATGAAACCAATGAGAAGATAAGGAATATGTCAATGTGAAGACCATTGAATTGAGGGATCAATTCACAAAGTTAGGGGGAGCCTGGGCTAGTCTTAAAAGAGATTTTGTATACCTTCAGGGGAGCCTGAGTTTACTATTAGTTATGATATGACTATTTAATGTAACCAGTAGGATAAGTTACATATTATGAATCTCAATAATATTCCTTATAAGAAGCTCTCCAGATGTAGACAATATTTGCCGAACTGAGTTACCAAAGTGCATTGTGTTAATTACTTTTTATGTGCTTTAGTTAAACGTATAGTTGAATACTTGTGATATAGCTAGAAGGTATTTAAATCTTTCATTTTTCATATATATATAACAAAATTGAAAATATTTACTGTTCGTATAACAAAATAAAAGAAAGTTCATGAAACTCGTATAACTTGAGTTAATTCTTTTACAAATTTCGGATTTGCTCTTCCATAATTTTTTCATCTCCTTTCCTTGATCGCCAACTCTCATCTTCGACATCATCTTTTTCATAAAAACAATATTTTTTTTCCTTATTCTATTTTCATTAACAACTATTGTGTGTCATTTTTTTTCTTGCTTAATTTTTTTTTTCATTACTAAGTATTGTACCAAGATTGTTTAGACTAGGTACAATAGAAGATTGTGTATACCAAGATCATTTAGATTTGATACAAGATCATTTAGATTTGATACAAGATTATTTAGACTGGGTACAAGATCGTTTAGACAGAATACAAGATTATTTTTTCGCACGTATGTTGCTGATTAATTGCAAGTATTTTTGTTATTTCACGTTGTGAGTTTGTGAGTTTTTTTCTTTTTCAAAATTGTTCTATATGGTGTAATATTGTCTCGTTTTGTTATAACTTTTAAAAAACCCCATTAATTTAAAAGGAGTGAAAAAACTGATCGAATAATAGTCTAGTTATATTATTAATATACATAGAAAAAAAATCAATTTATACTGTTAAACTTTGGAGGCTATATCCATTTATACCCTTTTAATTTTGTAACTTTATCAATTTATGTATTCCATTATGTTCGGGTTAGATAAATATCATGCAAAGAGTTTTGATTTTATCAATCAAACCACTAACCTTGACATTGCTATATCTAACTCTGCAATTGACTTAGCATGATGTGTCCTAGTGAGAGTTTGTAGAAATATAAGTTGGGTTGGTATTTTAATTACAATTTTGATCTTAGATATTAAGAGAAGTGCATGTATGCAAAACATGATTCTCTAATTCTAGAGACATATGCATCTTTCTTAATTTGTGAAATAATATTTTCTACTAATAGAACTACTCTCTCTTTGTCCGTGGACTTATACTAACAAATTGTTAGGTGAATACAAAGTTTATTCTTTCCATAGATGCCCATAAATCCTTGGTCATTCCTTGGGCATAGTTCATATGTTCTTGCTTAGTTCGTATTCTGGATGTGTGGCAAATAAAAATAATTAATTAACAAATACTTTGACAAGATGTTCGATTTTTCATAGAAATATACTTGCTCAAAAAGACCTCTATAAGAGATAATCGTATATGAGAAGGTTGGTAGGAATATATGATCCACTAGTAGCAATTAAATAAGCTGCCTACCTTTATGTAGCCGATTCAGTCGTTTCTGTTGATGGAACACGTAAAGTTTTTCTTTTTTTTTTCTATCGACTGGTGATTTCTTAATCAATTAAACATATTTATGTTTTATTTTATCAAACATTATAAATATTGTTTTGAAGTGCGTGTAGCTTAATGCCGACATATAATTTGTGCAAGTGATTAAAAGGTATGTGAATCACTTACAACCTATTTATGCCTGTGTGGCTAGACTTTATGTGTAATTTGACGGGATCACTTACAACCCGACTCTTGTTTAGGGTGATTCCTTCGGGTTCACCGAGAGCTCAGATTTGTCCCTATGAGATCACTGGATTGTGTGTGTTCGGGAGTACAATAGATATGTGGTACTCTCTTACAGGAATTTAACGAGAAGTTAACAGACACGTAGCTGGATTAATAATGGGTCCCTTACTGAAAATTCACTCTTTTCTATGTTTAATTTTTTTCAGACAAAGGTAGAGGTAAAGGCAAGTTGGCGAATGACAAGAAGTGATCGTGATTCGCCATAGAGGACAGTTTAAGTTTTCTTCCGCATTTATGTTTTCAGTATTAAATTTTCAAAAATTTATTTCAGAAATAATGTTTACGTTTAGATATTTCTTTTATTATTTTTTTAATAGGGCCCAAACAATTATTTTATTTATGTTTCTTTTTATATACTTTATTATTAATTTTTAAATGAATATTTGAAACGTTTTCTTTAAATTTAGTAATTTCTTTTATTTTAAATAAAAAATCTCTATTTATTTTAATGGTAATGACCTCAGCCTAGTATAACGAGTTGGGTTGTTACATTAAGGTCTATCAGTTTTCTTATTAAAGCAAGACGACACAAAAAATCTCCAACACACTTCATAAGGCCAACTCAAACTATTTTATGTTTCTAAAGTCCTTGAATTCTCAATTCGCCTTAGATTAGACTAGACTTTTTACCTACGAACCCTTAGACTTGAAATCTAGATACTTAACTCAATGAGCATCTAACCTAGTTTAAGATCAATGGGTCTTTTAGGTGGATACAATTCTTGACCCTTAAACTTCAACTTAAACTCTTAATGCCATAAGCACACGAACTTAAGTCGTCTTTTAATTCCATACGCGCTTATATCCAATATTCCTACCTTAGAGGATTAGATCCATTAACAATATCAATACTAATTTAACGAGTCAAATATTTAGGAACTTACCCAAACTTGTCTAAAACGACCTTAACCATGTTGATCGATGCTTCTAGGTTCTCTAATTCTTCAATTCCTCATACAAAATAATATAGGTAAAATCAAGTTCATGCTAAAACTAAATGGGCATTCAAGAACTATGAGAGAACTCACTAAATTTACCTAAAACCTTATCAACACTTGTCAAAGTTGCCTTGAGTGCACGTTAACGACTTTCTAAATTCGAATATAGTATCTAAAACCATTGTATGATTCGAAGCTTATATAAGTAACACCCAAGCAAACTCTAAAGTTAAAGAAAAGCCCATTTTCAACCTTTAACATTCAATTTTAGGACCCAATTATCATGGGTAATTCAATTTTAACACTTAAACTAAATGGACATTTAAGAACTCTAGGAAAACTCAACAAAATTACTCCAAAACTTGTCAAGAACTTATCAAAGCACTCTTAACTTTAATGGCAACATCCTAACCACCTTCTAAGTTCAAACTCAAGCATCCACCACCATGGTTTACTCAATACTATCACTAAGATTAGATGGGTACTTAAGATCGACTCCAAAAACCTTAAAATCTTACCCAAGTTGTGCCAAACGCCTAATTTCAAGCTTTCGAATGGTTGGACAGTGGCTCAAACTCTTTTAAAACTCGAATCTAACATTAAAATGTAACGGGTTATGTTAAACTCAAGTCTAAACTCAATGGGCGTTCAAAATTCCAAGAAAACTCTTTATAAGTATCCAAAATCTTACCAAAGGCTTAATGACACAGCCTTAGGTTCGATGGATAGTGTGTAACAGTCTTTTATATTTCGATCCTAACATCCATAAATCATGGGTTATTCAATATTAGCAGCAAACTTAGATAAGTACTCAAAGCCCACGTCATAATGCTTAGAACTTTACTCAAATCTATAAGAGAGAAAAGTTCCAACTACAACTTGGAAGAACGAGACTTAGTGCCTGACAATATGTTACTCCCGACGGCAGAGCGATCAAATAAATTTCGCGGCTAGGATGAATGATGAAAGTACTTTACACACGTGTGGCTTCCAGATCTCAGTGGCAAAGCATCACGAATGAAGACAAGAATTGCAACAAAAACTATGGCTCTGATGGCTTCAAATGGCGGTGCATGGTTGGGTATCACTGGCAAGTTAATCGGTGCAAGAAGAGAAGTGTTTCAGGCATGTCATCAACGACAAGTCACGTCGTTTCTGATGTGCATGAAAGCGATGCGACGGGTGTGTCGTTGTCAGGAATGTGCCAGCGTGTGAGAGAGAGAGCTCGTGTAACATCCCAAAACTATTAGGTTATTTTTATTATCATTTTATTTTGGCTTAGTTTTGGGTGTTATTTGTGAAATTGTTTAAATTGTGGAGATTAAGTATTTTGGAAGAATAAGTGGTTAATTTATGGAAATTGGAGTTCTATTGTTAAAATTGGTTTTGGATTTATTGGTTGGTGGATTTAAATTGTAAAGTTGGAGGTATTATGAGTAAATATGGTTATGTGTATATATAAAATCATGGAGGAATAAGAATAATTATAATGTGGGTTAATATAATTATTAAGAGAGGAGTACTTTGGCATTTTTGGAAAAAGAGCAAATTTATGGTGAAGGAAGGGGTGGTTAATGAAGAAAGAGAAATTAAATAGGAATAGGGAAGGGAAATAATAATAATATATTTAGATTGTGTGCACTTCATCTTCAACCTTCCTCCATGTTAAAACCCTAGCCGCCGCCCCTCTTCACTGTGCGTCTCCTACCGCCGCGAATCCTACAACCTCGCAACTCTTCAGCACGACGACGACCTCCGCGAATCCTACAACCGACGAAACTCCTCCACGCGTCCAGCCGCACACGTCCGCAAGTCGTTCGTCCAGCCGCACGCGTTTGTCTCCACCAAGCCGCGCCCGAGCCGAAGCCTCTTCTAGTCGAGCCATCTTCAAGTTTAGCCTCTTGCAACCTTTTGAGCCATTTGGGGTGAGTTTGTATGGGTTTGGTTCACCCAATTAAATATTTTTTTTTATCTTAAATGAGATGGTATTTGGAATAAGTTGATCTATGGTTGCTTGAAGGTTCAAGTGAAATTGGTGGAAATAGGACTGTGAATTTTCCAGTTAAGGTGGTGTTGGATTCAACCCTAATCTTGGGGTAAGCTTGGATAAGTTTGGTTGCTTAATTAAACAGTAGGGTGATGGTTGACAAGATTATTAATGTTAATTTTGTTTATGTTTAGGACTGAGTATTGTGAGGAATTGACTGCCAACCTGTGAATTATTTAGCAGATCTCCTGGTAAGAGATTTTTTCCCCTTTTGATTGAGATGCAGTACCATTGGTGCATGATGTGATTATATGTATTTCTGAGATTATGTGTGTTGAGCTGAGATGTTGATTTTATGATGAGCATGTATAGCCTATAGTGTTCTGTTGGTCTGCTGGTTAGAGTCGTACCACGAGGGGTCCATCAAGATCCTCCCCTATATATGTTTGAGTAGTTATTGAGACGTGATTCGACGGGATCACTTACAGCCCGACTCTCCTTTAAGGTGATTCCTTCGGGTTCACCGAGAGCCCAGTTCAGTCCCGGTGGGACTACTGCATAGTGTGCGTTCGGGAGCACTATATAGCGTGGTACTTTATTACAGGACTCTAACAAAGAGACTAACAACACATAGGGAGACTGAGTATGGGTGAGTATAATTTTATAATCATTCTTTTAAATGTTTAATTTTCAGGTAAGGGTAAAGGCAAGGGCAAGCTGGCGAATGACAAGAAGTGACCGTGGTTCGCCATAGGGAATAGTTCAGTTTTTCCACGTTTATGTTTCAGTAATTATAATTTTTGGATTTCAGAACTTTGGCATAATTATTTTAATGTGTTTCTTTTATTTTATGGGCCCAAAATTAGTATTTTGATTTATCACTTTAGTTACTTATTTATTTTCTTATTATTTAAATTTTTCTCAACTTATAAATTAATTTTCCTTTTTTTTAAAAAAAAACTATACTTATTTAAATAGTAATAACTCCAACCTTCTAGTAAAGTTGGGTTATTACAACTCGTCAAGAGAAAAGAAATTCAATAGGAGGAAGGAGGCGGTCAGTTTCTAGAAGAATAAAAAAGAAGAAGAAGAGAGAAAGAAAATATCCCTCCATTTTTTCAACTTTAATGATAAAAAAATCTTAAGAAAAGACCCTTATGCCCCTCACTCCATATTAAACTTACCTTTTTGCCCTTATCTTCATTCTTTTCAAATACTTAATAAAATTTTCACTTATTCCAAACTAAATTTATTCCAATTTTCTGTTCACAATGACTTAACCTTTAGAGAACTAAAAAAAAATTGGATTCAACTTGTTTTTCACAAATCATAAAATATATAAATAAATAAATAAATAAAAGGAGAATGAAATGAGGGCTTACAGAAACAAATTAGAAAGTTTAGACAAACAATAACTGATGATAACAAAGTTTTAGATGAGAGGCCAAAAAGAGGAGAGAAAAAAAAACCAAACAACAAAAGTAATATAGAAAGCCCTCAAAAAATGTAAATAAGGAAAGACTTGCCACCAAAAAAGATGCAAACAAGGAATGACTCTAAAACTTCAACAACATCGTCATCTCTGGCTGATGCTTCCTAACATTGATCTTCAAACTTACTTTTAGAATAGTAAATCCTTGTAGCGGTGACAATGAACTACATATTTGGTTAATGTCATATTTTGAAAGTAGATTATAGTCTAGAAAATGCTTACAGTGAAAACGAACCACATTTTGGTTTTCAATAGAGATAAGTTCTATAGTGACAATGAATGTTGAGTTTTCATATGAGTGAATTCATATTAATACTATTATACAAAATTTTCAAGCATATGGTGTATCTGCTTTGATTTTATTAAATTGATGTACATGTTGAATGGAATTCTATTAGGTACACGAAGAATAAACCACTACATATTTGTTTACCAGTGTGTGTATCATTGATGTTAGAAAGGTATTAGTTGATATCATTCAAACATACTTACACTAATAATATCATAAAGTTACATTGACTACCACAGTTTTTTTCACAAATTCAACAAGATAACATGAGTGCAAAATAGACGATCAAGGGTTATTCTTTAAGATTTAATTTGAAAAAAATATACATGGAGTTTTATTGTGTATCTTATTGAAAGTGTATTTTTAAAATACTTTCAACACCATCTATGTGTCTATCAATGATAACATTCTAATGGTTTCTATCAATGATAGACAACTCATATATGTTGAGAAGTACGGTGCTTGAATGATAATAATCAAATGCATAAGAACAAGTATCTAGGTTAAGCATTTGAAAAACAACAAGCACATGAGAACAAGGAATTTCATAGAAATCCCATACTCTACAGCTGAAAGATCCCAAGTTGAACTTCATTGTGAATTGTTTATCAGCCCATTACATTATATTTAATGTTGTTGTTATGATCAACCAATAAAGAAAAAAAAGAAAGAAATCAACATTTATAAATATAACAAAGATAATAACATTAATAGTCCTATCACACTCTATAATTGATAGAGAGTGATAGACTTCTATCGCTGCCTATCTTTTCCATCAATTTGATATATCTAAAAAAAGAAAGAAAAGAAAAAGAGAAACAAACTAATTTCTTCCATCAATATAATACCACAAAAAAGAGAGAGAGAAAAAATATATTATATAAGAAACTAACTGGGAAGATATGAATGTAACTATATCAAGCATTAATATAAATTTAAACCAAAATATATCTCATATAATATAAAATTTATATTATATTATATATAATATAACCAATAATTTAGATATCTCATTCGACTTATAGCTCTAATATGAATTGAATCCATATTAATTTGAACCCATAGTTTAGGTAACGCCCAGAGTTTAGGAGAGGAACATGAATGAACCGATATCACATTTGAATGAGAGGGATCCTAAAGACATGAAAGTAATGTTAAGAAAGACTTAAAATAATTAAAAAAAAAGTTACTACCTATACAAAACAAGGTGCACCTTCCTTTTCGTTAGCTTGATCATAGGAACTCCAAAGTTAAGTGTGCTTAGCTTGGAGTAATTCTATGTTGGATAACCTCCTAGAAATTTTCTTGGGATGCATGTGAGTGAGGACAAAGCATGCTAAAAGGACTGGTGTTGGTTTGTGGGAAGAATTTTCACCCTAATAAGCTTTTAGGACATATAAGGATGATGCTACCAAGTCGCAAAGGATGCAAGGGAATGTTGAGGATCCGAATTTCGAATCCTAGACCTGGAGCGTTACAGTTTACTTATGAGTTTTATTCATACTATTGTTATTATTTGAATCATATTCAAATATTAACTTCTCTCATAAAAATTTTATATTATAATATATCAAATACATTATATTAACTATATCATATACAATTTATTCCCTTTAATCAATTTTAACAATTCAAATTAAACAAAAATAAAATTGATTCTCATTTATTCTTATTGAGCTAACAAGGGAAACTTATGGACCTACAGAATGAAGCTTCAATGATATGAGATTAATTAATTAAACTCTTTAATTAAGTTAATCTTCATTCATTAACTGTCAGTCATTCTACTAAAGACTAACAGTTGCACTCTTTTTACTATAGATATATTCATTAGATATAACCAATCAATAGTGCAATGCCCTTTCATAAATTGCTCATAAGTACAGCTAGCCAAAATTATCGTTTTGCCTCTATAATCACATTTAACTCCTAGGTACCACTGATTCCTCTAACGAACAATAAGTTATAGAGTCACGCCCAGCCCCAACTGTCACTTCATGCGACCAAATGGAGGCGTGCCACTTAGACATCCATCGTGTACCTCTCCGCGAGATGACGCACGAACGTCTTGTAAGCGAAATAACTCTTTTCAGTTATCTCTTCGCAAAGATTTTTACTTGAACCTTGAAGACCTTCACAACTCTTTGCAGCGGAATTCTTTTTTTAACTTAGCTCCATCACCTAGTACTTAAGCCTTAGCTTTAAACGACTTTTAGTTTCTAGGTGATAAGAACAAAAAATAATACAACGGAACAAAAAAACAAACATCCTCTCTTTATTAACTTAATACTTTACACTGAATTCTCAATTGAAAATATAACCCTTTTCTGTCTTGTATAAAAAATAAAACCTAGACTGATCTACAAGCCTTTCTTCTTCCACCAAGGTGCTGCTCTTCGCGCCAATATGTTATGTAGTGTAAGAATCCTTTTCTGTTTTTGCCGCCAAACACTGCTTCTTGAGGCAGGGTATCTAGAGGTGTAAAAACCTAATTTCTTCCTTTGCTTTGTCGCCCAACAACCTAACTTGAGGACAGCGTTTAGAGCTTCCTTTCTGTGATTCAATTCTTTGGCTCTCTTGCTCCTCGGGCTTGGCCTTACCAACCTAGGTGTTGCAGTCGCCTTCCTTCTAAACTAAGCCACTCGCGTCAAGGAGCGATACACTTACTAACTGGCTCCTTGAACTCGAGGTATAATGGCATGACTCTCACGCTGCATAATGTCACGTGTGGTTAGTTCTGATACCACCTGTCACGTGTGGTTTCGCTCCTCGACTAACCAACCGTGCGGCACTTGGCTTGACTATGTCGTCCTCCTTAGCCAAGTAAGCCTTCCCAAGAGGTTAGTGCACCACGCACTATGAATAACCTCTATAATAACGCAGCGGAAATGGATTAGTGCTCCTAAGGCACTTAGGATAACATATTGCAGCGGAAGTCATTTGGTTGGTTGCAAGACACAAGAGAGATATTGAAAGGATAAGGGAGCTTGGATGGATACTCTTGGGAATGTTACTTTACATTCCAAGAATGAATAAGTATACATTTGGGTACAAATATATTGTCTCTTGCCATGGGGTGCCATGGGCAAGAAGACTAGGTGGGGTAAGGTGGCCTTGATTGGCTAAGACATGCCAATTCACAAGGCAATGCAAGGCTTGCCAAGCTTACTACAAATGAGGCCCTCCCCAAGTATTTATAGACCATCTCCACCGACCTTGGGCCTTAGAAGGTCGGCCAAGGGAGCTTCTAGAAGTTACAAGCTCATCTAGTACATTACAAGGAAGCCTAGAACATTCTAGAGAGGACTAGACCTTTCATGACACTTCCTGACCGTCATCGTAGCCTTCTAGGACGTTCTAGCCTTGTCCAGCATCATCCAGCACGTTCCGGAGTCTTCTTGGGAGCTTCCCGAACATTCCAGCACGTTCCAGCACAGTCTCGGGCGTTCTAGAGGCTTCTAGCGCTGTCTAGGCCGAGCATGGGCGGTGCAGCACGCTCATGGGCGTGTCTGGGGCCTTCTGGAAGCTTCTCGAAGGTTCTCGGGGCGTCTGGACACTGGGCGGACACGGGCGCGCGTGCTGGGGGCCGCACGCGTCTGTCGCGGGCGTGGGCTGCGCGCGCGCGCATGGGGCCGCGCGCATGATGAGGCGGGCGCCATGCCTAGGCGAGCGTGGGCGGCTGTCCTGGCCATGTGCATGTACCCGTGTGCATGGGCCTTATGGTGGGCGCTGGTGCCTGGTGTCACAATCGTAGCGTTTCAACCTTGAGACGGACGATTGTGCGGCA
>CM046887.1:12389742-12640658 GCA_025688845.1 Cucumis hystrix
CTGCGCGCGCTGCGTTGCGCGCAGCACTGGGCATGGGCGCGCGCGTCAGGGGACGCGCGCATGGTGAGGCGGGCGCCATGCCTGGGCGAGCGTGGGCGGCTGTCTTGGCCGTGCGCGGGGATGCGCGCGCGGGAGCTTGGCTTGCCGCCTGGCCATGCGTATGTGCCCGTGCGCATGGGCCTGATGGTGGGCGCTGGTGCCTGGCGCCTTTGGCCGTGTCAATGGGCAGCTGGGCGTGCCATGGGCTGTGTCAGTGGGCTGACACACGGGCTGTCATGGGCACTTGTCGTGGCACGCGTGCGGGGCCTGTGAGTTATCCTCGAGAGGTGCCTGCCAATGTCGTTGGCATGTGTCATGGTCCGTCTTGGGTTGTCTTAGGACCATGTTGGGGCTACTCCTTGCCTTGCAAAAGGAGTCGTGGCACATATTGGCGCGATTTTGGGGGTGATTTTCGGGGTCAAAACTTCACATGTGACAATAAGCTTACATAACAACCCTGTTTTCCCTCCTTCACTTGGCTTTCATGCATGAGAACCATCCTATACTTGGCTTGAATGCCTGACAACCTAGGGAAGAGAAATTTAAAACGTAAGTCAAAAGGACTTAGTGGGTGATGGATTTTAGAAAAACCTTTTTGGGGAAAACAACAAATTTAGATAATAATAGCAATAAGGTCAAATCACAAACATATGATTCTCATCGCATCAAACCACCATCACAACAAGCACAATAAGTTTCACGAGCTTAAGTCATCTCACATTCCAGACTCATCACTGGGACTTGGGATTCTCCACTCATCTGGACCTGGGATTCACATTCAACCAGAGTTTCATACATTATTCCTCGCTTAGATTTTGGAATTTCATTCACTAGCATCTAACGTCAAGATTTCGTCACAATTCGCCTCGACCTAAGATTCTCGGCTGGCCTAGACCTGGGATTCACATTCAACCAGCGTCTTGCGAGTTACTGAGGATTTTCACCAGCATCTTGTGATAGATCATACCACACCACAATGCACAAACCACGCGATTAATAAAAAGAGAGTATTAGCTCACAACTTACTCTTAACACAGATTATCACAAAAATAACAAAGTCATGCAATAACCATAAATACAAGGTTACAAAAGAATACCTGTAACACAACATTTATAAAAAAATTATTTCCCATACGAAGATCATAAATACAAATGTTTCTTCGATAAACAATCATTCATTTGTACAAAAATACTCTTTTTACTTTATACGGAATCATTCACAAACATGTATTCATTTATAAAGACCGCTCACAAAAGTACTTAGTCTCGATTCTTTCTTCTCTGCTTTCGGCTTTCTCTTCTCGTCTAGTGGTTCCCTCAACCTGTCATTTAGCACTTAGAACTTTCCCGTGTCATTTTTAGCCTTATTTATAGTGACATTTCCCATCTAAGGGTCACTTCCATGCTTTACATGTGTCACCTCACTGATTCGCTGCGGCATGCTACCACACAAACTTGACACGTAGGCTAAATGCCAGTGATGACGGAACATTCCCTTGAGATGGCAACCTTATCTCATTGGAAAGTCAAACTCTTTAATCACCTGACTCTCTCTATCTTCTAAAAAAGCAACAGACATCTACTTTTCTCAGAGGTTTTCTAGTCATTTCAACAGGACACCTACTTTCTTACCACACTCCCTTAGGCGTAGGTACTCCTTCATGCATTACTATGTTAGACGTGTAGCTCTTGGCATCCAATGCATGCTTCTTCCTCGCCAGCTATTCTTATCGCATTGCTTACCATAACGTGATAGAACATTGACTCAAACATTTCTCTTTGTATCACCCTTTCTCCTCTCATATCCTTCCTAGCAGAATGCCTCATATTTACACTTATTCGAAATAACTTTCCAGCATGACTCTTCTTCAACAAAACTCATTTTTTTCGAATTAGGGCCTCACATATAGTCCCACTATAACTGAACTCCTCTCAGACCAAAAGAGGGTATGGCACCACATTGTTCAAACCTTGGAATTAGCCCTTAAGTGAGAAATTTCTCTTCATACTCTATTTATAGAGATTGAGTGAATTCCTTCTTGTATAGCTGTGTTCCTATGGTAGGCATATTGAGTCGACCACATAGGTCACTCTCATCCATGTAAATCAAAGGATCGCCTTCATAGGCAGAAGTTCACAACTCACTCAGGATTCAGGTCAAGTCATCTATTGACATTCTGGTTAAATGTGGTCTCAATTAGTAATGATGTTAATAAGAGAGACTATTCATTTCATGGTCTAGTCTTATACAAACTCTTTGTAGAGAATACTCCCACTCTAATGTCTCGACATGAATGATCATGATTAAATAATTTGTAGCACTCTAGAACAATTGTAACAACTACAAAGTAGGCCATATTCGTAGAGTCAGCAGGATAAGGTATCCAACATTATCCATTTACTACAGACCACTTAAGTTATCAGTTAAACATGATCCACTTGTATGTCTCCACATACATGTTTAGATTATAGAAGATAACGTTTAATGGTTTTGTGGGTTAATGCAACTAAATGTCAAATAAAATAAGACACTTTATTTTATTAGATAAAAAAAATGATTGTATAATAACAATTACAAATGATATGACCAAGAGATTTAAGGCATTAACCCCAACACCTTCAATGTTTTATTTCTCTTACAGGTAGATATCGTGGTTCCGGCTCCTGTTAGAGATCTGTCTACTCTGCTAAAAGTTTGATTAAGTATTTATTTTAAGTACAACCAATTCTATGAATGTATTTTTGGGTTGTAATTAAGTTAGTAAAAGACGTAGTCATTGCGTCTGTAATTTAATAAAGGACTTTTGAGTTGTGTAATGAAATAGTGTTTTCTAGTTAAGATTATGATTTTACTCATGTCTATATAAAACTAGTTCAAATAGGTTGTCCATAGATTGAACGAATTTGAAGAAAACTTATGAGGTTTTATATATTTCCCAAGTTTTTGATATCTTCTGTAGTATGTATGTTTTTGTTTAAAAAAGAAATAGTTGAGTTTAAGTTAAGTAGAGTCGAAAAGTGTCGTTAGAAGGAAAACGATGTCAGTTGACTTCACTCCGCCATCTGGAGCATAAGAAGGAGGGAATCTAGGATGGGGTGTGACAATTTGGTATCTGAGCATTTCGCTCCATGGGAACTAGAAAGAGTGTAATTTATAGCACTTAGGAGTAGTAAGCCAAGGTTGAGTTAGTTTGTGGGTAACTAGCCGAGAGTTAAGTTGAAGTAGAACTAGTAGTGTAGAGTTATAGCTCAACCTTAGGTGACCTAAGGGAGTTAAAGGAATAAGCTAAGAGTAAGAAAGATAAGTCAAGTTAAAGTTAGAGTTTATCAAGTAAAACATCATGCAATGAGTTAGAAGCATCTATAATATATCTAATAGTTTGATATGTTTGAGAAGTTATTCCTTCGCGTACTAGCAGACGATCTAAGAAGAAGTAAGGCAGAACACAAGATCGTACCCTTGGTCCATTTGAAGGAAAAATTAGTATCTCTAGGGCTCAAACTAAGCCGAAAAGCGATAAGTTCACTAGATTTGTTCAGTAGTTGTTTGAATTAGTAGGATAAGTGCCTAGTGATCTAGAAGAGAAATATGGCATAGAATGGCTTATGGCTCTAGGTGCCCCAGTTTTTTAGGGTTTGACAGATTTGGTAGATGTTGAGGCATGGCTAAGCATGCTAGAAAAGTGCTTTGATGTGATGGACTGTTTTAAAGAGAGGAAGGTTAGGTTAGCCACTTTTCTACTTTAGAAAGAGGCAGAGGAATGAAGAAAGTCCATCCTAGTTAGACGCAATGATGTCAGGTCACTAGATTTGCAGATGTTCCTAAGCTTATTTAACGACAAGTACTATCAGACTACCTATTGTGAGGCTAAAAGAGATGAGTTCAGGAGACTAGAGCAAGGGTCATTATTAGCGGTCGAGTACGAGAGAAATAATATCGAGCTCTCCCTATATGTTGATGTTATAGTGGCATCTGAAAGTGACAGATGTAGAAGATTTGAGAGGGGTTTGCTGCAAAAGATCTCTACCCTAGTGATGATAAGAGAAAAATGGACTGACTTCTCCTAGTTGGTTGAGATAGCTTTTCGAGTAGAGTAGAGCATAGAGGGATCGAAGTCTGTAGTAAAGCCTAGTAAAGGAGTTCTTTAGCAAACAACTTCAGATGCCGAGATCAGAGGAGGCACACATTTAGTGTATGTGGTAAGCCAGATTTTAAGAGTCATTCTGACGATCCACCTTCGAGGCAGTATAGTTAAGGTTGTTTCATCCATTTTAATTTCAACTCTGAAAGATGAGAAGTTAATGAGAAAATGGTGCATGATGTTTCTTGCACAAGCTAAGTGTTAGTGGTGCAGGAAGAGAAGTTAAGACCAAAAGATGTTTTATTGGTGAAAAAGTTCCTAAATGTGTTTCCATAGGAAATATCAAGACTGCCACCTTATAGAGAAATGGAACTCACCATCGAGTTGTTTCTAAAGACATCACCCATCTCATAAGCATCTTATAGGATGGCTTCGAGGTAGCTAAGTTGGTTCAAAGAATAGTTGCAATAATTAGTTGACAAAGGATACATTAGGCCTAGTGTATTGCCTTGAAGAGCCCTAGTTTTGTTTGTCATGAAAAAAGATGACACACTTAGGTTATGAATAGACTAGAGATAGCTAAATAAGGTCACAATACAAAATAAGTACCCTTTTACCACGTATCGATGACTTGTTTGATCAATTGAGGGGTGCAATGTTCTCTAAGATTGACCTGAGGTCTGGATATCATCAGATAAGGTACAAAGGAGTTGGATATTCTGAAGATAACCTTCAAAACAAGGTATGTACATTATGAGTTCTTAGTTATGTCATTCAATCTAACAAATTCGCCAACAGTGTTCATGGACCTCATGAATCAGAATTTTTATTCATACTTGGATTAGTTTGTGATAGTGTTCATAGATGACATATTGGTTTATTCCATGGAAAAGAAAGCCAATGATGAGCATGTGAGAATCGTGCTATAGACATTGCGTAGTAAGCAACTCTATGCTAAGTTTAGTAACCGCAAGTTTTGGCTAGATCAAGTAGTGTTCCTGGGACACATAATCTTAGTAGAAGGGGTTAGTGTGAATCTGCAGATGACAGAGGTTGTGGTTAGTCGGGAAAGACCAACCAATGCGACTGAAGTACGTAGTTTCCTTGCCAAGTAGGATAATACATGTGGTTTGTTGAGGATTTTTCCAGGTTAGTATTACCTTTGTCATTGTTGACCAGAAAGAACACTAAGTTTATTTCATCGAAAAATTGTGAGCAAAGATTTTAAGAGCTAAAACGGAGGTTAGTCACAACGCCTATCTTGACACTATCAATTATGGAGAAGGAGTATACGATTTATTGTGATGTCTTAAGAAAATGTCACTGAAGGGATAAAAGCCCATGGCAGTGGAAGATTTTTACAGAACCATTCTTCAATTTAATTTAGAAATCCCAAAATACCACTACATTGACAAAAATAATTAAGAAACTAGTTTTCTTATTAAGACTTAAAGGCTAAGCATGCTTTCTAATTATAGATTAGAGAAAGAAAAACTAACTTGTTTGATGTATTTAAATCTACAAAGTAAATCTCCAAATTGGGACACCACCCGTCGGAGACCTTTCTATCCTCTAGGATGAGATTGGTTTGTGGGAACCAATTAGGATGGAAAAAAGTTTAGAGATTTTTTAGAGAAACTCTTTTGCAAAAAAGCAAAATTATTAGTTCTATTTTTTGGTTCATTGAATTGTTTAAGAAAACTGTTTTCTTCTAGATATTTATAGCTCTCTTTCCTTCCTGGAGTAGGAAAGAGAGTAGGAGACAATCATGAGATTCTATTAATTTAAAAATATTAAATTAATAGAAATTTCAAATCAACTAATTAATTAACTATTAATCAATTAGCTAATAATTAATTAAATCATACTTAATTAATTTTACATTAAATCTTATTTAATGGATGTCTCTCTAAAATCTTATAGTTTTATATTAATTTAATTAAATCAAATTTGATTAAATAATATTAAACTAAATTTTTAATTAATTTTTCAATTAATTAATAACTAAATTAAATAGCTTATATTTAACTTAAGTTAAATTTGAATCATATTCAAATATAAATTTCTGTCATAACCTATAATTTTAATATGAATCCAATTTACATTAAATTAATATTTGAACTCATTCAAATATTTTATCTCTCATAAATTAATTTTGAATCATATCCAAAATTAAATTTATACAATAAAGTTTGATAAACTTTATATTATAATATATCACTATACATTATACTAATTTCCAAAGTAAATTTAAACATTTCAAATTACAACCAATATAAATAAACCTCATTACCCTTTATGAGCTAGGAAGGAGACCAAATGGACCTACAGATCAGAAGCTACAACGATATGAGATTAATTGGCTAAACTCATTAACCACATTAATCAATATTCGTTAACTATGTGTACACTCCACTAAAAACTCACGACTGAATTCTTTTCGTTGTAGATATATTTCTGTATCCACAGATATAGACCAATACCAGTAAGTTAGTCCTTCACGAGTGTTCGTAACACCAGCTAGGTCAAATTACAGTTTTACCCCTAGGTTACCTATGATCCTTAAATATCAATGCTTCTCTAATGAACAACATGCATGTTTATGGTCTTACCAATAAAAAAACCCCTCTCGTGCCATTACCCTCTTTGTTCAAGTCCTAGAGACACCATTTAAGGGAAAACTCATCTACTTACCCTAAAGTAGGAAAGGAGTGAATTCCATCTTGTGTAATTATGTTCTCAGCTCTTCACTCGGTCTTGTCCCCAATGATAAGCTTATTGAGTTGGCGATCTGGCCACTCTCACCCGTATAAATCAAAGGATAATGCCTCATGAACAGGAGGTCGTAATAAACTCAGGATTAAGACTAAGTTACCTAGGTCATTCTAATGAAATAGAAACCTGACTAGTTAACGAAGTCCGATCTTATGCAAACTCATTGCATAGGATACCTTCACTCGCATGTCAACTACACGAACGCGTTGAATCATTGCATTTGTATAAAATACAAGGTGAGTCGTATCCATAGTGTTTCCAAGATGATCTCTATACTATAGACTCTTTAAGATGATCTCGAACATTGATCCCCTACATGTCTCTACATACTGTCTAAGACTCATTAAACAACGTAGGATGTTACTTTATTGAATTTGGGTTATTAAGACAAAACTAACAATATAATCAGTAACAATTATTATAATAATAACACTTTATTAACAACGGTCAATGAATTATATTTACAATCTACGAGTTTTAGAACATAATTCTCAATAGTCACCCCCCCAAATGCCACTTCATGTAGCCAGATGGGGTCGTGCTGGTTAGACACTTATCATGCACCTCTCTGTAAGATGACGCGCTGAACGCCTAGTAAGGGGAACAACTAAACTTGTCTCGAGTTTATACTTACTTATTGCAACAGAAATTTATAACCTTAAACTTTACTTCATCGACTAGTACTTTTTACATAATACAATTTAAACGTTAGCTTCTAGGCGATAAACTCGTACAATAATGAGGCAGCAAAATAACATAATTTCCTTCTCTTTATTAGCTTAACACTTTACAGAGTTGATACTTTACAATTACATTCCTTTTCTTGGAAGACCTGAAAATAAAACTAAGTTCTCACCCACTTTTTCCCTCCACCGCCTAACGTTGCTTCTTCTGGCGAGATAATTAGAGGTGTAAAGACCTCTGTTTCATTCTTTTCTTCCGTCGTCGCTGTCATTTTAGGGACAACGCCTTCAGGGCTTCCTTTTGCTGGCTCACTTCCTTCACACTCATAGTCTTTGGCCTCACCAACCTAAGCATGTCTGATGACCTATCTAAAATTTGAACGAGAACCCTTGGCATTAAGGAGCAAGGTTCTTACCTACTGACTTCTTCAATGCACGATAGGATGACACAGCTTACATGCCGCACAAATTTACATAACAACCCTTCTTCTTTTCACTTACTTGGCTTCTACGCCTAACATCTAATCCTTACTTAAAATGTAAGTCAAGGACTTAGTGATTGATGAGTTTAGGAAATACAACCTTTTCAGATGTAATAATAATATCAATATAATTTCATATACATATATTTCTCATTGTATTAATTCATAATCGTAAGATTTTATCGCATGAAAACACAACCAAAACAATCACAATAATTTCACGCGATTCAATTCATCAAGCATTTACCATTCATCATCGAGACATGGGATTCTCCCATCGCCTGGAATTGGGATTCACTTTACCAGCATCTCGCGATTTACTTGGAATTTCCATCAGCGTCTCGTAATACTCATTTTTTTCAGACACGAGATTCGTTTTCACCATCTCATTATCTAAACCTGAGATTCTCTTCCACCAGCGTCTCGAGATAGATCTAAGATTCACTTTCACCAGCATCTCACATATCATTCTTCGCCTAGATATGGAATTCACATTCACCAACATCCAGCATCAAGAACACATCTCACGCTTGCTCATACCTGGGATTCACTTCTACCAGCATCTCATTGCCTAGACTTGAGATTCACTTTCACCAATGTCTCGCGATAGACTTGGGATTTCCACCAACGTCTTCTCATAGATCTCATTACCACACATCACCCTATCAATAACATGACAAGTGTTAGCTCAACAACCTACCTTTAATACATAATGTTGTAGTAACATAATATCATTTAGATCACAAGGTTATGAAAGGATACTGCAACACAAATAATCATAAGTTACGTCTTTTAGATGTAAAGATCATAATATAACATTTCAAACACTTATTCATTTATGAAATCCATTCACAGAGATATTCATTTTACATGTGAAAACCATTCATTGAAATACAATTTTATGTATGAGAATCACTCACAAATAATCATTCGTTTATAAGGATCACACAAAAAAATACTTAGTCTCAACTCTTTCCTTTTCTGCTTTCAACTTCCTCTTCTCGTCTAGCAGTTCTCTCGACCAACAATTCAACACTTATAACTTTCTTTTGTTTTATTTTCATTAGAATGTCTAATATCTCATGCCCTTTCTCTTTCCAGCCTCGTTGGTCCTATTTATAATGACTTTTCACATCCTTTAGTCACCTCTACACTTTACACGTATCAAACTATCACTCATCAGACCATGCAACCAATCTAAGTTGGACACGACGCTAACTATCACTCGCGATTAGACATTTTTCTTGAAATGCTAACCTTATCTTCTTGGAAAACTCAATTCCTTATCGATTGACACTTTTCTTGGGAAGCCACAAAACATTTACTTTACCTCGGAGGGTTGTTTAGGGTTGTTTAGGGTTGTTCAACCACTTCATACGGACGTCTAACTGTTCAATCAGAATGCCTACCTCATTGCCACACTCTTAGGCGTAGATACTTCTCCCTCAATTACTACCGGCAACTATCTAGTTCTTAGCATCAATCACATTGCTTCTTCTTCACCAGCTAATCCCATTGCTTCGCTCACTTCAACTTGATGGCACTTAGACTCACACACTTCTCTTCGCATCCTTCCTCGCAAAGTGCATCTTTCTATACTTAGTTAAAATTAGCCTTTTCCAACAGAGCTCCTCTTTCACATGACACACTTTTGGATCCGAGCCTCTTAGAAAAGGTCTAGGATGTATGGTCATGTAAGAGGAAAAGGTAATAGCTTATGCTTCGAGATAGTTGAAAAACCATGAGTGTAATTGCCCTACTGATGACCTTGAGTAAGCAGCGGTGCCGGTAGTGTTGGCTTTGAAAATATGGAGACATTATTTGTTTGGTAAGAAGTGCCATATTTTCACAAACCATAGAAATTTAAGATATATTTTTATCAAAAGGAACTGAACTTGAGACAAAGAAGATGGCTAAAGCTTATCAACGATTATGACTGCTCCATAAAATACCACTCGTGTAAGGGTAGTGTTATGGTAGATGCTTTCAATAGGAAATCGAGACTTTCGGAGAATGCCTTGTGTAGTATTCACGTAGCTTTGTTGAGAGAGCTAAAGAGTTCTAGGATAGTTGTGTCAGAGTGTATTCAAGTAGTTAGCTCAGTTTTAGGTTAGGTCTTCTCTAATGGCTGGGATTGTGAGCAGACAACGAGAAAATAGAAAGCTCTAGAAAAGGGTTGGAAAGTTCAAGCGGAGCCAAGGGACTGAGTTTCAATTGAGGTCAAATAGAGCCATTGTTAAGCAAGGCAGACTATATGTTCTGAGGGTAAAAGAGTTTAAAGATGTTATCTTAGAAGAAGCTCACAATTCAGCATATGTTATACATCTAAGTAGTATCAAGAAGTAAAGAACTTTGAAGAAAACTTACTGGAGGCCTAAGATGAAGTGAAGATAACAGAGTATGTTGATAGATACCTAATTTATCACCAAGTTAAGTAAGTTCTACAATGGCCAAGATGACTTCTAAATCCACTACTAGTGCCAGAGTAGAAGTGGGAGCACATAACTATGGATTTTCTATTTAGATTACCTCGTTCCTCCAGTGGGCACGATGGTATTTGGGTGATTTTTGATAGTCCCACCAAGATAGTGCGATTTATACCCATCTGAGCGACACTTATTCTAAATCAGCTAGCTAAGCTTTACATCGAAAATATAGTAAGTCAATATGGAAAGTCTTTATAGTTTCAGACAGAGATATGAGGTTTACCTCTAAGTTTTGACTTAGTTTTCAGAAAGCTTTGGAGACAAAGTTAAAGTTCAGTACTTCTTTTCACTCCCAAACAAATGGTCAGTCAGAAAGGACCATCCATACCTTAGAGAACATGTTGACAACGTGTGTTCTTCAGTTTAAGGGAAGTTAGGATACCCACTTGTCACTTATGGAGTTTTCCTGCAACAATAGTTACCATTCTAGTAATGGAATGACACCTTTTGAGGCTTTGTACGGTAGACCCTATAGGACTCCATTATGTTGGAATAAAGTTGGAGAACATCAGTTAGTCGATCCAGAGTTAGTATAAGTGTTAACTGTAAATGTTAAGTTAATCAAAGAGAATTTTAAGACAACTCAAGATAGGCAGAAATGCTATGCAAACAAGAGGCAAAGAGACCTTGAGTTTGAAGTGGGAGATCAGGTTTTCTTAAAGTTTTCTCTTTGAAAGGGTGTCCTTCATTTTGGTAGGAAAGGTAAGTTAAGCCTTAGATATATTGGTCCTTGTGTGATAATGGAACGAGTGAGACCAGTAACATACAAACTTGAGTTTCCTTAAGAACTTGCTCAAATACATGAAATGTTCCATGTATCCATGCTAAGAAAGTACGTCTCAAATCCTTTTCATGTGCTAGAGGCACAACTGGTTGAGTTGAGAGAAGATTTGAGTTATCAGGAACGAATAAATATTAAGGAATAAGACCATCCCACTCGTGAAGGTCCTTTGGAGACACCACAGGGTTGAAGAAGAAACTTGGGAGACAGAAGATAAGATTAGGAGCAAGAATCCCTCACTCTTCAATTAAGAATTTGAAATTTTGAGGACGAAATTTCTTAAAGAGGAAGTAAGTTGTAATACCCACATCTTTTATCCCATTTCCTTACTAAGTGTTGAGAAAAGCTAGGAGTTTAGCGAATAAGTCTCAAGCCATATCAAGCATCTCGAGATAGAATTTTGAAATTTAGAAAAGCCAAGTTAGAGTCTTGAGTTGTTCATCTCGAGGTAGAAGCTGAAGAACTTGATCTTGTTCGACCGAGAGAAAAGACAGAGAGCTTTAATTAAATCAATCTTGGATAGTCTTGAGAAATCTTGGGCGAGATTTGAGGCATAAGGTTAATATCTCAAGTTAAGGCACAAGCATCTCAGTGCTTGTAGGACGAGGTGAAGGACAAAAAGGTTTTTAGAGTTGCGTTCTCGAGCCATCTCGACGTAGTTTGACTAAAGACTGAAGAAAGAAGAAGTTTTATTTGGGTTTTTGGGTAGAACTTAGGCCTTTCTAGCCAAGAAAGACGGTAAATCTTTGGGGATCTTGGGTCGATTTCGGTCGAGATCACTTAAACATGTAATAAATGTGAGTTTTTCAAAAAAATTATTATGAGGGTTTCAATGTTGTTTTGACGGGAGGCTTGTTTAAAACCCTAATCAGACTCATTTTCTCTCATTCTCACTATTTTAGTCCAAAATAAAAGAGAGAGGAGAAGAGCTTGAGGAGAGTGGATTTTCTTGAAGGTTTTGAGCCAAAGAAAGTGAAGGAAGTTTAGCAAACACCAAATTTAGATTTTTTCAAGAAGCAACCTAGAAATTGGGGTTTTTAGCAAGTTAAGCTACAAGGGAAGAGTTAAAGCTTGAAGGTTGAATCCAAGTAAGTGCAAGTTTTCCCTTCTTTGTTTAAGAAGCTTAAGAGCAATTTATGCTAGGTTATGGCTTTCTTATTTAGACTATAAATCTATTTAGGAGCTCAATTTGAGCTAGGACAAGCTTGTAGAAGTGGTTTTGAGCAAGTCAAGGTCATCAAGATCAGTTCAAAGGGAAACAAGGTTATCTACAAAAAGTGATACATTTGTTTTGAAAGAAAAAGGGAAGAGTTTCAAGGTAATTTCTTTAGTTTGGAATCCAAGTTGACTTGAGTTTTCTTGTTTTTTCAGGGCAAGAGGAAATAACTAGGGAAAATCTATAAACTAAAGAACTCGTAAAAAGTTTCACTACTATAAAAACAGACTCTCTTGATGTTTGTCATTTTAAATACTTGATGATTTTTGAAAAAAAAAAACATCAAGAAACGTCAAGAATTTTTATGAAAAGGAAGAGGTGGGCAAATTTTTAAAAACTTTCCAAGCTGGAGCTTTTTCTAACGTTTCAAAATCGTCAAGTGATATGTACTTTTTCTTAATCTTTTACAAACATCAAGTAGTATCTATTTTTTCCTTGGCGTTTTGAAAACGTGAAGAATTTTTATAAAAAAGCGGGGGTGGGTGAATTTAAAAAACAAAATTTCATGTCAAGTCATTTCTTGACATTTAAAAAATGTCAAGTGGTCTGTACTTTGCCTTGACAATTTAAAAACGTCCAATAGTATCTAATTTTTTCTTGATGTTTTGCATACGTCAAGAAATTTCTGAAAAGCGGAGCTGGGCGAACTTTAGAAAAAAAAGTTCCTACTCGGCATTTCTTAACGATTTTTAAATTGGTTAAGTGGTATGTACTTTTCCTTGACGTTTTAAAACGTCAAGTAGTATCTAGTTTAATATTATTGTACTAAATACTACTTTTTTCCATCTAACAAACAACTGAAATTAAATATTTAAAATTATTGGACTAAAATTGAATAGTGCCAAATTGTTACTATATGGACTAAATTGAATAATCTCAAATTATATGACTAAAATGAAATTTGAAAGGAAAAAAAAGGAGAAAAAGACCATTTTTTATTTTTCAAATTGTTACTTTTCGTCAAAACCCCTTTAATTTCTCCAACTTCGCATCTCTACAAATTTTTTCCTACCCTAGCTTTGCATCTCCAACATTTTCTCCAATAGTGGCAACAGCGGAAAACTCCTAATCGTGTGTTCACCAACGGTGGCGACCTGGTATCTCTCTCTCAACAACTACAGCGAAGTGCAGCGACAAGAACCGCACAAGCAACGGGCGGCAGAGACGATAACCTTGTATTTCTCTCCCAACCTTGTTATGACTGACTTTGTGAAAGAAATTGTTAATGGCTTACCTAATCATCCAAGTGCTCCATCTCTATTCAACTTTTATAAGTGACAAAAATGAATTTAAACTGAATTTCTAAGCTTGATTTACAAAATTGTCTTTAAAGAATGCTTTGAGTTTAAGTATTCGAATATACTAGATTTATGATTTATTTACAAAGCATGAGTTTCAAGTTTAGAAATGAGTTATGAGAAAACATGTTTGAACTGAACTTTTAAAGCATTCAATTTGAGAAATGTTTCTAAACATAGAAGATTTATGAATATGTATTTGAATGCTGATGTCTGAAAGTATTTGAGCAAAGAAAATTATTTAAACAAAGTTAGATTTGAGACTTACTTAATGCAAGAGATTTACATGAGCATGCTACTTTAGTTGAGTTAAAGCTTTAACATGAGACTGTTGAATATGTTTTAGTCTATATTCGAGATGTGTTGAGTTGATAGCAACTCTATGGGGGAGATTTTCCTATGCATAAAGGTCATGTGATGAGAGTATCTAGTAGATGCTTAGAGTTTCTATCACAAAGACTAGATAGAGATGAGAGCTTCTACGGATGCCTAGATTTTCCATCTCATAATAGCTATAACGTGATAGGGTGCTAATTAATGACGCCTAGAGCTTCGTCTCGTAGATACATGCAATTCAAGGTATAGCAAGAAATAAAAGAGAAAGGTTTGCAAGTTAAGCTTGGGTAGAAGAATTGTTTTGCTAAGTTACTTATTGCTCATAGTTTTCAATAAACATGTTTTGTTTTTAAAAGATGTCACACACAGAGCTTTATAGCTCAATCTTGAATGTTTTATTTTTCTTACAGGTAGAAATCGTGGTTTCAATGCGTGTTAGAACTCTACCTACTATGCTAGAAGTTTGATCTAGTATTTCTTTCGAGTACGACTCATTGTATTCATGCATTCTTAGGTTGTAAATAATTCTAGTAAAAAGATGACATAGTCGTTGTGTCTGTAATAGACAAGTAAAAGACTTTTGAGTTGTGTAGTTGAGACTCTGATTTTACTCATGTCTATATAAGAGTTGTTCAAATAGGTTATCCATAGGTTGGACGAATCTGAAGATGACTTGTGAGGTTTTATATATTTTTCAAGTTTTCAATGTCTTCCGTAGTATGTATATATGTTCTTGTTTAAAAAGGAAATAGTTGAGTTTAGGTAAAGCAAGGTCAACAAAGTGTCGTTAGAAGGAGAACGATGTCGTCTGGTTTCAGCCCCCATCTTGGACCTAATGAGGAGGGGCTCTGAGATGGAGTATGACATGAGATGAAAAGGAAGAAGAAATAGGTGCCATTGATGACCAAAACACCAAAAGACAAAGAAGAAACAACAATCCGACAACTCTCCCCAAAACAAAGACAATAAGACGTTTAAGACCCACGATGAAAGTAGTAACCACCGCGTAGAGATTTAAATCATTTAAAGGGGTATTTTTGGAATTTATGAAAATTCTTAGATTAGTTTGTCCTAACCACCGTTTTTTTGCTATAGCTATAAAATAAAAATAGTTTAATTTTTCTTCCATTTATGAAATTCACCTCGTAATAATTTATCTTGAAATAATACTTTATATAAAACATGTCACTATATCATATTTTTTTAAAAATAATAATAAAAAGTTCCATTAAAAAACAGCTTAACAATAAAGTTTTAACCATGATTAATACTTTGTAAATGTCATAATGACTACTTTGTAACTATAACTTATCTTGAAATACTACATTTCACGTCATAACAATAGTTCATATTTATTTGAGCAAAACTAAAGTTATTAGGTACAACTGGTGTCTAGTTATTTGGTAATAAATATGAAACACATTTATTTCACATTGAGACACATAATTTCTATCAAATAGTGATACTTCTATATACTTTTTAAATACTATATCTAATATGCAATTTGACATATTTATTTTTACGTTGATTTTTTATTTTTGAAACATTATAATAAAGTAATTCATCTATTATTTTTCAACTCAAAACTAAGCAACCTATTTAATATATGTTCAGCACCTCTGTCCAAAAACTTATAGGAAAATAAATAAATGAAAGACCAAACTATAGAATCATCTAATCCTTCATCTCTTTATTTGAGACCCTACGAAGTTTTGTTAAATATATAACCTTCTAATTTCTTCGATAATTCAAGGAAGGACTTTCATTTATCTTCGTACTTTTCTCTCTGATCTTTTTCCTTTTCTTTGATTAATTTGATTAATTTGAGTCCCTTTTCTATTGCATTTTATTGACTATTGTACAATAATATCAATTTTGTATTGCATGTCATATTATATTATCATTAACTTGACATTCTATGATTTTTTTTTTGTAGATCCAGTGAATTACATTTAATATTTATTTGTTAAAGTTCAACTATTTCCTATATTTTATTTACGAAAAAAAATATCTTCAACGTATCAATCTCTTATTTTTTAGAAATTGGCATATCATTGTATCTTACCATATTCATATCTCGTATTTATATCCATCTTTATGCTTGATAGTTTGACAGGACCAATATTACTTTTACAAAAGGCTTGAATCTCCAAGAGTTTATTTATAATATAACATTCTAAGTTAAAAAATACAAGTTGACTACATTTAAATGTTTGTTTTGGCATTTAGAAGAAAAGAATGTATTGTATTTTGTTTTACATGGTTAAAAAGATAATTATTATGGATAACAATTTTAGAGATATAATAATATAGTACATAGTGCATTTTAAAAAAAGTGTAAATATAATAAAACCAAAACTTCCATAGACCCTTATTTGCAACATAATTATCAATTATAGACTTTTATTATTAATAGAATCTTTTGATTTTGTCAGACTTTTAATTTCTAAAAAATGTTACAAAATATATATGTTAATATATTAAATCTAATTGTTAGATGTGCCACGAACAAAGGGTATAATAATACATAGGACCAATACAATTAAATTAACATAAAAAATATAAATATAATGCTTATCGTTTAAATAAGTTATAACCCTAAACAGAATCATGTGGGCAATATTCTCATCTGACGGTTAAAGCAGTGTCTTAAATACTTTACAAAATATGATCCTAGTCTAAAGACTAATATTGTATGTTGATTTAATACTTAACTTTAATTTTTATTCACTTTAAAAAAATATTAAGCTATATATTAAATAGCTAGCTCTTTATATAATTGTTCAACTACTTTTGCACGAATTTAAATCTTAATCCAATATTAAAAATAGAATGTACTTTTTTTTTTTGAAAAAAAAAATAGTCTGCAAACGGAGAGTTGTTAATTTGAATATAACATTTTCAGAATAAGAATAATTGTGAAAAGGAAGAATTTTGTTAGTAAATTTTGGAAAACCAAAAACTGAAAGGGAATATATATAAACCATTATGAAACAAGCTCATACTAACTTAAACGGCGTAATGTGTACGTACCCAAAGCATCATTCCAATCTAACACCCAATTACAATTTAACAATACGAAACTAAAAAACCCCTAAAATTTAAAAGAAACTTTTGGAGAGAAAAATAAAGAAAATAAAAGAGAAAATATAGTATAAAGAATTGAATTGTAATGAATAATATAACTCTTAAAATTTATAGATAAAAGTAGTAAAATAAAAGACAAGGCATTCCCTTCATATTGGGTGTCCTATTTTTTTTTTTAATTGTTATAAACAAAATAATAATAATATGGCTTAAATACTATTTAGTCCATATTGGTGTCTGTATTTTTTAAATGTTTATTTTAATCTTTGTACTTTTAATTTTGATCAAATGATGATCGTTATACTTTTAATATTCATTTTGGTTCTTGAACTTTAAAAAATATTCATTTTTCTCATAATTTTCATTCTTGCTCCAATTATAAGGGATCAAAATAGTTTTTTTTTAACTTAGAAAATTAAAACAAAGATTTTAGAAAGGGAAAAACTAAAATGAATCAAAACCAAACATACAACAACCAAAGTGTTACTTAAACCTGCTCAATAATAATAGTAATAAAAGGAAGGAAAAGGCAAATAGCAATGGGAAGGCATTAGGGAAATTCCCTGTTCCCAGAAGGTGAGGTTTTGCAATGATGATGATAAGAGTGGGAGTGGGGCAGTTCAAAAGAAAGCCCTAAATTACCCAAAAGGATAATATATTTTTTTTCTCTCTCTCTCTTACTCATAATATTATTGGAATTTAAGAGAGAGAAAAGTTTGTGAAACATAGAATCTAGTACTATCTCTTGAGACAAGTGATGGGGTTTCGGTCTAGCAAAGGGAATCCATGTTGGGTTAGAGAGATAGAGAGCTTCAAAAGCTGACCCACCAACATCATCCATGAGAGTACGCATAAGAGTGGAAAGAGATATACTTCTTTTTTCATGAATAATTTCTCTTTTCATGATCACTTTACATCACCTTCCCTATTTAATTCCTTTTACTTTTTTTCATTCCCTATTTTAATATCTCGATTTTTTTTTTAATATTATAAGCTAACCATGATTTACAATAAAAGTCTCCTCGCAGGTAAACATTTGGTATGTGAAATATGCGTACGAGTAAGTATTTTCATACGTTGATATGCAAATCAAATCCATAAGATGAAAAGGAGAGATGAGATTTGAAATATCAAATTTTTTGTTTTAAAATTATTATAATCAATAAAAGGGTTAAAGGGGACAGTGAGTGTTGTTTGCTTTTGGCGTTTTCCCACATTCCCTTCTATTCCTTATGTCAGTCTAATTCTCTCCTTTTTCATTTCATCTCTCTAACTTTTTTTTCTTTTATTATATTCTCTTTCTTCAAAAAATAAAAAAGTCTATTCATCACCAATTCCCATCAAAATTAAAAATCAACTTTTCTTTCTCATTTCACTTTATAATTTTTTTTTTTTGTTTACATTAAGAATGTAAAATATTAGTCCTTGAAAGTTGCATATTGTATCTATTTAGGATACTAAGCTTTATAAAGTTTCAATTATTCCTTTTAACATTTTGAATTATGTGCATGCTTATATTCTCAATAAGACATATTTTATGCTGAGTGTGTGATAGATATTTATTACTCTGTCCTACCATACAAATTTTTAACTATTCTATAAAATGGAATAATACAAATACTTTAGTATTAAACATGACAAAATATACTATTTGAAACTTTTTTCTAAAGCAAAAATTCTAAAAATCAATGGGTTAGAAAAGAATTTGGATTTGTGTAACCAAACTAACGGTTAGGAAAGCTTAAGCTTGTCAAACTTTTGATATTGTAAGAACATATATGAGTAAAAACCCTAATGTTGAAGGACGTAATGTTTTAAATTTTTCCTGGATTTATGATTTATAATAGATAATTTTCTAAGAATAAAAGATAGATTGCATATTGTCAATAGATTTAATGCAACAATTATATGCACAATAAATTTGTAGCCTTGAATAATCAAACTCACGTATTGAATGTGAATTTGTTTTATTTAACTCAATTTCAAATAACTATAATATTATGTGACATGAAATTCCCTTTCATTAACTAACCCTTCTAAGACTTCACAAAATAACAAAAGATAGGTTTAAATATTAAACCAAATAAAACAAACTTTTACATCATTACAAGCAAAAAGGCTAAAGAAAATCTCTTTATTGATCTGCAATATTTAAGTTTAATTAATTGATGAATTCCCAAATAAAGACAACCTCAATGACATAAAAAAAAAAAAAAAACCTGGGATACCAAAATAATAATGATAATAATAAAGCTTTAGTTGATTCGTTTCCTCAATCCAATGATTTAGATTTAAAAACCCTTTTCATTTTTTTAAAATTTATTTAAAAATTATTATTATTAATATTAAGTAAATAAAGTGAGAGCTATAAAAGAAGTAAAAGGTGGAAGGAAAGCTTTTTGACTGTAATAGAGGAATGAAGTGAAGTGTGGGTACACACTTTTTTTTTTCACTCTTTAATTTTATATTTAATTCTCAACTTTCTAAAACACCTTTTGGCCTCAAAGTTATTGCAATATATTGTAATTGTACTGTCAATTTTTCTTCTTTTCTTTTCCTAACCAACCTCTTTTGTGATTCTCCCAAGAAAAAAAAGGTCTTTTTAAAGATACTTTTTCTTCACCATATGGAGAAATGGATATTATACCAGATTTATGAATTGGGTTATGAGTGTGTTTATCAATTATGTTCTTTTTTAATCTCTATTTTGATTACTTTTTTATGTACAATATCGCATTTTCCATTAACTTTTTTAAGTCATCATATGGTTTCTTTTGAAATATTAAAGCACTTTCTTAAAATTTAAAAAACTTTGAAGTATTTTGTTTTTAGAATTAATGATGTAATACAATATGGTAGCTTCAGAAGTATTGAGAAATTTAGGGTTATTTCACTTTGATAAATAGATTAATTCTTCATGGGTCCATATTTTGGTTAGTTAGAGCGTTTCTCTAAATAAAGATTTAAACCTAGCTTTTAAAAGAGTTTATACCTATCAACTTACAAGGATTTTACTATAGATTTGGATATATAGAACAAATTTGGGGATGGATAGTTATGTTTTTGTGTTTGGCATTATGTAATGCCCTAAATTTAGAAGAGGAACGTGAATGAACTGATATCACATCTGAATAAAAAAATATCCCGAGAACATGAAACTAGGGTTAAGAAAGGCTTAAAAAGAATAAAAAAATCAATTAATACCTATACCAACAAGGTGCACCTACCTTTTTTGGTGGCTCGGTCGTAGAAACTCCAAAATTAAGCATGTTTAACTTGAAACAATCTTATGTTGGTAACCTTCTGGACAAAGTATGAGAACTCGTGTTGGTTTGTAGGAAGTCTTTAAGACAATTAAGTATGATGTTGCTTGAATCCTAGTCTGAATCCTAGACTTGGAGTGTTATACATAATCTTTTTTTTTATTATTTATCAATTTTATTCCTCTTAAGTTATGAATTAGATGTGTTTTGATTTGAATAGTATAATAGTCCAAGTAGTATGAATAATATGTTGAAAGATTTAGAGAAAAGACATAAATTTACTACGAAATTTCACAAATATCCTAAATTAAAATTTATTTTCTTAATTAAGATTTTGTATATTTTTAGAACAATTATAACTTTATCATAATTATTAACTATATATAATTTTCAAAATTAAATTCAAATTATTTCCTTATTTACATTATATTCAATTTATTATAAATGATAACTACCTTATTTATACTATTAATTTATTATAAAAATAATTTAAAAATAGTTTATTAATTAAATATAAAATAAAATCTTTTTTAATATGAAATAATCTAATAATTAAATATAACCGTATATTAAATTTAATAATTAAAGATATTGTTTAGAAAGATTTCTAATATGGGGCAAGATTGTGGAAAGGGTTTGGTCATGTGATCAGTTGTAGCATTGTTTTTCTTCCTTTAACCGAAAAACTTATAACTTCAAGTATAGATAATAATATTGGAAGAGAAACCTAGTGTTCATGAAAGATATGGTTGGTCTTTTTTTTTCTTTCATTTTTCATTTTTATATTCTTTTTTCTTCCATTCCATAGCATATATTTTTTTCTTCCGTTCTGTACCATATATTTTTTTACATTCATTGTTTCTTCCGTTTCGTAGCATATATTTTTTTTCTTAAAACATTTATTATTTCTTCTTCTATTCCGTAGCATATATTTCGGTCATGTTTCTTCGATTTTGTTTGATTCTTTATTATTAAGTTCTTCTTCCTGTTATGTTCGACATATAATTTTTATTAAATGTCTCGTCATTCGTATATATTATGGTATAACACTTAATAATAAATTTATGTTTTGTAATTTGTCACATATATACTACTGCATATAGTCAATAATACATTCACATATTCTTTTTCATGTTATGTGAATTGTTCTCATATTCTTTTTCATGTTCTGTGAATTGTTCTTACTACATATATATACCAATATATACATGTATTATATATCCATTCGCTACTGAATAGTTCATTTATGATTTGTGATTTGTTACATATATACGACTGCATATATTCAATAATACATACACAGATTTTTTTTCTCTTCATGTTTTGTATTTTTTTTCTTACTGCATTTATATACCACTATATACACATATTATGTATCCAATCAATATTTTTATTGAATTCTTACATATATACTACTCCATAATACATATGTTTTATGTGATTTGTTACATATATACTACTTCATATATTCAATAATACATAAATGATGTTATCTTCAATATACTCAATATACCCTAATGTATTTCGTTATGAAATTTACATTTTCAATTGTAAATAATTATATATATATATATATATTTTTTAAATATCTCAATCTCCAAATTTCAGTTTTTTTTATTATATTTATCTTTCCAATTTTAATTTGATGATTTCCTTATTAACAAACTTTTTTTATTCTTTTTTCTTTATATATATATATATTTAAATATCCAAATTTTCAGTCCTCAAAATAAGTTTCCTTATTAAATTGAGATCACATCAAATTTTAATTTTATTATTTTATTATTAATATTTAGTTCACAATTTTAATTGTTGGATCTTCAAATTTTCTCACGAATAATTTTTGTTTTAAGGGAGTTGTGTACCTAGTACATGACTTCCTTCGAAAATCCAAAACTATCCTACCTTTTACAATAGTTTGGGGTTATACCCTGTTTAATTGTTTTTCATACTACGTTATTTTTGTCATGTAAAAAAAACATTATTTTTAGAAATACTCTAATATCACGTGACAAACTTTTGTTTTCTACTTTCTTTTATAAATACCTTTTTTGTCCTTACTATTATTGAAGTAAGCTAAAAAATAATAATATAATAAGTTTTACTAAAGTATACCGTTTGTAATGTTTAGTCTACTAGCCTAATTCACAACTCGATTATTTCATACATATTCTAAGATTTACAATAATATTTCATATCTAGCTTTAAGCTCCATTCGTCTTTGACGTTTTTAACTTTTTGTTATATATAATATAATCCAAAATTTTGAATCCTGTTGGGTGATTCCTTAAGTTTTGAACCAAATTACTTATAGAATTTTCTTTAATTAGACTCAAGTTACTTGTTTTATGGATTTCCATTATTAAACTTAATGGCTTGCACGTTTCCTTTATTTCATGCATATTTCTTACTATATAGTTTACTATTACGGAGATTTTCAAGTATAACAAAACGAACCAAACTTTCTCTTTAATGGCTAGAAGTGTCTATCAATGATCTTGATACACATTGATAGAACTATCAATCATTGAATTTTTTTTAAATTTTGCCACATTTTATAAATATTATAAACAATTTTACTATTTAAAGTAATTTTTCTATATTAAATTGTAACTATCCGAACTCTTAGACTAAGTGAGGTCCTTACTCAAAAGGTAAGTAACATTTGGTACAAGAAATTATGAATCTCCTGTTGCACAAAATCGTTGGGAGATATACGAAAATGTGTCAGAAAAAGATCTCCTGACTCATAAATGTGCGTTGGAAGAGGCTAGGGGGGAGTGTGTCGGAACAGGTCTTTCCAATGTCGAAAAATGCAACATCAGGAGATCCTGACAACTCCCGATGCAGTACTGCGTTAGAAGATCCTATACAACTCCCATCTGTTGAAGAGTTGAGGTTGAAGTTAGTCAAACATTTACAAAAGCAGTATGAATAAATAAATATATGTGAATTAGCATTTGATAATTACAATTGTAAGACTTGTATCTCATAAAAGGAAGGGAATCCTGAGATAATTTAGAGTAATCTCAGGCAAGAAGAAAAGTAGAAAGCAAAATCCCGCAGCATCTTGGCACTGTGGTAGACTGAGATGAAAAAAAAGAAAAGGCAAAGAGCAAATCTCAGGCCATCTGATCGGAGCTTTGGCAGCCTAAGATGGAAAATAGAAGGGTTTTAGAGTTGAATTTTGGGTAGTCAAGTTGAATCCCAGGCAAGATTTAGGACAGAAGGGTAATCTCGGGGCAATCTCGATGCTTGTTAGATCGAGATCTGAAGAAAAGAGAGAATTATAGAGAGTTCTCGGGCAATCTCAGGCACGAATTCGATTGAGATTAAATGTAAGAAGGGAAGTGGAAGGATCTCAGAGCAAAATCAGGGTTGTGTTTGGTCAAGACTGGAAGCAAAAAATAATTAGGGTTCTCGGTGGATCTCGAGTCGAGCTCAGTCGAGAATCCAGATGTCTTAAGCATATTACATACATTTTGCGACTAAGCAAGAGCTAGCGAATTTTTGAAAAATTTAGGATGATTAATCTATTTTAGGATTAGTTTAAACAAGAGAATAAGTTAAGAAGAAAGGGATTATTTTTAGAGATTATACAAAGAGAAGGCATTTGAGAGTCTGCAACCGAGAAGCTATTAGGCGAGAAGTTCTATTTTTGAGTTGCAAGAGATTCTGAGCAAGAAGAGATACTTCCTTCAATGAGTGATTTTCTAAATCAAAATTGATTTTAAGTCTCCTTGTAATGTCTTTGTTGTTCTGTGATTTATGTGTTTCGCGTTAATGTTTGGAAAAGCACGTTTACGAAGATGAAGCATATGTTTCAAAGTAGGGTTTATGTGATTTTATTATATGTTATTAGATTAAGAGTAAACCATTAGTCTTATTCCTAATAATGAGCTACATGTTATGTGCATATAAGGAGTAAAGACAACCATGTAGAAAAATTTTGTATGGCGAAATGAAGCTGGCCAATGCATAAAACATGTGTATTGTGCTTAGCGGCCTAAGCAACTGGAAATGAACTAGGTTATTCTCCAAGGGATATTGTTGATGAAAAGGTCATTACAGTAATCTATGAGTGGAAATGGTTCATGTGTTCCTAGCGAAAGGAATAATGAAAAGCTAATGTGTGTTTTATGATTTACTGAAATGCATGAGGCAATTAAGCATGTTTACGAAAATGATTTCAAATGTGATAGAATTTTCCAAAAAGGTTTTCAAAACTATCACTCACTAAGTCATCGACTTACATTTTAAGGTTTTCCTACCCAGGTGATCAGATGTTAAGGCCAAGAAGCAAAGATGAGACGGGTTGGTGTGCGAGAAAGCTAAACGGAACATTTAAGTTTAATAGTTATAATTTTTTTTAAGATTGTATGTAAAGTAAAATTTTAGAACTGTTGATTTAAGATTAATAAGAGAAGTTGTTTGATTCTATTTTCACTGCATGATGATTTCTAAAGTTAAGTTTAAGTTGTGTTAAATGATTTTGGAGTAGGGTGTGACAAATTGGTATCAAAAGCGATGGTTTTGGAAAACTTAAAGGTTATAAGAGTACTATGGAACAAGTGTAAGTTGTTTTGAAACAAATTAAGTTGAAAATTTAAGTTATAACAATTATACTTAAATTTTTCGAAGCAATAAAGGTGGAGAGAGTTGTGAGACTAGTGCCTAAAAAAGAAAGGGAATCCCTAGGTAACTTGGAGTAATCTCAGACAAGAAGAAAAGTAGAAAGCAAAATTTTGGAGCAATAACAGTAGTTACTGTTCTTATTTCTTCTATATATAATTTATTTATAAGCCTTTTCACAGTAGCTTATTTGACTAATGTATTGCTTAAACTCCTTTCCCATCCTTTTAATCTCAATGTTTTAGAGCTACCCATTTCTTTCATTTTAAACTCTGACTTTACAAGATTCTTAACTCGGTTTAACTCCTCTCTTGACTTTCCTGTTAGGAGCATGTCATTTACATATAGTAGCAAATATACCTAATTTTTTAGAGACTTTGAGATAATGTAGACACAACTATCATAAGACCTTTTTAGAAATCCAATATTTAGAACAAATTATTCAAACCTCTTATTCCAACATCTTAGAGATTGTTTTAGTCCATAGATGGACTTTCTAAGCAGGCAATAGTGCTACTTCTTCCGTTAACTTGGTAACCCTTAGGTCGATTCATGTATATGGCCTCTATCAAGTGACCATGTAGGACGGTCGTTTTAACATCAAGTTAATCTAACTCCAAATTCTATTGAGCTACCAAGGATAAAAGCATTCTGATGAAAATTTGCTTCCCAAGTAGAGAGAATATTTCATTATAATCCAATCTCTATTTCTGAGTGAATCCTTATAGCTACTAACCTAACTTTGTATGTAGTTTCTTCAACATTTGGAATTGCTTTCTTATATTTATTGATCCATTTAAATGCAATTGGCTTACATCCTTTAGTCACTCATGCCTTCTAAAGCATTTAATGCTAGATTAATGTAATCAGCTTCATACCTAATAGTAGGTATTATTGTTCCCATTTGTCTATCCCTTGCCAAGGAGTAGTTCTTTAGGTATGATTCCTCTAGCTCTATTCAACAGTTATCTCATCATCTTCTTCTTCATGTTGAGACATTACATCACTGTTATTTTCAGAATTTGAGCTAGAGGGTGTTGAATTAGGAATGAGTGATTAGTACTCCACCTCAATTTTATCTGTCAACTCTTGAGAGATGTTTTTTCAGAAACATCAATCTTTTGCATGAACCTTTATTTTCCCCTAATAATAACATCTTTGCTGGTTGCACACTTCTTTTTAATTAAATGTCATAATCTGAAACTTTTATCCCTTTTGTAAACCCCAGAAACATGCATTTAACTGCTCTAACATCCAACTTTCCTTCATTTTGATGAGCCAAACCAACACACTAAAAAATCCTTTAGTTATTTAGGTTAGGTGGGTGTTTGGTCCTCTTCTCTTCCAGGGTCAACATATTTAGGAAAGCATGAGGTGTATACATGTGTATCTTAATAGGAGAGCATCTAAAAATAGACTTCTAACTCTCTCAAGTATAGTTCTGTTATGTTATTGAGATGTATAACTTTTTGCCACTCCATTATGTTGAGGTGTATACATTAGGATTCTGTCTCTGTTTTTTTGTTTGTGAGATTTTGAACTATGTTTAATGTAATGAATGATTTTATTTTGTTTCCAATCTTTAGTAAAACATATTATTGAACGTTTTGTAGATGTATGTGTTGGAATTTATGTTCTAAAACTTGTAGTTTGTAAGTTAATTAATTCAATAATCTAATTATTAAATTATTTTAGTGAACTAGAATTGTAAAGCCCTAAGCCCAAGATTTGGACCAAGATTCGAAATTCGAATCTCGATATTCTCTTGCATCCCCTGCGACCTGGCAACATCATTCTTACTTGTCTTAAAGGCTTATGTCACGTTTCGCCCCAAAAGTCACTTTACGCGACCTAGTGGAGATGTATTGTCAAGACATTCCACGTGTATCTCTCTGCGAGATAGCACGTTGAACGCCTAGTAAGGGGAATTACTTCAATCGACCAAAATCAAACAACTTAACCTTAATAAACGCCATGTAGCGGAATATAATAATCAACTTCTCTTTATTGACTTAACAAAAAGCGTTCAATAATACAATGAACATGTTCTTTTTACAACAAAGCTTAAAACATAAATATTAGGCCTTCCACTCCTAGCCTGGCTTCTAACACCTAGCTTGTTCACCTCAACGCGTCACAGCTTGTCTTAACCTTTCTTTATTTGGTCTCAACTCCTGATACTTGGGAATGAAAACTTAAACCGTAAGTCAAATACCTAGTGAGCGATGCTTTTAGAAATCCTTTTAATTGGGAATACAATACAATCACATAAACTCATTTTCATTTTCATAAACAGGCTCTCAGTGACTCATTTTCATAAACAAGCTCTCAACAACTCATTTCATAAAACATATACTTATTCCTTTCCACCAAGAACACGAACCATTCCTTAGCCTAGACTCGGGATTCATCTTACCCGCATCTCTTGGGAATTTTCTTGGTTCATTTCTCGTTGCTTAGTCTGTTCACTTAACACCTTTACTCATTATGTGCACACCACATAATAGTTAGCTCATTAATAGGAATAAGGCTAATGGTTTACTTATATACAAGCATCACAATCAACAATCACAAAACATTAGTTTTAAAAACTCTCTTTTCAATAAACAACATCAATCATCAACAACAATAACATACGGTACGCGTACACCACAAATAGAGCATAAGACTTTGAAAGAATTCTTTCAAAACACTTCTTTCTTTTATAAAAATCACTCACAAAACTAGGTTTCCCTTTTACACATAATATCTCAAATTGCTCCTTAGTAGCACAACCCTTAAGTAATTTCTTAACAAAATCTCATAATAACACCCCTTTCCTTTTATCTTTTATTTATACTAATTCTTTTATTCTGCTTAATCATCACTTAAACATCTCTTAGCTTGCCACGTCCTACTTACACTTTACGCATGTTGGCTTATAACTCATATGCTCATCCTACCATCTTAAGATCAACACATAGCCAAACACAGCCTGGAATGGCTCGAGTGCTCTTTAATTTTCACTCTAAGCTACCAATCTCGATCGGACATAGCCCCAAAATTGCCCGATTTCTTAACTTTCTAAGATTTTCGTCCTTCATCTCGATCGAACAAGCACCGAGATGGCCCCTAGATTATACTTCTATCTTTAATCTTGCTCATTATTTTATATGACAACTCGAAGTCCTTACACAAAAAATATTGTCTTTCCTCTCGATCGAGCAAGACCGAGTTTTACCTCTTCTTTTGACGAATGGGTCTCACAGCTTATAAGAGTGAAAGTTGTCCCTACAAACCAACACGAGATTTTTCAGCATGCTTTGTCCTCACGCACATGCATCTTAGAAAAATTTCCAAGAGATCACCCAACATAGAATTGTTTCGAGTTAAGCACGTTTAACTTTGGAGTTCCTATGATCGAGCCACCGAAAAGTAAGGTGCACGTTGTTGGTATAGGTAGTAACTTTTTAATACTTTAAGTCTTTCTTAACCTTACTTTCATGTCCTCAAGATTCCTCTAATTCAAATGTGATATCAGTTCATTCATGTTCCCCTCTTAAACTCAGGGCATTGCTCACTAGCTTCTGCTTGGTTCGTTCCCAAACCATATCTTATTTGGAGAGGTTCCTCTCTCATACTTGATTTGGACCAGAATTCGAAATTTAGATCCTCGACATTTTCTTACATCTCTTACGACCTGGCAACATCATTCTTACTTTTGTTAAAGGATTATTAAACTGAAAGTTATCCCCATAAACCACTTAAAAGGTGCGGATTAATTAAATATTTCATCTAATAACACCTTCTTTTAATTTCATAACTTGTGTAACTTAACCTTAATCATGAGCTAACTATAAAGTCTTGTTCAAATGAGATTAACCTTAGATCTGCATAGGCGAGGGCAACTCATCAACACTGGCCCAATATGCCTCCAATTTTAGGGATAGGATCGTTAGGTGGATAGATGGGGAATATGGTGCAAGATGGAATTCACTTCTAACATCTTTAGAGTTAGTAGTTAGGTTGTTCCCTTATGCACTGAATCCAAGTCTTGAACAAGGGGCTCCACTATTTCATTGACTCGAGAGGGATTCGGTTTATAGGTTAGACCTTAAATCAGTTGTTCATTAGAGGATAAGTAGTACTTAAGAAACAAGAAGTATTCTCAAGGGCAAAACGGTAAATTGACCCAATTGAGGATAAGTAGTACTAATCATGGTTATATTAGGTGGACATAAATATATCTATAATGAGGAAAGTACAACTACAAGACTTTAGTGGAATGACCTATTAGTTAACAAAATTAGTTGATTACCTTGGTCTAAAAGAGTTTAGTCAATAAATCTTGGATTATTGAAGCCCATGATCTATAGGTCCACTAGGTTCCTCTACTAGCTCATTATGATCGGGTCATAAAAAATTCGAATAGTTTGAAATACTTTTATTAATATAGTTAACGAATTTTTTTAGAAACAAATGATATTTAAATGAGATTTAAATATCCAAAAATTCGAATAGAGATTTGAATTAATTCAATTGGATTGATCGAGATTTTATATTATTATTTTATTAATATTAATTAATATTAAATAAAAAGAGAAATTTTCATAGATATCACAAAATACCGAAATATTTACGACTCGTGTAACAACATCAAAAACTCATGAAGCTACCATTTTTTTAAATATTCTAGGTTTGTCCTTCATTTCCATCTTCTTTATTCTATAATTTTTCTTTTCCTTTCAATCGTCTTTTTCTCTTGTTCTTTTGTAATTTTTTAAAAACTGTTATTTGGTTCAAGATCGTGTACCAAATATAAAATATTTCTTTTCTTTTTCTTTTTTTTTTCAAAATGTTATCTGGTTGTCCAAGATCATACGTGTACCAAATATAAACGATCTTGAAAAAAAATCTTCGGGATATTGTTACATGATCGTCGTATAGATTTGGGTACCCAAATCTAAACGATCGCGTACTAAAAAATCTTTAAAAAGATCATTTAGATTTTGTTACCCAAATTTAAACGACCGTGTACCCAATATAGATGATCATGTATCCAAAAGTCTTGAAAAAAATGGCTTAAATTTGACAACCCAAATCTAAACGAATTTGTATCAAACAATAGTCAAATCTAAACGATCGTGTACCAAATAATCTTGAAAAAAATCTTTTAGTTTTGTGTAGTTAAATCTAAATAATCGTGTAGCCAAATTTGTACTAGATCGTGTACTAAATATATTATGCGCGCGAGTGTCAAATTAATCGACTGTTGATGGGAGCATTCTTTTGTATTTACCATTGTGGACCGATGAGCTTTTTTTCGATTTTGAAATTGTTTTAGTAAATATTTTGTCACTTTGTTATATTTTTTAAAAAATTCCTTAAAAAAGTTGAATTTTAAAAATTTAAAAATGAAATATTTTTCGAAAAGGTGTGATTTTTTCCACCACTTTCCAATTGATTAAGTGTCACAATTTTAATGATCCCGATTTGCTTATAAACACTTGTCATATTGATCAAATGCAGTATGAATTTTGGTGGAGAATTTTGAAGTTTTGGAAAATTTTCATATTCTCATTTTCTCTAAAACAAAAACCATAAAATCGATCACCAATTCGATCCCATGATCTCGTTCTAAAGTCAGAGAATTGTAGAGAAGACTGTTATGGTTGTCTACGACTTGGAATCAACAAAAACGATCAAGAATCGAAGAAGAATTTCAAAATTCAAGTAAGTGTTCTTGAATTTATATTTTGCTTAGTTTTCAATTTCATGTTAAATTAGATGAAATTAGAGTGTTTCATGTCAATTCTCTTTTGTTGTCATGCTCGTCTATCCATCGATATGTTTATTACTTGAATCAATATACGATAACCTGACACTAGGTTTGAAGGGATTAGAGCCCTTGGTAGTGGAACAATTTAACAGAACCTTAAACTCAATTTAATTGAGAAATTAGAAATACCCATACATTAACAAAATATAAATAGAGATAAATTTATTGTAAAAGGCGAATTATTGATTAAGCATGCTTTTAAAATACAGAGTTGCAAAGAAATTGGAAACTTTCTTTCGTTGTTAACTTTGTATCTACAAAATGTCAAGTTTGGAGTACCACTTGGAAACATATATTATATGAGTCAATGCGGTGGATGACTTGTGAGAACCAAAACTGAAATTGGAAAGGAATTGAGAATTTTTCTTTTTTCTTTTTTTCTCCTTTTTTAGAGATTAAGCAGAGAACTTTTGAGTTCATCCAAATTGTTTCTACCCTTTGTGTTTCCTACTTCTCTCTTCTTCAAATGAAAAAACAAAGTTAGAGAGAGATATTGGGATACGTGGAAAAACATCTCACGTTCTCTAAATAACTTCCACGCAAATTAATATTAAAATAGTAATAAGAGAAATTTTCAAAAGTAGAACATTTGACAAAATATTTACAATTCATAACAAAATCAAGTGTAATAAATTTTGGCTTTTTTAATTTTGTTCTATAGAATGTAAATAGTAGGGTGTTCAAAATGAAGTTGAAAACCGAACCGAATCACGAACCGAACCGAAATCGAACCAAAACCGAATGCATACGGCTCAGTTCAGTTTCTATTTTAAAAAAACCGCATAAAATTCGGTTCGATTCGGTTTAAGATGTTAAAAACCGATTCTCAAACCGAACCGAATTGCTTTATTTAAAAAAATTAAATATATATATAAATAATATATATAGATATATAAATAATATGTTAATAATAAGATTTTTTTTTAGATTTCAAAGCGGGTATAGAGGCAAAAATCAAGGAGAGAAACGAGAAGGAGAAGAATGACATAATCAAAACGTAAAGGACAAGTTGTCTTGACGAAGTTTGTATGACTGTAGGACTTTTATTTATCTTAGGTGGATTTTGAAACTTCTATGTTTTGATGGACTTTCAAATTTCAATGTTTGAAACATCTATGTCTGTAATTTTGAAATTTCTATGTTTGTAACTTTATTAGCGGTTCGATTTTGATTCGGTTTTATTTATCCATATGTGGTTCAGTTTCTATTTGATTTGACACAGATGAGCTGTTCGATTCGGTTTCAAATAATATTTTTTTTTTCATTTTACGGTTCGGTGCGGTTTTAGCTTCAAATCGAACGAAACCGAACTGCAAACACCCCTAGTAAATAGCTTGTCAATTTTTTCTATTTTTTAAAAAAACCCCTAACAATTTCCCAAAAACTTAATCATTCTACGATTATGATAAAAACCCAAATGTTGTCCACAGTTTTTGCCTATTCCCACGAATATTCCTAAAGAAAATATTGCACTCGCCTCCATTGTTACCCAATTAAAAGCAATCTTATGGGTTAAGTTGAAAGAGAATTGGGCTTCTATAAATTGGGCTTTCCTCAATGGGTTATTATTATTTTTTTTTTATAAAGGGAGTTTTGTCTCCACAATTTTGTTTTAGGAATCTTAGTTGATATAATAATTTAATGAGTTGAAGTCTACGTAAAATAATTTTGGGCATATAAAGAGCACTAAAATAGAAGAGACTGTACACACATGCACAAGTAAGGTACAGGAAGATTAATTAATTTGACATTCCTCATTAGAATCTTAAATAGATTTTGATATATAGCATTAAGAACTATTGTTCTTATATCATAAATTTGCAAATAATCCACTCATGGGTTGGTCCTCCAAATTTGGGGAAAAGAACCAAATTGTTTGGGTGTTGAAGAACCTTATCATAAATTTCTGAAACCACTCAATGCTTAATGGTCCCTCCCAATTTGGGGAAAAACAAACCATACTATTTGGTATTTGGAGAAGAAGCTTTTGATGGACAAAAGATGACACAAAATGATGGTATTTGGCTTCTTTTTTTACGACATAAAACCTCCTTTTTCTTCTTCTTTAATTTTGTTGTTAGGGATAGTCATATACATATTTCTGTACAATGTCTAATATTCTTGCTCACTTCCCAGTGACTAAGATATCTTGGGAAGGAATAACCAAATGCTTGGACCAAAATGTAAGATATCTTTTGGGAAGGTATAACCAAATGCTTGGACCAAAATGTAAGAAGTGAGAATCGAACTTATAACCTCAAGGTTGATAGTACCATAACATAGTTGAATTATGTTCATTTCAACTTTTTTTTTTTGTTTTGTAACTTTCTTTTTTCTTTAATTGCTTTATCAACAAGTTTTGGTAAAGAATTTTGAAATTTCATTTGATTTAGTGGAGGATCTCAAACAAAATATTTTAGGTAAACAAATGTTAAATTCATATACATATACTTTAAGAGTTGTTTCACATATCAGTTCAAACTAAAAAGTCATAACAATAGAACCTCTACTCTCTGTTAGAAGTTCATTTTAAAATCTTTAATACATCAGTTTTCCTCACGTAGGTTTCTTTATATATGGACATAGATGAACAAATCTTATAGAGAGAGATTGGAATTAAAAATAGATATTGGTTTTTTTTTATCTCCTTGTATCTCTCTCTATTTTCTCTCTAATACGATACAGATAAGAATAATTTTATATATAAGTGATTTTTAGTTCATTTCAAATGAGCTCTAAGTGAAAATATTACAGTTATAAATTATTGGCTAATGATATCAATTAATTTGCTTATGAAAGTATAAGGTATTTGAGTGTGTGTGATCTTTTGATGGCACCTGGTGTAATAGCTGAAAGCTCTTCTCGAGTTATGGTCCTACTTCTATTTCTTTGAACTTGACTACTTTTTTGTAATACTTTTTGCTTTCTCCCCCTCCCGGTGGCTTTCCATCAATCACCCATGGTATTTTTCTTTTTGAGCTATATCCAACAACATCCCCCATACTTAATTGCTTGTATGAATGAATTTTGAAGTTGAAATATGAGAATATTTATGTGGGTAAACCTGATTGAGATATTTCATTCTATCCACTAATCCATCCGCATAGTTGTGTATCTATTTAACTTAAAGTATATGTTAGTAATTGGTTTTTTTTTCATCATCTTAATATGCTAGAAAAGAATACATCATACAATAAATTAAATGACTATCTATTGAGCTAGCTATTTGTAGTTGAATATATAAAAATTTGTATGTGTAAAAGAATAAAAGAAGACACAAAATGACGTACCAAGTTGAGTACTGTTAACAGCCCTCAAATCTGAGTCATTGTCTCCTCAAAGTAGCAATAGCCCAAAGCAATTATAGGGTAGGGTACTCTTTTTTCTATTTATCTTCTTTCTTTTCCCTAATATATATATATATATATATAGGGTACCCCTTCATCCAAAGGTCAATAATTTTGTTATATTCCCTACACATTCTGACCTTACATTGATGTGAATATATTCTTATGGAATCTTTACACTACACTACCCTAACACATTTCTTCTTTTCCATTTTTAAATCCACATTTACATAAACTTCATAAATTAATATGACAAGAAAAGAAAGAAAGATTGGATATTCTCAAAGGTTGCTTGTGTTGGGAAAAACAAGTACACACAGAACAATTATTCTCTACTTTGATCAGTGTTGAAAGTTCAATAATTTAGGTTTTATTGTTAAAGTAATGATCATAGGGTTGATTGAGAGATTGATGTGAGATTTGTTTCATGATCTCTTTTTTAGATTTTTTTTTTATTGTCCTTTAGATCATTTATTATTCCTTTGTTTTTGCAGCTTCATTCTGTTTTGTTTTCTTCACACAAATTCCTTTTGCCAAATTTTAATTTTGTGTATAATTTTTCCTCTCTTTTCTATCTTTCTGTGATTGAGATGACATGAATGTGTGACATTCTCAAGGTTGCTTCTGTTTTGGAAATATTATATAGAGAACCTTATGAGAGAGAGAAAACCTTGGTGGTATACTAAGGAATATTAACTTTCCTATGGCTCTTGTTTTTGTTTAAGACCTACATATTAATTATAATCCTTAACTATCTCATCTAAACATAGTTCAATCGGTAAATATATTAGTTCTCAATCCAGAAATCGAAAGCCTACATCTCAACTTGTTAACTCTAGAAAAGATGAAATCTCGAATTAAGGCTAGTTAAATGTTAATATCTTTTGTTGTTAAAAGTGAATATTGTTTTCGGTAGTAGTTGATATGTGTTACCTCTCACTTAAGATTGATCGAAATTGAAATTAATATATAAAACCTCTCGCTTAAGATTGACCGAAATTAAAATTAATATATAAAACCTTTCCTTGTTGCAATAACAATAAAAAAACCTTAAAGTGTATGTGGTCGTAAATATAGATTTTTCTTTTAATGTTTTCATATTCACTAAAGTTTGGTAAATATGTGTTCGATGACCAACTCATATTCTGTTTTTTAAAACTATATATTTCATGGATTTTATGATTTTCAATGAAAATTTTGAAAAGAAACTTTTGAAAAGAAACTTTTGAAATATTTTTATTTTATCATTGTATCTAAATTTTTAATTTTAAAATGGCACACAATGGTATATTCATTTTTCAAATTAAAATATAACAAAATTCTTATAAAATATAACAAAATTTTAGATTATATCAATGATAAACATTAAGTATGGACATTGATGGAAGTCTATTAGCATCTACTAATATCTATCATTTATATAATCTAAAATTTATATAATCTAAAATTTTGTTATTAATGTTCACTATTTTTTCATTTATATAATAACTATTTTTTCATTTATATAATAACTGTCCTAAATTATACAATATTACAAAAGAATAATTATACAACCTTGCTAACCTAAAACATGTTAAAAAAAATTAATAATAGTTTATTAGTTGAGGTATAGTAGCAAGCTAATTTAAAACAATTAGTTAATTAGAATTTAGATTTTAAATGTCATACTGAACATAACATGAAATATAACATCCTTATTTCCATTAAATCTTTTGTTTCTTAAACTTTATTTTCAAATTTCCTACGTGTTAGCAACTTTACTTTAATTCTATGTTTCTCATATGCTTTGAAGAGTATTTTACAAAGGACAAAAAGGATCTTCCTGAAATTTACTAGTGTTTATTTTATTGTTTCTTTTAAAGAATATATATACATAAAACTAAAGTAAAAGTAGTTTGTGTAGTTTTAAAACACCTAAAAGGTGTTATGAGATGAAATATTTAATTAATTTTAGTTTAAGAATCAACATCTCATCGGAAATTGTTTTTTTTCAAAGGAATCCCATGACACTCTTGGTAGTGTTATATGTGTGTATACATATATGAATTGACACACATGCATTCATGTGTGATAACTGATACCCATATTCATAAATTTTGATTAAAATTTCTAATTAAAATAATGCATATTGTTAAGATTTTAAATTTTGAAATAAAAAATGTAAATAATTATTCTTATTCGGAACTTTAAAATGATAGATAAATATTCAAATTGAAAAAGTATATAAATATAAAATTATGAAATGAACAATAAATTTGATTCTATTACAAATATTAAGATATATGTGTTAAATAGAGATCCATTCATAGTGTCTATTACTAAGTGTCAAATTATAGTGATAAACCATTCATATATTATTTTATTTATATATTATATTATATTTATTTTAATATTATATTTCTTTTTTTTATTTTTTTAATCATGAATCATGTCATGTCGACTTATTTAACAATGTTTTATATTAATTAGCCAAATTTATTTTTTACTATTTTGAAATGGTTTTTACTGCTGTATACTTTATAAATAATTAATTATGAGTTCAAATGTAGGAGAGATTACAGAAGCTCTGATTTGATCTATACTAAAGCCTTTCACATATATAAAAGTATATTGTAAAGAGAAAATTTGAAAATCCACTTTTATTATCCAAACATTTCTCACTTGAATTGTGTGGGTAATAAAAAACTCACCCACCACCCTCTACTGTACTAATAATTGAAGAGATTTTTGTTATCTAATATTTTTTCATTCATTTTTTTTACAATAATTTTCTTAATTACTCATTCCTATAATAATTATCAACTCAACTCTGCAAAAAGAAAACTTCAAACAATCACCTTCTTAACTCAACATAATCTCAGTTCAACTGACATCTATGTCTTTTTGAAGACAAGAGGAGTTTAAATTCCTTCAAGTTGTACTTAATTATAAAACCCTGAAATGAAAGATGTGTTATTCCTTATTCAAATAGTTGTATCCTATCGAAAAAAATTTACATTTACTATTCTAACATCTCTCCATAGACATCTAAACTTGAAGAGTCATGTCCCAAATATGTGAGGATCCTCGTTTTGATTTAATACACATAACATTGTATTATAAGTATAATATACAAACATGAATGGAAGCATGAATACAAACGTGCAAGCACAGCTCAGCTCAAAAGTCATGTCCCGTATTGCACCATCTACTGTCCTAACATCTCTCACACTGTGCTGAACATTAAAAATGTTCCAAAAATTGAAAGTCTAAATAAGCCCTTTTACTAAAAATTTGTAGGAGCAAAAACGGAAAGTAATTAAAGACTGTTCTCTACAATCCACAGTTGTTTAATTCAAATAGTTGAGTTATTATGAGTAAATTATTCTCAAAATTATAAATTAAATTTAACAACAAAACACACAAAAGAAAAGAAAAATTGGAGAAAATTGAAAGAGTTTAAAATGAGGAATTTGGCATTGACAAGTCAATTTCAAACACTAAAAAACAAACTGTTTTTCCACAGCTCAAAACACTTAACCGGTCCTTTGCCCCTTCGCAATTCAACACCTTGCATTATTTGGTCTATTTGAATCCCAACACCATCAACCACATCACAAACTTTTTCTCTTTTTTTTTTTTTTTTTTTTTTCAAGTTTCATTTATTTACTAGTTATTTAATATTGTACGTAGCAAATTAAATAACGATTATATAATTTTGACTGATTTGATACAATGGAGATATTAACGATCATGATTATGAATCCATAACTTCTAATTTTGTTAAAACCAACTTTTTATCTCAGAAGATTTTGGTAAACACTAAAATTAAAAACTGTCCATATTAGAGAAAGAACTGTCCATATTTGGTTGGGGTTCTCAGTTGGAGAAGACTACAACCATATTTTCTTGTAGTTAATTTTAATATCTTATAGACTTTGGTTTTTCTTCAGTGTGTTATCTCGATTATTGTTTCCTTGAATTGCATGACATTTATTCTAGAATAACAATAAAATGTATTTATTTAACTACGCATTGTGTTGGATAAGCATTTAAATTTTTGGTTTTTGAAAATTTAATTTAATTTATAAACACTTTTTTCGCCAACTGATTTATCTCCTTTTGTTATTAACTATTTAAGAATTGTATTCTTTAAGAACCATGCACCAAATTTTGAAAGCTGAAAAAAAAAAAATGTAAAATGTAGTTTTAGTTTTCCAAATTTGACTAAAAATTAAAAGGTCTAATTACAAAGATCAAAATCAAGGTAAATAAGTTGTAAGAAGCAAACACAATTTTCAAAAACAAAAAAATTAATTGCATGGGAACTATCAAATAAGTTTGTAATTTTTCCAAGATACATTTGTTCGTAAGGTGAAACAAATGATCTCTCGATATTTTCAAAATAGTTAACTTTAAAATCATAAGATTTTCAATTCAAGTAGGAAAAAGAAAAGTACATGTTTGTAACATTCTATCCTTCAATTTCTAAGAGATGTATTTAAAATTCGAACAGCTTGTCATGACAGACCGAAGACAAGCTGAAACTCTCTCGGGCTCACTCGGCAAGCTTTTACGGATGATCATGGAGTCTCTGTGGGATCTGAATAGAAGAGAGACAGAGAGACAAACATGACTGCAAAGGAATGGCCTTTGCGTTAATAGGAAGTTGCTTTTTTGAGTTTGGTCAGAGATAATATTATTTCAAAATAAAGATTGAGTATTTAAAATAAACCCCAAAAGAGAATAAACCAAGATGGGACTCGACAGTTTTCAGAAGAAAAAACAAAGAGAAAAGAAAAAGAAAAAAAAAAGGCCTTGGCCCCATTATCTACCATTTATATGCTCTCTCTCTCCTAAATTATCTTCAAAACCATAATTGTTGTTATTGTAAATTCAAACGTTTTTGTTTTTGAAATTCCAATGGGTTGCATGCAAATGTGTGGTGGGATCTAAGCCATTCATCTTCTCATAAATATTATTGTTGCATAATTATGTATGTATGTGAGTGAAGAGATATGGAAGTTGCTTTTGTAAGAGATGAAATGATGGTAGAAAAGAAAAATACAGATTCAAGTGGGAAAAAAAGTTAGAATATTGAAGATTTTGTTTGGTTGATTATCATTTGGATTGAATCTCTTGCATGTTAAAATAAAAGAATTAAATAGAAAATAAATTATCTGACTTATGAATGACGTATTAATTACTTATTGTGCATTGGAATAAATTTGTAAAACAATGAGTTTTGTTTAAATATAGAGATAAAACTATATCTAAGTTATAACAAATTTTTTTTTTTTTTGCACATTTTTTACCATTGATATTGATAGAAGTGTTGGAAAAGCTTGTGGGTCTTTTGGCCCAATTCAACGTTACTCATATATTGTTGTCCCACATTGGAAAATTTGGAAGAAGCAAATGTTTTTAAATAGTGAAGTACTACTCAACAAATACAAATTATGTTGATGGTGATAGTATGACCCTGTCATTATGTGCACCACTACCACCAAGAAATAAAGCTTTTTGCCACGCGTCGCAATTCGGGTCAGTTGTCTCGAATAGTCGGTCTTCCGCACTTCATGCAGCGTCCGTACTGCCCTCCACGCCCTTATACATAGTTCTGAGTGAGATTAGCATCACGGTCTAACCGAATTTTGCTTTCAAGGCAGTGATTCATCACGACGCAGCAATTGATCTTGATCGTCATCATTGAATTATGTGTAGGTTTTATTAGTATCTAGATAATGACATAAATTGATAAAAATCTATCATTATTAATACTATTAGCGATAAAAACTAATATAATTAATTTTATCATTAATAAAAATCGATAGAAGTCTATTAATATTTTTTTTCTTCTAATTTTATACATAAGTTTCACATTTTTTTTTATATTAGGTGAAAGTTTCTTAAAATTAAAACAAATATTTTAAATAAAATTGATTTTATATAAATGTCTTCCTTGACATAAAAGTTTAACTCTCCTATGTACAATTATATTTTGAAAAGTGAAACTTTGAAAGACCACTCTTCATGGTCTTAATATCGCTCAATCAATAACATAAATTTGAAAATTCATCTTTTTATACATGGATATGGATACACTCATTTTACGTGGACCTACACATCAATAGTTGACTCGTAATAGCAAAAATTGCATATCTATTGTTCTATTATTTAGCACTAAGGTTGACGTTTCAAAGATTTTAAAGCATCAAGGATCGAAACACTTTGAAAAGTCATTTTTTCATACATGAATCACATCCATATATAAATGAGATGCATCAGTTTAATATGTGTAACCACCTGCGTCCAAATTATTGTATTCCATTGATGCAAATTCCACCTTTTGCATATTCCAAATGTTGAAGTGCAAATTAAGCATTCATTTAAAATATAAGGAAAAGAAAAAGAAAAGTAAAAATTTTCCCCGATAATCCCATTTATACATAAAGAGAAAAGAAATTGGCTGCAAACCAAACAACCAATAAAAATCCATCATGTAATAAATTTTAGTTGATTTTTTTAAAAAGAAAAATTCTACTATGTTATGAAAAGTGGATGTGTAAGATTAATTTGTATTCACATACTCATTTCCATGTATACATACTAAGGCAATGCATAATATTAATTTACATTGTAGTTTCACAAAACAGAAAACCTTAATATTCTTATAACTACTATTATATTATTTTAACGAAGATCCTTCTTGCTTTCATAAAACCAACTTTATTATACTTTAAAACTTAAAAAACATATACTTCAATAATAGGTTTTACAATGACTGCTCAATAACTAACCAATGAATTGAATTACGTATATATCTTATAGAAATAATGAATATTCTTAAATTCTAAAGAATCTAAGTGAGTTGGTAGAGAATCTAGATTTTGTTTTATCTTTTCAAATTTACTAAGTTCAACATATATGCATTTGAATTTTATTTCTAAAAACCGTTTTAAGATATTTTAAAATTTAAACATTGTAAACTCTGAAAGCAACTTTTGTATGGTTTCATTGTATTATCTAGGATTTGAATTTTACATTTTAAAAAGCAGAATTATATTAAATACATATAAAAAGTTTAGAAATACAATATGTCATGTTGTTCTTAATTCATTTTTTTTAATATAATAGGTTTATATATGTATTATAAATTATATATAATATTAAAAAATAATATAATTACAAAGTTACAAATTTGGTCCATATGATTTTAAAAAGATAGAATTTAGTGATTATGGTCTATAATAAAATTATAAAAAATAGTCCTGTTTATAGAAATTATTTTTGAAGGCATTCAAACCATGCATAATGATATATATACGAGGTATTACCAGAACATAAACAAAACTTTAGGTTTCTCCATATCATAGAAATTAATGTAATTTAACCTTACACGCATAAATAAATTAATAATAGTTTATTGTCAACTAAATTTCAGTAGATAAGTACGACTAGTTTTATGATTTATAATGTAACACGTGCCCTGAATTTAAGAGGGAGACATGAATGAACCAATATCACATCTAAATGAGAAAGATCCTAAGGACATCAAAGTAAGGTTAAGAAAGACTTGAAAGAATTAAAATTTACCACCTACACCAATAGCGTGCATCTTTCTTTTCGGTGGCTCAATCATCTTTATTGAATCAATTATTTTCAAATTTTCATTTTCAGATTCTCTACCATCTCAATTTTTTGCAATTATCTTTTAAGTGTTTTAAGATTTAATTTCCTAACTAAGAAATAGGTTTACAATGGGTTCAAGCACAAGAATTTATTCTAACATAAAGATAATTTGGGCATTACCTAAACAAATATTTGTATGAACCCACATAAAAAAATGGATAGAATTCTTAAAAAAAATCCACATTCAAAATCATTTCAATCGGTTTGGTTCAAGACATCATGGTTAGGACTGTATTTTGAAAAAGTTGAATATCCCCACTGTTGTCACCTCTGTAATATTGGAAGGTTCGAAAGAGACGATATAGTTTGAATAAAAATTTATTGTTTTTAATTATATGATATATTTAGAGATAACAATCGATTTGTTTTTATTTATTTTTAATTATATGATATATAAGTTGCCCTGTTGATTCAAAATTATTGTTTAGGTTCTGTTCGTTCAAATTTCTTCTTCGAATATCGCCATGCACAACATGGTAAGGACCGTATTTTGGAAAAGTTGAATATTGTCATTGTTGTCGCCTTTGTAATTTTGAAAGGTTCGAAAGAGACGATATAGTTTGAATAAAAATTTGTTTTTTTTAATTATATGATATATATAGATATAACAATCGGTGTTTTTATTTTTTATTTTTATTATTATAAAATAAAATGTACAACAGTTATGTCTTCCATTTTAGGAGCAAAAAAAGTGATTGCTTTGTATTATTTGTTTCTGGTGAGAGATTGAGTAAAATAGTTGTTAAAGATTTGATCAAAAAATATATTTTTTCTGTTTTTAAGTAGTTTAAATATGTGCTAAATATAAGCAAGATACTGCAGATTAGAGTAGTTATCTTGTTATATTTTTATGTATAAATACAACTCTTGTAAATGAAAATATATACTTTTCTTCTTAGAATTTAAGATTTGTAAGCTCACATGGTATCAGAGCTCCCTACAATTCAAGACGAAAAATAATGACTTCATTACCCTCATCATCTGCTGTTCAAACCCCTATTATAATTCAACAAGAAAACAGTCTTTCCAACTAGTGTTATTCTTAATGAAAACAATTATTCACTGTGGTCACAGCTCATGGAGATGCAAATTGGAGCGCTGAATAAAGCTGGCTATATTAATGGTGCAGAGGAGAAACTTGCGTCTGGTTATCCTCGGCTCGCAATATGGATAACTAAAGACCAGAAAGTGAAGAGCTGGTTGATAGATTCAATGGATCCTTCCTTAATGCAAAGATTCATCCGTTTATCAACAACAGCTGAAGAGTGGGAGCCTGTCTCCAAGACTTTTTACGATGGATCGAATGAAACTAAGATTTTTTAGCTGAATCAAAGATCTTTCATAATTAAACAAGATGGCAGACCGCTGTCTACTTATTTTTCTGAACTTGTATCTATATTTCAGGAAATTGATCAAAGGTTACTCTCTCAAGAAGAAACTGAAGTGGAGTTGCGGAAATGCATTCAGCTATGACTAGGCTCATAGTACACATTTTTTTGAGTGGGTTGGACTCGGAGTTTGATCAAGTTTGTGGTGAGATTCTACGAAAGGATCCCCAGGTTGACATAGAAAGTACATATGCATATGTCAGATGCAAGCACCAACAAAGGAAAACAATGGGAGGAGGATTACTTGTCTTGGAAAGCACTGTGTTGATAACAAAACCATCCCGTTCTGTTCGCAATTATAAAAGCCAGGAAAGTGAAAAATCTAATAACTTTACTTGTGATCATTGTGGTGAAATAGGTCACTTGAAACAAAAAGTGTTATGAACTTATAGGCTATCCGGAGTGGTGGGATTTTTCTAAGAAACCAAGAAAGAAGATTGTGGGGAAATCAATGGTATCTGCTGCGGAGAGCCAAGATGTGAATGAAGGTCCTCCCACTGCACATATGGCACAAACAGTCGGTAAGGGTAAGGCACACATGTTTTCTACTCAACCTAGGATTAAAAACTGGATTATTAACACAGGTGCGTCTGATCACATGATTAGAAACCCTCATGCTTTGAATTCTGTTAATCCATCTTCCCAAAGTGTTGTCTCAACAGCAAATGGACATGAATGTTCAGTTATTGGAGAAGGATAAGTTACATTGTCTAATAATCTCACTCTCCATTCTGTACGTGTTGTGCCATCTCTAGAGTATAATTTACTTTTTGTGAGTCAGATTACTTCATCCCTTAATTGTACTGTAGCTTTCTGGCCTTCTTTCTGTATTTTTCAGGATATTTTGACTCACAAGACTCTTGGTTATGGTGTTAAGAAGGGCAAGTTATATTATCTGGATCTGTCAAAATGGGGTGAGCACCGTATTAGTCAAATGCATTTAGTTATTGATTCCTTGAAGGCACAAGATCACATTTGGTTATGGCATCGTAGGTTAGGCCATTTATCTTTTGGTTATCTTAAAAAGTTGAAAACTTATTTGTTTAAGAGTATTTGTGAAACCGATTTTCAGTGTGAAATTTGTGAATTATCTAAACATCATCGTATCTCTTATTCACCAAAGTCTTAGTAAAAGCAGTGAGCCTTTTTTGGTAATCCATTCTCATGTTTGGGGACCTTCACGTGTTCCATCTCTTTCGAATGCAACTTATTTCGTTGACCTGGATATCTTTGCTTCGAAATAAGAGTGATGTATATATAGCATTTTGTGAGTTTTATCAGATGGTGAACAATCAGTATAAAAAATCCATCTCTGTATGGCAAACTAATAATGCTCTAAAATTCATGGATTCCAACTTAGTAAATTCTTAGCTGCACATGGCATTAGACATAATAGTTCTTACACCCCTCAGCAAAATGGTTTAGCTGAAAGAAAGAATCGACAAATTTTAGAAATTGTTTGTGCCTCTCTTTTTGGAATGCCAAAGTATTATTGGGGGGATGCTGTTAAATCCGTTGTATATCTGATAAATAGAACACCATCTAGTCTTTTAAACTTTCAAACTCCACAACAAAAATTAAACCTTTTCTGTCATATTCCTCATGTACCTAATTTGGAGCCTAGGATCTTTGGTTGTGTGGTTTTTGTACATAATCCTAAACAACTTCGAACTAAGCTCGATCCATGTGCATCAAAGTGTATTTTTCTAGGGTATGCTGATACACAGAAAGGCTATCGATGTTATGATTCAAAGTTACATAAATTACATATTGGTTTAGATGTTTCGTTTCGCGAGTCAGAGTCTTATTATGCTCATACTATCTATCAGCCTTCCCTTCAGGGGGAGAATGTTTGTGAAGGAAATGCTAATCAACTTGATGTTACTGAAATAGTAATGCAAGAGGACAATGATATTCTTGAAAATGTGGATGATCACAGTGAAGTGCAAGGTGAAGTACAAGAGAACTTAACACCATATACCGATAAATCAATTCACAATATTTTGAATGATACTCAGGTAACCTCCCATATTTTGAATGATACCCAGGTAAACCCCCCCCTCCCCCCCCCCCCCCCCTAGTATCTAATCCAAATACTGATATTATTATTCCACCCAGGTATTCTTAACGCCTAAATAAGGGGGTACCAAAAAGACCGTATTAACTTGATATTAATTCTAAAGCGAAATATCCAATTAGTTTTACTGAAAACTTGTCTCCAACATATGCACTTGTAGCACGTCAATTGTCCAATTTTTCTACTCCTAATAATGTGTAGGAAGGAGTGGAGGATCCAAACTGGAGAACAACCATGAATGAAGAAATGGAAGCCTTACAAAAAAAAACTCTACATGGAAGTTGGTTCCATTACCAGAAGGCAAGAAAACCATTGGGTCCAGATGGGTGTTTACTGTCAAAACGAAGATGGATGGTACTCTTGATCTCTATGGTTGCCAAGGGGTACACACCTATGGTGTAGACTATAAGGAGACGTTTGCGCTAGTGGCAAAATTGGATATTGTTCGTGTTCTTATCTCTTTAGCAGCTACTCGTGGATGGCCATTGAAGCAGTTTGATGTTAAGAACACTTTTCTTAATGGTGATTTTACAGAAGAAGTTTATATGAATGTTTCTCCTAGGGTGATGGTTGATTCCTCTAAGAACCAACCATATAGAAAAATCCACGAGTAAAAAGCATGGTAAACATGCTTATTAACCTTTATGTTCTCCTATTTTCTAATGAATACGTAGAGATTTTTTGAAGTTGTGCGTTGTGTAGGTTTCATTAAGTCGAATAAAGAGAGCAAAACGTATAGAAGAAAGTAAAGAAGAGATTGAAGACAAGATAAGTGTTGCAGCTTGTTGTAATCGAATTAATAAACATGAACCAATTTGTCTAATTTAATAATCTAAACAGGGCGAATAGGAAAAAACTGAAAGTCTGGAAGGCGAAAAAGAAGAAAATGATATAGATGAAGAATGGCAAGCGGAGACCACAGAAAACGAAAAATCAAGATCATCAATGAAAGAGACGAGTGAAGCAAGTGAGCAATTCATAAATAATAAGAAGAGACAAAAGAATACAGAAAAGGGGAAGAAGTTAAGTGTATATAAATTAGATAAGTGCAACCTCTTTATTATACTGTATTTTAGCTATACATGTAACAATATTGAAAAAGAGGTAAAAACTTCAAAGAAGGGAACAAAAGCAAAAGAGGACAGAAGAAGAAAAGGAAAGGCACCGATGAAGGAAGAAAATGTTGAGGTACGTGTGATGTTGTACTGTATTTTATATGATACGGCGTCTTTGGATTTTGCTGTATATAGGGTAATTGTGATTTATGTTTTATTTTTTATGGAACAATATGAAAATAGTATAATTCAATTATAGTGTATTTGTATTACGTTTTATATTGTGATTAATTATTGATTCTGATACATTGAGTTTCGTAGATTATATATTTAGAATAAACTGTATTTGTGATAGTATGTTGAGCATTATGCAATCATTATAGGAATATATAGAATGGTTTACTGTAATTATAGTGTATTTGTAGATTCTGGAACATGCTCACTTATATATTGGATTTTACTGTGGTGTATTTCATTATTGTGATTGTCATTAACTTAAATATTACTACTCATCACTACTAGGAGTCAGTGTACTTGATGTCCCATCAATAGAGGAACGAACTAGATTTAGTGAGGGAGTAATTCGGCCACTTTCTGAAACTTTCATAACAAACTAGTCATCCCAACTACTGCTGCACCTCATTCAATGTATGTGCAAGCCAAAATCGATCACCTAACTACATTTTCTAATATGGGGTAGGGTACTTAAATTTGGACTGAGAGAATTTGCCTTAATTACAGGCCTAAATTGCGAGAAAATATCAGATGTTAATAAAAAGGATATAAAGGGTGGTGGTTGGCTGAAAAAGGTTTATTTCGAGACCCTAAAATCATTAACAAGGCATTATTTGAACACTATTTTCAATATAAGCACAGCTAGAACGGATGACGATAGGATAAAAATGGCCAAATTATACTTTCTAGAGAGCTTTCTACTCCCACGAAAAGAATCTTTGAGTATAGAGTGGGATCAGGTTTTGATGGTAGACAATGACGAATTATTTGATGGGGATCCTTAGGGGAGGATTGCTTTTGACCTCCTAGTAGATTTCATGAATAGGGCTGTCAATAGCAAAGAGCAAACAAGGATATCCATGGGATGGTTCATTTTTCTAATCCTAGTTTGGACTTACGAGGTAGTCCCAACCTTGAGTACGCCATCAAACTTCTTTGCAACAAGGATATCAATTGAAGTATCCCGAATAATAAATTGGACAGCAGAAACACAGCCTAAATGGAGGGACCTAAAACATAAGTTCTTTAATTCGCCAATGATATGCAACTCTTTACACCAGTTTTTATATGTATATAATCACTTATAGTTATAACATTTTTTTTTCTTCTTAAAATAGCTTGAACTATCCCCCATGCTCGCTACACATGACGAAGTGAGCAGTCCATACTTTACACCGTTCTTTCATGCAGAAAAACAAAATTCTTAGAGAGGCAGAAGAGGAGTTTACAAAGGGCCAACAAGCTGGTCGTGTAGCTCACATGTCACTGAGTAGAGGTGCCCTCTACAAGCCAGCTTGATGGACTAGCAAAGACTGTTGAGAAGATTAAACAAAGCCAGGAGAGGATGGAAAAATGTATAGAGGATATGGTTGGATTCTTCAAGTCGGTGGAGGAGAAAATGGATAAAAAGTTTGAAGAACTGCATGACAAAGTAAACAACATTCTTGAAAACATCAAAAGGAAGCAACCTACTTCTTCAGGTGCCCAAAAGACAAACGAATATATGGTAAACATAAGCTTTAAACTAAAACTTACTTCTCTGATTATGTGTATATGAAATAAACTTTGAAATCAATTGTATTTGTAATTCAGGGAGCAAGGTCTTTTGAGAAGCACATTGATAAGGTAGAGGAGGGCAAAGAAGAAGAGGACGAAGAAGAAGATCAAGCTACAAAACTGAGCATGGAATCGATGCATCAGAAAGACCTTGGAAAAAAATGATGACGATGATGACAATGAGGAAAGGGGAGGCATGGCTAGAAGTGTAAGCCAAGGCTTCGAAGGACCAGCTGGTGGATAAACGACACCAACAAAATCAGAAACAATACCTCCAAAAATAGGCAAGATGGAGATCAAACACAGTATAAGGTAATTTATAAAGTAAATTATACTACATCCTATTCAAATTGTTTAGAACACATGTTTGAAACTAAACTGTGTACATAATTGTAATAGGCCACAGAGGTTACCGATGAAGAAATAAACATGCTGATCAGGTCAATTGATGAAAATATTATATGTGATGAAATAAACAAAAAGAAAGAAGACAAAGTACAAGGGGTATAGTGAATGACTGATACTTTAAGGATTATGAATTATTATTACATTATATTTTTTACTCTGACTGTGCTAGATATGTTCTACTGTCATCAAATTATGTATATCTTTTTGTTGTGAAATATGTGTATCTGTTTATTATCTTTGGTGACTATATATATATTTCTACAAACTATAGAATGGATATCTATATAATTTATGGTTGGATCATTTAATTGATTGGTTGATTATGGTGTATGTGTAAGTGATACATCCACCATAATGGAATATATATCTGTTTATTAGCATCATTGACGAAATATAGTGTGTTTGGGATGAATGGATTATGTATGTGTTTGAATATGTCTTTGAACACAGAATTTAACATGCGTTTGACAACGATATGAAAAATCATATATTATACAGGTTTATTATGTAGGTTATACTAGGACCGATTATATCTATACAAGCTTATTATGAGAAATGGTATTTGACGAATAACATCAGTGACTTGTAATCTCTACGAACTATGTATTTGAATCCTATTTCTTTTATGGTTTGAGTACTCTATTGATGAGCTAAGTAATCCGTTTATAAAATATTACTATGCACGTCGTCAATCCTTCTTGAGTTCAACAACAAGCATAAAGAAAAAAGTGCACCCAAACTTTGGAAGGAAAAAAGAAAGACAACAAATGGCAAAGGTACTAAGATAAAGAATATGAACGTTGGGTTCACAACTTCGAGCATGGTACATTTATACTTTCTTGTGCTACCGACTTATAGGTTAAAGAAAATTTTCTCAAATATAGACAAGGCTTATATTAAAACACGTAAGAATACTCCGTATTACAAAATGCCTAATTATATTGTGTAAGTTATAAATCATATCTTACGACTGAAGATATCAATTGATAAGCAATATAAAGAGATTAAGCTAGAGACGAAGGGAATAAGGATAGATGCAAGAAGAGAGAAAACAAGTACATCATCAAACAAAGAGAAGGAGAATTCATATCCAGACATGTCATTATTTGATTTGCATCTGAGTCAAGCTTGCTAATTAGTCATTAAACTTTTATGTTATGGGCTCTTGAACTTATGACATTATCTTTTGTTTTGTTGGTTTATTTACATTAAAACAATATATTCGTTCATTTAATAAAAATCTATTATTATTTTTAGATACGTGAATTTTAAAATAGACTGTATTTGTTATTCAAGTCATTAAAATCTGCATAAAAAATTTGGATGTACTTTGAAATGGTTAAATCTGAAATGCATGTACAGAAATATAGCAAGATCGTTCAAAATATCCAATATGTTAGATTTACACAGTTAAAGAATATATGTAGTAACTTCCATATTATGACAACCTCAATGTATCTTATTTTAAGGTTACAATACTTAAGTTTAAAATAGACAACATACAATATAGTATACCTTCAATTGAACTTGCTCAGATAACCATAAAATATAACAAATACTCTGTATGTTAATTGAAAAGGACAAATTCTATAGGAACCAATCATTCGAATTCGATTTACAAAATGAATAAAAAATAAAGTGATAAAAAAATTGTAACTAATACTTATAGAAATTACTGAATGGTAACCTAATGTTGATGAAGTTCTATACAAGATCTACAATTGTGACCTTGTTGGCCACACCTACTGCAACGAACAGTCGCCTTGTTCTCCAAAAATGACAAAAATCTCTTCTTTTTAGGCCTTCTAGCTGGACGTCTGATCTACGACGGAAGAAGTCCATAATTGCCGTCTTGGTAGGTTTTCCTAATTTGGTCTACACTACCAATAGGATGTGTTGCCTTCTTATACAAGTTTATCATATTTGAAGCATAATAAAACTTATCAGTGCACATATGCAAATTAAGATTCCTTGTAGACAAGGCAATAGATGCATGTGAGCAAGGTATGAAATCAAGGTCCCATTGACGTCATGAGCACGCCAAAATATTGACAACGTATTGTTCCTTACGATAGTAGACTTCAAATTCATGTTGATCTACATGATATATATGTCAAATTGTTAAATCCAATGTCATTCACAAATAAGTGTGTAGATAATAATTGCAATTATTTTTGAAGTGTCAAACAACTTACATTCATTGAGCGACCTTCCCTTAAAGATTCTCGAATAATATCTTCTGCATATATTGATAGTTCCATACATTGAAAATTCCATTTGGTGTGATATTTCTATAACCATTGTTGAACCAAACTACGAATGGATTCTAAAAGTCCAATAACAGGTAATTCTCGGGATTATTTCAATGTAGAATTCATGCTTTCAGAAATGTTGGTTGTAATAACCCAGTATCTCTTTCTCCTAAAAAATGCCCTAGCACACCTATGTCTTCCGATAGCTTCCAACTCATGCCTAATTGATGGAGAGAGATGATCAAGTTCTCTCATGTGGTACTCAAACATCAACGGAGTATAAGCTCTAGCACAATTGTGGAATGATTCCTCAATAGGAAGCAACTTATGGTTCTTTTTTCAAGTTCTTATACAGATGGAATGCACATAATCCATGCTCAGCTAATTCATACACCGTGTTAAACCCATTTTCTATACTCTTGTGAGCATCAAGACACAATTGCCATTTTGTTATTTTCTCCAAAAAAAACTTTAAGATTGCCAAAAAACCATGTCCATGACAAGTTATTATCTGAATCAACCACAACAAAAGCTAGTGGCAAAATATTTTTTCTTCAACGCTGCACCATCAACTGAAATAACTGGCACGCAATAATTCCATGCATCAATTGAAGGTGCAAGTGCCATGAAATAGAACTTAAACCGACCTTCTTCGTTTGATTCTTTAGCCATATACGTCCTAATGACAATGCAATAAACACAATATAAGAATTATAGTGTATTTCTAAAATAACCAATAGACCTAATAGCAAATACAGTGTATTTGATATATATATTATATCTGGATTATTTCTAATCAATGCATCGATGAATACTGTCAACATTGCATACGAGTCCTCCGGGGTACCCCTGATGGAATTCAATGCAATCCTACATGTTCTCCAAGCCTTATCATCACTTACATTTACTCTGTGATTAATCTTCATGTAATTAATAACATCAGAAGGGTGACATGGAGCTTTGTTATTCATTTTGAAAATGACTTTGTACACTCAGAAACAATCCAGGATGTTGCTTGCTTGTGATTGTTTTTAACAATGTCAACAGCACACTGGTGGGTATCCGTAAAATTACAGACAATCCAAATATCTCATTTTTTTTAACACAGAAGCACGTAAATACCATAGACAGGACAAATCTTTGCATCGAATGTCAAACGATGTGCGATTGGACCTAACTATAAAAAATTTAAAACTATTGTTCATGGTCCACAAATAAATCGCTTTCTTCAGTATTGACTTAGTTCTGAACTTTACTCCTACCTTAATAGGTATTCCAGCATTTGGTGAATCAAACGAATTAAGGTCAATAATCCCTGATACATTATGTGGACTTTGTTGTCTAGTTACTTCATTATTCAAATACAGTGTATTTCCAATCGAACCAGCAAAGTGAATGAAGAAACAACAACCACAACTAAATCATTGTTGGAGAATTTCAACATAACCAACATAAGCCAATACACGTCCTTGTCTTCAACAATCCGATTAAGGTTTGAACTATTACATCCGTCCCAATAAAGAGTAACCCGACACACAGAAAGATCTGAAGATGGAAAAAGTCTACCTTGAATGCATTGTATGAATTCTTGAAACGAAGATGAACATGGAATGTATACATCAACCATGCGGTAGTCAATATATCGAGAAGATTCTATCCATCTACCATAAAAAACAGTCATCACACGTTGCACTGCCATGACAAATAACACTAGAGGATAAAAGTAAAAGAAATCTAAAAGAACTGTACAATAAAGTCAAAACCTGTCGTAAACGAAATTCATAGGCAAATCCGGAATTATTCCGCCAAATGAAAATAAAATCGAATATTAGTGTAATTCAAAATAAAAGTCTCATAAAAAAACTATTCAGTATAATTGGTACAATAAAATAATTTTTTCAGATAAAAACTACTCTATTATCACAGATTTTTTGGGATATTGACATTTAAAGTCAAATTTTTAGTGTTTTTGGTGGTTTCAAATCAAAATTTAAAATCAATTTTTAAATAACATTTATGGAAAATATATAAAGGATATTAACAATATTATCCTAAAATTTTGAAATTATATTTGTCATTATTTTAGGGAAATCAATCAATTATCACGATATTTATGGAATTTTCTGAAAATAATCTTATGGACAATAAATGCATCATAATTATAGGGGGACATAAAATCATTTTATGGAAGGATCGTTAAAAAAACTTTTTTATTAAAATTTTAATTTTAATTTATTATTATGTTAAATGAACCATTTTATGGAATGATCGTTAAATGCATAATTATAGGGTGAAATAAAATTTTAATATGAAGTTGTTATTATATGAAATGCACGATGTTAGGGAAGGATACAATTCTAAATTCAAAATTTGGAGATCATTCAATTAAACTTTCAAATTCAATGATAAAATAAATATTTATTATTATATATAATCTGAAAACATTTAAGGATAAATATGAAAAGTGTGTATTACGTATGATATAATAAAATGTTACTAAATATTAATCAAACCTTATGAAACGTACAATGAAGAAATTATATTATCAATCATTTTATGGATAGCAAAATGAATATGAATTAAATAGCTATTAGTATATATATGTATTACCTCATGGTAGATTTCTTGAATAGGGCTGTCACTAGCAAAGAGCCCAGAGAATCCTAATTTCTTGTAGTGTTAGTTAAGATCATTCTCGATGTTTCACTTACGACGTTAGAGAAAATTGAAATGATTATTTAAATGTTACCTCTTTCCTGACGTGGTCAACATTAACATTGGGAATAGTGATCCAAATTTTCAACGTATGTATGCAGAATGTTAGGGAAAACGAAATTTTCAATAATAATTTCTATTTTTTCCGACATCACAGATGTCCAAGTCGAGCATAACTCCATTTTCACCGACGTAGATATGCATGGCATCAGAAAAAAGAAAAATTATTATTTAGATGTTACCTTTCTCCGACGTTTAAGTGCATGGCATCGGGAAATGTGCACGCAGTCCTAACGTTGTGTTCAAGACATTGAAACATATGATAACAACCAACACATACGTCACTGTATTGTTTTTGTTTCCTGATGTTATCTATTTCGATGTTTTTTTGTGCGTCGGGATAGCCTCGTAATTTTCTTAGAGTCTAAAAATGTCTTCCAACTCAACCTATTTACACCCCTACTTCAAGACATATGGCAATGCAAGTGTGAATTCAAATTCAAAATAGGCAACACAATTAAATAAAAACATCTTAATTATACTAATTTGACTGTCACGCTCCGCTCCAAAGTCACTCTATGTGACTAAGTGGAGACGTGACCGCCTGGACATTCTACTCGAATCTCTCCACGAGATAGCATGCAGAATGCCTAGTAAGTGAAATAAACACACGAACAAGCTTAACGTGAAATGAAAACTCAATTGAAATCACAAATACTTCATTGATAATGTATAAAAGGGTACATTTAACACAAGTACAAAGTTCTTTCAACTGACAGTATACATAATCTTAAAACAATAGTTTGACACTTCTCGCGTAGCTTCTACATGCTATGCGAGTTGACAGTGACCACTAACAAGTTGATGCAATTTGAGTATAACACAATAGGCGATCAAGACGACAAGTTAAACACTAGTTTTCCTTCTCTACTTGGGGGTGACGAGGTGAGAATAAATCAAAACATTTGAAAAGTAAGTAAAAAATGTCTAATCAGTGGAGTTTTTTACCAACATTTTTAATAAGTCAAATTCTGTCATAACACGTTGCAACTCATTTCGTCAAATCATGTGATATAAATAGTTATGCGTTTCAATAATAAAACATTGAGTCCAAATTAAATCATCTCAATGCGTTAGGCGATCAACACAATTCAAATTTCATTAACAAACACTTAGAAATCATATGGAAAGTATTTATTTTCAAACCATTTATAATAATTCATATCTCATAAGCATGCATCTCGCATAATCCATCATTAAATCATATCGCAGAACTGCTCTACGTGTTTAATTACATCTTTGTACCATTTCCACATCTTAAGCGTTTACCACACTCTTTTTATGGGTTGCGACTGTGCGGAGTAATCTCAATGTAATAGCAATTTACCATCAATTTCATCATGCATAACACGTCTTTAAATGCCAGATCACACGACAATAAAATGACATCCCATACTAGATCACCCAGCAAGTTTGAGGCATCCTATTTGAAATCATACAGCCAAAATAGGGCATCTTATCTCAGATCATACAACATACAAATGACATACCATACCAGATCACACAACAAGTGTGAGACATCTCATCGAATAGAGTACCAAAGATCATCTCATCACATCATTCCAATTCATTTCAAATTCAATTCATTTATAAATTACATGAATTTTAAGGATTGAAGAAATAAGAGAAATAATGTAACTCATGGTTTCAATATAAATAAATTTAAAGGTTTAAATATGCTAGAAATCATTTCATTTTTAAAATATTTTTAGAAAGAACCACTCACAATCAATTAGCTTCTTCGTCTAACTCTTTATCCAAGAATTTTCTTGAACTTCTAGACAATCCATTGCCGGATTCAAGCTCGTGATGGAACTCTGAAAATCTTGAAATTCTTTCAATTCTTTCTCAAATGAATACAAGGTAAAAACAACTTAAAAAATGGTTGAACTTCCACCTGTTCATAAGTCTCTTTGGTGAAACTTTCCATGTAGGAATGATTACCTCTACCTGACGATGAGGATTACCCAACATCTGAATGCCACATGTCACTATCACTTCCTAATTTTGAGTTCAATTAGACGACAAGGTTAAATCAGTTCGTCGGCTTTCTCATCACATAGCTAAAACGCAAAACGTGAGTTACCTTGCAATCTCTCCAATCACCATCTTCTAGCGCACAACAATTTCAACATATAGCCAATTATTGTTGCGTGTAATCTCATTGCGTAGTTTAGAACACGACCAGGGTCTCATAACTACTACATTCTGATTAGAATTAGAACTTACTTGTAATCCTTGTTTTCTAAAAATCACTCTTAATAAAGTTGGTTTCCAAACCACAGCGGATGTAGGTTGATGAACCAAATCACTTTAAAAAAATCTTTCTTCTTATTATATGATGCACCAAAAAATGTGTTAGGCTTAATTTGAGCTCATTCTTTGACTTCACTTTCTTATTTGATTATTTTATAGGTCTTGATCAAATGTGAATTTTGATTTGGAGCTTAATTTGAAAAAATAGAAGTTAAACAATGTTAACCAAGGCATGAGTGATCAAAAGAATCTAAATAGGTTACTGCCTTGCAACATCGCAGCGTAGTAAGACAAAAGGGTCATCATCATTAGTGAAAAGCACACAATGTTGCAACTCCAAAGTTTATCCGCACGAAGTTTCCATCGCCGCTTCATATTTTATTTATATTTTTCCGCCGCCAAGTCAAAATGAACACCTCAAATTCCAATCGACTTCCTACTACTTTCTCTCAATTTTCTGAGTTCCTTTTGTTTGTTTATGTCTCCGAACATCTTCTCATCATCCGACTTATGAATATAAGGCTAAGGTAATATTTTGTAGCTTAGGTAGGTTGTTTAGGATATTTCCATATTTCAATGGAAAAATCTAGTTCAAAAGTCACAATGTATTTTGTGACTTTTGAACTAGATTTTCTTGGTTGTTGATTTAATTATGTTATTAACTGATTTATATCTTGTTTTTAGACGAAGATTACTTGATTGCCACTTTGTTGAAAGGTTAAGTTTGCTTGTTATAGGCATTGATCAATCTAACCTAAAATTGGATTTGCATGAATACTTAGTTAGACGCTTGAAAATTGATTATTTTACCTAACTAGCCCTTGATCTTAGTGTTATTGATAGTAATTTGAATTTTGTATGCTTTTCACTGGTTCAATTGGAATCAATTAGTTACTTAGGACAATTCGATTGGTAATTTTTTCAATTGATTTGGTTAGGTGAAAGCAACCCTAAAAATTTAGTAATCATAAAAGCATGATCGAACACATTGAATAGAGACTTTCATTAGACCCAAACTATAAAGATTCTCTTGACATCGAATTGAGTTAACTTTACTTTTCCTAGCAATCAATTTTCTTGCAATTCAAAACAACCAAACCCCCTCTAAGTTATACCTCGGTTTGAAAATAATTTGGCTTGAGAAACTTGTGTGCTCCTTGAGTTCGATCCAAACTTTCTACTAGGACTAGCTCTTAGTTTGTAATTTGTGTTGGGCTTTATGTACATGTCCTATAAAACTCGTGATTTGTAAATATTAAAATATTTTATTATTCAATAAAGTTGTTAAATTATTGTTGAATAAAGAGTTATTGAATAAGAGATTTGCTTAAGATAAAACTCAGAATCCAATAAACAAGATTCTTAAACTACAGTATGAGTATTTGAACTCTATGTAGAGACATAAACGTGAGTTAAGTTTAAGTAGTGGTTTAAATGGTCTATAGTATAGAAATAAAGTTGAACGCCATATTCTGGAGACACTATGGATGCAAGCCACTTGATGGTTAGTACAAGTGGAGTTATCCCAAGGCGCTCATGCCTACATGTGACTGAGGGCAACCTATGCAATGAGATTGTATTAGACCAGGCCATGAAATAGTTACTTTTACATTATAACACGTTAACCGATTAAAATTGACTATTTCGATTATAGATGACCTAGGCAACTTGCAGCGGAACAAAGAACAAGAAAATACAATGAAGAACTTGATGACTGTATATGAAGAAAAACTCCTGCTCAAAGAAAAGTTGCAACTTGCATGAAGAACACGTGTGATTGCACAACAATCAAGTTCGACTTCTTCAATATACAATTCCTCATAGTTTCCAAATTTTAAGAAATGTTTCTTAAAATTGGATAAAACTTGAGAAACTATGGAAAATATTTGCTCATAGTTTTGTTCCCATTTTATATGATTTCATTTTCTAATTTTTAAAACGTTGTTCGTTGCCCGTTGATAGGGAGCATGCTTAAGAATCATTTTTGTCCTCCAAATCTTATGATATTTTTCATATTTATATGTTTAATTTAATTTTGAATTCTAAATGTTTTAATATTTAGATTTAGGTTAATTTTCATAAATATAACAAACTGACAAAATATTTACGGCCCGTATAACAAAAGAATATTCTAGGTTTGCTATTCCTTTTCATCGTCTTTCTTCTCTTATTCTTTTGCGATTTTTTTTCTTCCCATCGTCTTTTTCATTGTATACCAAATATAAAAGATCTATTTTAAAATTTTTTTAAACTGGTATTTGGTTGTTCCAAATATAAAAGATCGTGAAAAAAAAATCATTGGGATTGAATAACCAAATCTAAATGATCGTGTACGAAAATATATAGCCAAATCTAAACGATCGTGTACAAAAAATAGTCATCTAAACGATCATGTGCAAATAATCTTAAAAAAATAATTTAGACTTGGGTAGCCAAATTTATACGATTGTGTTCCAAATATAAATGATCATTTTCTAAATATAAACGATCGTGTACTAAAGAATCTTGAAAACAAATGGTTGAGATTTGGCCACCTAAATTTAAACGGTCAAATGTAAATGATTGTGTTTTAAATATAAACGATCGTTTTCCAAATATAAACAATCATTTTTCAAATATAAACGATCACGTACCAAAAAATCTTTTAAAAAGATCGTTGAGATTTGGCTACCCAAATTTAAACTATCAAATCTAAATGATCGTGTATTACAAAATCTTGAAAAAAATTGTTAAGATTTGGCTACCCAAATCTAAACGATTGTGTAGAAAAGAATATTTAAATCTAAACGACCGTTTCCTAAATATATTACGCACATTGGACGCCAATTAATCACGAGACATTTTTGGTATTTTCCATTGTGAGTCTGTGGGTTTTTTCGTTTTCGAAATTGTTCTATACCGTGTAAATATTTTGCAGCTTTGTTATATTTTTTAAAAGACCCCAAGATTGATGTATTATTTGATCTTCAAATTTCTTATTTAATTTCTATTTTTTTTCGTATTTACGTCTTTAATTTAATTTGGAATTTCCAAATGTTCAATATTTAAATTTACATATTATATTGATCTTTCAAATTTAAATATTTAATATATTTATTTAAATATATCTTTTGAATTTAAAATTTAAAATTTTACAATAGACGTGTTTATGTGTTATTTTTAAAGGAAAATTTTTGAAAACAAAACATTTGACAAAATATCTACACATCATAGAAAAATCAAGTGTAATAAATTATTTTTAGTGGTTTTATTCTATGAAATGTAAAGAGTTTGTCAAAAAATTTTTTTTTTGAAAAAAACCCTTTTTAAATTTAAATGAATTATTTTTAGTTCTTCTAAATTAGTTAGAATTTTACATTATATAAATTTTAACTAAAATAATCATTTTGGTTATCTGGCATATTTTACAACCACGACATTTACATAATAATATAATCGAGTTGAATTTGAATCAACATCATTTAAGACAAATGAATTGAATGAGAAATAATATTTCAAATCAAATTTTAACAACATATGATTAATAAAATCTATTCTATTATAGTTATTAATTTTGCAACGAGATTTATGTGTATTTGATAATGTTAATGTTTTATAATTATTTTTTTAATATTTTAATGAATTATATTATATTTCCTTATTTTTTACATAATTAAATTATATTTAAACTAAAAAAACAAAAAAAAATTTAAAAAAAAAAAATAACGCAAGAAAACGTGAAATAAGAAACTACTATCAAACAAATTTATGTTTTTGTTTCAATTTTTTAAGAAACGGAAAATAGAAATAGTTATCATACATAATTCTTTTCTTGTTCTAAAAAAAAGAAGAAACAAGAAACGAAAAACAAGAAATAGAAATCAGGAAACATAAATATTATCAAACGAGTCCATAATGATTAACTTTGAATATGCACAAAATTAAAATTCATTCTCGATTGAAAAAGAATGATTAACGCTGATTTTCACTAGTCATGTCTAGTGAGAACAAATATCAAAGTATATACTTTTTAGAATCAAATTTATCATAATTCTTCAATTTTAAAACTTTTGTTTTTAAACAATTACAAGTCAAGAGAGATCAGTAAGTGTATCCAGACATTTCAACTAGGTTGACACCTCTTTAGCATCCTCATCACGCTCTAAGACCAAAAACGACATAATTGGTTGATAGAAAGGTACATAATAATACGTACTTTAAACCCTTGATTAGATTACTTTCTAACTATTCAAATAATATATTCTATAATTAGAACAAAACCATGTGCAACAACTTAGAGAAACTAAAGTATTATTGAATAAATAAAAGCATTGCTGTAGGAAACAAAAATTAGTGTTAAGAACATGTCTGTCCATATTCACTTGTGTTTTCAACGGTTAATTGTGTTAATGTTCCACTTTTGAGCTGTGTTGATCCAATGACTCAACTCAAGATCAAAAGAACTTATCTTTTTCTTCGTAAGAAAACAACAAGAGAAAATGGGTCACTCTCAAAAAAGTAAATTAAAAAGAAAAGAAAAAGATTCATGTTCTTAGGGATTCGAGTTACAAAAAGGAAGAATGAGAGTCATGATGAGTTTTTAGTGTCATTGTTTTGCATGCAATGGAGAAAGAAACATACTTTTGTACCTTTCTTCTTTCTTTTATATTCTTTTTTCTCACTTTTTTTTCTATTTTTCTTTCACTTTCTTTGCTTTTTAGATCACTCTTCACTTTAATCAGTTTCTTAGATTTCAGTAACAAAAAAGCCATTTTTTCTCTTTCTCTTTATTGATCGGTCTTACTATTGCCCTAACTGCAGCTCTTTCTCTATCTATTTTCCTTTTCCATTACTTTCAATTATACACCACTTATGGTTGTTGCTGCTATAAATAACCAGTGAGTGACATCACTACACAATTATTGGTCATTAGTTTATATATAATTAATTGGGTATTTAATTAAAGTATATTTTCATTGTTTTCTCTCAGGTAAATTGAATATATATATATATATATATATATTATAAAATATTTATGTTTTTCTTCCAAAAGTTACTCTTATGACTTAAATTTACCAACAATAAAAGAAAACCTAAACAATAAAGAATAACACAAAGGTTCATTTGGTTAGACTACTAGTATATTAGCATAGAGGGAGATGACAGTTTTTTATTTGAAGAGAATGATTAAAAAAAATATATTGAGGTGCTAATGAAAAAAAATGAATTTAATACATGTCAACCTCCTAAACTTTGAGTTCAAAATCGTAAGTTAGAAATAATCTATTCACAATTTAGGTTTTAAGGCTTTCTGAATACCCAATAAGAGATTTAAAATATTCCAACAGTTACAACCTTATTTTATTTTGTTCTTTATAAACATATTAACATGCACCTTAAAATGATTGATTTTTTAGTCCAAAACACTTACGCGGTCAAGTCCTCTTTTCTTTTCTTTCTTTTTTAGGTTGGCTATCCACTAGGATTTATGGAATTTGATAGCATAATAGCTGGATAAAATAAAGTTTCATTTCTAAATTAACGGCAATGGAAGTAGTAGCTAGTAGCTGATTTCTCTTTTAAACCTTACAAGTACTTACCTTTTTTTTTTTTTAATTTGATCCTCGAGTTAAAGTTCAATATAACATTGAATGGAAATTAGCATTTGAAACAATACGTTGGTGACCTAAAATGAAAAACAAGTATACAAACAATTTGGATTATGTATTAAACTTTATACATATACTAATTTTTGGGTAGGGTTGAGACATTTATAAAAGTTAAAATAAAAATTTCGAACTTTTGAAAGAAGTGAAATATTTTTTTTTTAAATTACAACTTTTCGATATTTTGATTTTTCCATGTATTATAGTTGAGTTAGATGTTACTTGAAAATTAAAATAACTTAAAATACAAGGGTTCGAGCAACAATTTAAGATAGATACAACTTTGTCATCTTCTCTTTTCTCTCTATCAGATCAAAACTTGTGTAATTTTTGAATGAAAAGTTTCAAATACGAATTCTACTGTAACATTTCTCTTTAGTTAATTTTAAAAGTTGGAAAGGGTTGAGGGTGAGTGTCTTAGAACTTATGATGATGCACATGATTCAATTGGTTTGGTTTGAAGTTCATTTTACTTAGAGGAGGAAAAATGAATAGGAGAAATCTAAGTTTTAATTATAAGGGTAAAAGACAGAAACATTTGGCCATGAAGTTCTACTCTTTAAGTTTCCTCTCTTTGTTTTATTATGTTATTAGTTATTTGAGGATCCCTTTTCATTCATTTTGTATGTTGTAGTTTAGCTTGTAATACCGACATTCTCCAAAAATATGCATTGTATGTTTATGGTTTATGATAACTAGTTATTAGTTATATGATTTAGTAGTTTTGAGTTGTGATTACTTGAAATTTCAAATGACTGATTGTTGTGCCTGATAACATTTAGATTGCAATTCATCAAGCAATTACTAGGTTACACAGAATATAAAAATTTTGGTCATTTGCTCTATGAACTGACCTGTTTTCTTTTTTGGTATTTTTCTAGAGATACTATGGTGCTGCAATTGGGAAGGGTAGGCAAGCTGCAAAAACGTAAGATACAAAATTTACTTGTCTTGATTCTTCTTGTGGGGTTTTGACTAGAGACGAATCTATTGTTTCTTTCCAATTGAGTTGTTATAATTTAATTTAATTTGTTTCCTACAACGTAATGTGTATCAAGTTTGCAGTCTTGGGTTGTTGGAAAGTATTCATCAAGTTTATGTGTATATATTTTTAGCTCATTAATTGTGGTGTGAGTGATTGAACTATTGACTTTTGAAATGGTAACCGGTGTCTCTTTATCCATTGAGCATTTTTGGATTGACTCAGCAAGTATATGTTACTGGATTGATTGAATATACAATTTTTCATGCTTGATATCCATAGTTCTTAATCTTAGCATTACTTTAGATAACTACTTTTTTCACCACGTGATAAAAAAAGTTTCATAATTTGATATCATGTTTTATTGGAATTTTCTTATTTGTATATTTGATCTCATTGTTCAATTGAAAATTATTAATAGTGAGGAATAAAAAAAATGAATGAATGAAGCTACAATGCCTCTTATTTGGATTATTTTGCATTTATGACCACAGTGGCACATTATAGCCTGCATACGTATTTTCTTAATGAAAAGATAATATGCTTGAAGAACTAACTTCGTAAATTGAAACTTAATTCTTGATTTCTTGTGCAGTCTAATGTTGAAACTTTTGCTCTTTTCTACATGCAGGAAATACTTATTAAGGACATGTTACGAAAGAATCCAGAGCATAGAGCAAATGTTAGTTTTTCCTTATATTTACATTCTACAGACTTTAAGATTTTTCATATTAGACATAGAGCTAGGTAGAATAATATCTTCATGTGCTAGAAGTTTAGGGTATTGTAATTAAGTATGTAATGACTAAGTACTATATGTATGGTTCAGTGATATATGCAATTTGTTAAAGTTATTAGTTCTTTGATAGAAAGTTTTGGTTGATTCAATTGTTTAATTAATATGCGTAGTTTAGCAATTTTGTGTAATCTCAATGGCTCTACTTATATGTGTGTAAATGAACTTCAAAATAGGTTTAATATAATTATATGAATATTTTAAATTGTACAATTTTTCATTTGAAAGAAAAAAAAAGGCTTGGCATGCAAAATGTGTCAAGAATAAACATATTCTTGACGTTTATAAATTGTCAAGTATAATTTTACTTAGTGCGTAGAAACTGTCAAACAAAAACTCTCATATTTTTGACATGTAAAAAGTGCCAAATAATATAAAATACTTAACACTTTTTACCTATCAAGTAAACTCGCTTTACTTGACGCTTAAAATTAATTAACTTGATTTGAGACCATATGTTTAATTGATCATATAGCTCTCTTAAAAGAGGATTTTAAAAACTTTTTTTTCCTTTCCTAATCAAACTTTACTTTACACTATCACTGATTTGCGATAAGGATATCCAAAATAATTTTGTTCACATTGGATCTTTGGAGAGAGAAAAAAGAAAATTGGGCAGCCCTAATTTCCTAGGAATATTTATTGTTTTGGATTTATTGCAACTTTATACTATAATATTGCCACTTTTCTTGTCCCCAAAAATCCTTGGGATGTGAGGTTTTTTTCTTTTCATATTTATAACCCAACATTTTTTTATTTCTAAGCCTAAGTTTTATATGAAAATTTAAGACTAAATTACAAAAAAAGAAAAAGAAAAAAGAGCTCCTAAACTTTGTAAGTTGTATCAAACATTCCTAAAGCTCCAAATTTTAAAAAATGTCCTTAAACATAAAAAAAATGTTGAGAAACACCTTGACCGTTAATTTTGGATGAAAATCATTAGTGTTTTTTTTCTTCAAAAATACCCCTAAACAATTAAGCTTAAAAAAATGAAGAAAAACACTTTCATTGGTCCAAATTTTATACCAATTTTCTCACTAACCAAAATAAAAAAAAAAAATTAAGTTTATGCGACTATTAACACACGATGATAGATATCACGAACACAACTTAATCTCAGTAGTTATTATCGTTATTAGAAATGCACTTGATTATTAACACACTGTGATAGTCTAATACATCTATAAATGTGAGATTTTTTTTATTTGACTAGTTACAGATTTTAGTATGTTTTAAAGAGATATGTTTTAAAACTTGATGAGTTTTTGTGAAATTTTATGTTTCAACCAAGATTTAAAATATCGATGTTGATGGATATATTGAAGTTTTAATTTTATGAAAATTTTAATTGCGATAAATATTTCTAGAAAAATTATAGGAATAAAAAACTAAAAAGTAAATTTTAATTTGTATATAACTATTGTATTATTTTCAAATAATTACTAAACATGTCTATTTTTCATATTACATTTATATTGGTGTCAATTCGATGTTTATTATTTTTGTGATTCGAGGATTTTGCTACAATGTAACATAAATATAGATTTACTCCTTTTACCGATATCGAACCTATAAAAATGTGAAAAATATCAATAGAAATATCGATATATCGATGAATGTTTAGGGTTTAGGGTTTAGGATATTTAAATATCGATGGATACTTAAAAGTATGGTTTTAGCTTAAAATATTTGTTTTTATTTTGGGTATTAATAAATTTAATGTAAAAATTGGATTAATTAAAGTATTTTTTAAAAAACTTTTTTATGTTTAAAGGTATTCATGAAACTTTTTAATAGTTTAAACGTATTTTTGAAACAACACTGTTTTAATCTAGGGTCAACTAGAAGAATAGCAATTTTAAAGTTGACATTTTGAAAAATAGCAAAATCGCTTTTTTTTTCTCCAAAAATGGCAAAATGAAGAAAAAATACAGTAAATAAGAATTTGAAAAAACCCAAAATACCCCTATACATAAAGGCTAAAATATAATAAATACACCTTAATAATAAATCTTGAATACATACTTGTCCAATCAAAGTTAGAACCTTTATCTTCATTTTACAGACCCGTTGCAACAATCTTCATGCTTCATTTTTTTTTCATTTCTCATCGTCCATTTTGAAAATCTTCCTTCATCTCCACTTTTCATTTTTCTTTTTTGATCTCATTTTCTTCGAGCGGGCAAACCCCAATCACAACCCTCTTCTATTTGGAGTTTTAGCTTCATCTTCCTTCGTCTCCACTTTCCATTTTTTTTTTTATCTCATCTTGTTCGAGCGGGCAAACCCCAATCTCCACCCTCTTCCATTTGAAGTTTAAATTTCAAATTCTTCATCATGCATTTTCAAGAAGAAGAATATAAACATTTGAAGCACGAAAGCACTATCTTCATTTTCCATCTTCCATCTTTGATTTTCAAGTCTACAACCTGTAAACACTTGGGTGGAAGAACAAAAACCTTCATTCAAAACAAAAAGATACAAAAGTTATCTTCCTTGTCTCGTAGAGGAATTTTAGCTAATTTTTTTAAAATTAATATTATTTATTTAATAAAATGTATATGAAATTTATGAGATTTTATCTAAAAATACAATATCTTAGCATATTTTATTGAAAAAAATAATTTTAAAAAATAAATTAAGATCTAATACGAAAACTAATTTTAATTGAAATAAAAAGGGTTGAGATTTAATTTTCAAATAATAATAATAAAAAGGTTGAGATTTAATACGTTATTTTGAAATAAAAAAAGACGAAAATGTTAGTATATTTTGAAATAAAAAGGTTGAGATTTAGCCAAAAAAATTAATAATTTTATTACTTTTGAAACAAAAAATGAATAAAGCTGTTAAAATCTCACAATAGTGAAATAAAAAAAATGAATAAAGTTGATAACTTTAAATCTCTAGATATTAGGAAGAGATTATAATAGGGTTCTCTATGTTATTAACATGTTGAAATTAATTAAATACTCATAATTGCATATCACAAATTAATTATACTGGAAAGCCTTTTGATAAACTTATAACTGTATATCACAAATTAATTACAAAGACAAGATTTTTTATAATAACCCAATATATTGAAATAATTACATTAATTACAATAAATAAGCAAGTTCTCACTTAAACAAAAAGAGCATAAGAAAATTTTAATTCAAAATAATAATTTGGTTATTTTTGTCATTCAACTAATGAATATTATTTTGATATGGATTGCTACATCTTTTTCAGATAAAAAATAATTAAAGGTTGATAAATGAATGACAAAATTAATTACAACATAGAAACGAAACAATTACAGTTGGGGAAGGTGATTATTTGGTGGGTATTTTGGTATTTTATAAAATACCATGCACGTGCAAAAAATACTATTTGCTAAAATTCAAAAGAAAAAGTGGTTTTGCCATTTTTCAAAATGACTCTTAAAAACGTTGCTATATCTCTTATTATTCCTTTAATCTAAAACTAACTATAAAAGTATTTTGTAACCATTTTTTAAAATTTAAAACTAACGATAAGAGTATTTTGTAACGATTTTTAAAAAATTAAAGACATTTTTGTTTTATATCTTGCAACATTTTGTTTGTTTTTCAAATGGGATTATTTAAATTTGCGATGTTTGTTGAGAGTAGATCTTCAAATTGATGTAAAATTCTCAGGGAATCATACTAAATTGACAAGACTTGGAGCAATGAAAAATGCTGTCAAGGCTTTTTTGATAATCATTTAAAAACTTATTTTTGACATAAATCATAATAATTTTTTTTATAATTTAGTAAAAAATTAAAATGAGTCACACACATATATAATATTTGCAAGATGTTGGGAATCCCATAAATAAAATTGGACTTTAGAATCTGAAGAGTTAAAATACAAGAGAATAACTAAATTTAAAAGCAAAAAAGCAAAAAACCAAACACACACAATACCAAACAACTCAAGAAAACTAAGTGCCAATGAAGAAAGCTATCATGAATCCTCATAACAAAAGTCCCACACAATTTTCAACAACAAACCAAAATATCATGAGGCCACAACCTGACTAATTACAACTTCGTATTAGTCTGCAAACAAAACTACAAATTATCAAGCTAAGTTACACCCTAAACTACGCAAATTTAGTCTTTCAATTTATTTTTTTTTAATTCACAGATTTACATTACATATAAAAGGCTAATGATACTTTAAACATTAAATTAAAAATTTTAGTTAATTGATAAATTTATTTTTAATAATTTTGAAAATTTCAAAATCTCATGTCATGACAATTGAAAATTCATACTATTGTAATATTCCTCAAGTAGAACACACAGTTGCTTACATTATTAGAACTTTGACATTTTATCAAAGTTGTTGTTTGATTTGAAATTATGGCGTTTTTAGATAGTTATCTTCCCTAGAAGTTGTATGAGACATATTTGGCTATGTATTGGTTAATCGTATTCTTACTTTAAAAAAAAAAAGAAGTAAAATTCTATAACTAGTAAAATAGAAAATTGAGTCTAAAGATTTATTAAACTATGTTTTAAAGTTCTAAAGAGTAAATTAATACAACACATAGAATAAACTTTAAACTTAATCATGAAGGAAAGTACAACTGTAAGGATAAATTAATTTGAACTTATTTTCCAACTAAAATGAGTAAATTGATGATTTCTTGAAATTACTTAAGTTAGAAGGAACTCAAAAGTTGATCCCAAATTAATGATGAATATAAAAGTAAATCTTTTACTTTAAAATAGCTCCTATTGAATAATTAAACTTGACGTAGTAGAAGTGGGTAGAGATAAAAAGAAAAATATAAATTACATAAGCTAGGCACCTACAAAAAAATTTCTTGCCATGTATTTTATTAAATTATTTGTCCTAATGATTAGAGGCTTGAAAGTTTCAAGGACATGTAAATAGAAAAAGAAAAAAAAATTCTTTTTTCATAATCTTAAATTATTAGTGCATATTCATCTTGTCCAAAAAAAGTACAATTTTCAATTTGATCCTAATAGAACGACCCAATGGTTAGAAAAAAGGTATGAAATTATTGGATAAACCCTAAAAATATAGTTTTGCATTTATAACTTATACTTTTGCCTTGAACAATTTTATTTCTCAATTTAATGACGTCTAAAACCTAACCAAATAGGAGCACTACTAAAAATTAGCACTTTCTCATTCATTTTACTGAGATTTGACCATTTTAACTTTACACAACAAATTGTGGACATTTTTCAATTAGCATATCAAGATGTTAATAAGTATGGAGTTCGTTGTTTTAATCTTCTTATTTCAATTGTACTAGAAAATAAGAAAAGAAAAGAAAAAAAAAAGCTCCACATTTGCTGTAAAAAAAATTTGGGTTATTATTTATAAAGATGTTTTAGTTTCTATAAGTTATCCCCTTGTCATTCATTTTTAGTGACATTTTTCTATAGAAATTTGGATCCTTTAGAGATTTCATTTAACTTATTCTAGATTTTAGGTATGTATATCTACTCATCAAGTTTTAGAATAAACGCCATACATTGACCAATTCATAAAAGCCATTAATAGCAAGTATCTAACTTGATTTTTAATGCATATTTAAAAATATATATATAAAAGTCCCATGAAAATGATGAGAGAGAGAAAATTTAATTAGAAAAATATTACATTTTATATTTACGGACGTAATCATTCAAATTTGAAAATTTGAGAATATAAATAAGAAGAAAATTTTATAATAAACCTTCAAAAAAAGAAATAATATTTGAAAATTTTTACGCTAGCCTGGTTGAAATTAAACACTAAGAATAAATATTATAAATATTACTACGTAGACCTCCATCATGTTTCACTACACCAAAAAGTCTCTTTGTCATCGCCCAAAATGTCGGCATAGCCTCAAAATGAGTTGATAAAAAAAAAGCGTCGGACAAAAGTCGCTGTGGATGCCTTTTAAACATCGGCAGAAATCGTTACTATAGGATCATTGAAAGAGTCCATCTTGACGCTTTCACTACAAAAAAAAATGGAATCTTCTGACACATAAAAACGTCGAGAGATGTATGTGAAAGTGTCGAAAAAAAATCTTCTGATGCATAAATGCATATTGTCATTAGAGTCGAGCAAATGAGTCAGAAGAGGATCTCTTGATGCACCGAAAGATGCGTCGAGAGATCCTTTACATCTCCCGACACTGAACATACGACGTCAGGTGATGTAAAAGGATCTCCTGATGCTTCATTTTGAGTGTCGGAAGATTCTCTATTTTTTTTTCTCAAATACCTTCCATTATTAAATGAAAGGTAGATATTCTGCCATAAAATGGAAGAAAATAGGAGTCCAGCTTGATTTAAGTTCTTAATGTACCAACAAGTCTTTTTTTTTGTATATTGTTGATTGTTTTGAGAAGAAAATGCCTAAAAAGATGAGAGGGGCAAACAAAATATTGAAGAAGAAAAAAAAAGATCCTTCTCCGATGTTGTATCGAGAAGGCATCTTCCAATTACAAAAGGCAAAAGAAAAGGATTAAACCATAACTGGTTTAGGAAAAGGGGAAAAAAGGATGAGAAAATGATGGACCTTCTTCAACCACCATCCTCCATTTTGTGATTTTCAGCCATATACCAACAGTGGTGAAACTAAGTGTGATTACGAAATAAAAATCCGAATCAAACAACCAAGTGATTACGAAGTTGAAAATGACTTACCTGGAATGAAGTGGTTTCAACGATGGATGAAAAAGTAGTTCCAACAATAGAAAGAACAAGAACAAGAACAAGAAAGCCCTAAAAATTTCCCTCCTTCGTAGATCTGTGAAATAAAAATTGGAGGAGAGATTTTAAAGGCAAACTTTTGACGGAGGTTAATGTGCGTCGGGAGTTTCCAAACAACTCCCGACGCTTTACTAGTGTCGTCGAGAGTTGGCTTACATCTCTTGACGCCTCCCAAAAAAATTCTGACGCTTTAGTTCTGTGTCGAAAGATACTATATCTCCTGACGACCTCCAATTATTGCGTCAAAAGATGTCCTATCTTTCGACACCCTTTTTCCTGACGGTGTAAGGCTACATCGGGAGATCTGTAAATTCTTGTAGTGTTTTAATTTTTTGTTAACGTCGACATAGACCGTCTATACCGATACATAAAAAATGGCTAGTTTTGCCGACGACTTTGAGGTGCCGACAACTTTGAGGTGCCGACGACTTTGAGGCGCTTCGACAATGTTAAAATTTATGTCCATATTCTATTCAATAAAGTTGTTATTAAGGAATTATTAGTGAAATTGAATACTATAAGATCCAATAAACTAGGTTTCGAGGCTACCAGCTTTAGTAAACTTTGAACTTTATGTAAAGATTTTAACATGGATCAAGTTCGAGTATATATCTTAAATGGTTTATATAGTATATATAAATAAAGATTAAGCGTTTTATTTTGGGGGCACTATGGATGCACCCTACTTTGTAGTTAGTACAAATGATGTGATCCCTAAATCGTTTATGTAGAGACATGAAAGTGAGGGCATCCTATGTAAATTAAAGAGTTTACATAAGACTGAAACCATGAAATAGTCACTTTTACGTTATTGATGACTATGTAAAATTGACTATTTCAATTATTGATGACCTAGATAACTTAATTTTAATCCTAAGCTAACTCTGAACTCTTGTTCACATGAGATTATACTTAGATCTGCATATGTGAGAGAAGCTCAACAATGTTGACCCAATAAGCTTTCCATTTGAAGGGTAAGACTTGATGGATAACTGGGGACATAGGGTGCAAGATGGAAAACTTGCTCACTCCTACCCATTATAGGGTTAGTATATAGGTTGTTTCCTTACAAATTGAATCCAGGCCTTGAACAAGGGGCCCCACCCTCTCATTGGCCTAAAAGGGATTCAGTTTATAGGTTGGACCTTAAACCAATTGTTCAATAATGAATCAGTGAGACTTAAAAAGCAAGATGTAATCTCGAGGATAAAACGATATTTTAACCCATCCGAGGTTACGAACAACCTGTGGAGGATTAACTTACTAATCATGATTATATCATATGGACATAATTAAATATATCTATAGTGAGAGAAGTGCAACTAAGAAACTTTAGTAAAATGACCTGTTAGTACACTTCTATCAATGATGGATAATAATTAGCGATCAACTTTTTTTAATTATAGAAACTATAATATTGAATAAAGTTAATATGTTTTCACTAATAGAAGTTTATTAGTTATAAATTAAAAATCGAGTCTAATTGGTAGTGTGTTATCACTAATAGACCAATAGTTATTGGTGTTAGGGATCTATCATTAATAATGTGTTATCCCTGATATAACTGTAATATTTTTTTCATAAAATCATATTATTGGTATAAAAATATTGATGATAGTGTACTGACTCTTATAATCCTTAATAAAGTTATAATAGTTCAACAAAATATGAATGATAGAGACCTATCAGTGATGGTGTAGCACCCCAGGCATAGGATTCGAACTAAGATTCATAATTTGGATCCCTTGACATTCTCTTGCATCTTCTACGACTTAGCAACATCATCCATACTTGTCTTAAAAGGCTTATTAGAGTGAAAAATTTCCTCACAAATTAACACGAGTCCTTTCAACATGCTTTGTCTTCACTCACATACATCTTAAAAAAATTTCCTAGAGATCACCCAACATAGAATTATTCAAAGCTAAACATGCATAATTTTGGAGTTTCTATGATCGAGTCACCAAAAAGAAAGATGCACCTTATTGGTATATAGATAGTAACTTTTAATTCTTTTAAGTTTTTCTTAACCTTATTTACATGTCTTCAAGATCCATTTCATTTACATGTGATATTGATTCATTCATGTCTCTCTCCTAAATTCAGAACGTTTCAGATATACAATATGATATCAAATGTCAATAGACTTTCATAGAAGAATTAAGTTTATCCATAATAAAAATTAAAAAACCAGTACTTTCATGCCTTCAATGGGATCTTTTGGAAATTTACTATAATAGAAAGGTAAAATTTTGTTACTTTTGTGATTAGTGTTGAAAAATGATAGACTTATTTTCAATGATAGATTTTATAAAATGTAGGTAAATTTTTCAATGCTTACAATTAGTTTGAACGTTGCTATTTTTACAATATTTTAACCTGGTTCTGCTATACATGCAAATGACTCAAATACTATTTTAACAGAGAAAGGAGATAAAAGTTTAGTTGGTAGACATGAAAAAGAGTGATGGAGAAAATAATGGAAATTGAATTAAATATATGTACATAATGTATAAAAGAGGAGATGGTAAATGTATAAAGTAAGTAGAGAGAGCATGCTATAAACTTTTCTTTTTGGCTCCCCAAAATATTTTCTTTCATTTCTCTCTACTTTTCTTCAACTCTCACAAGCACACTATTTAAACTTTAGGGTTTTTCACCCTCACAATTTCTAGACTTCATTTGGTGGGTCCTCTTTATCATCTTTCTTTTTTCCTCTTCTTTTATGCAAAAAAGAAAAGAAAAAAAAGAACGAAAGAAAGAAAGTTTCTTGTTTTGCTCTCATATTTGGTATTTCACATCCAAAAAGATTCTTTATTTTATTTTATTTTGACACAAACCCATATCCAAAAAGTGGGCCGTGGGTTAGTTTTTGTTTGGGAGGTTCATGAAAATTCAAGGTGATATTGATCTAGTTAATCACTTTTTGTTTTTAAGTTATTAGAATTTAATAATAATTGTGAAGAAGAAAATCTTTTGTCAAGATCCTCCTTAATGTAAAATCAAAGATGGAATTTAAAGTTGTTTTTTCCATGTGTTATTTTTTCTTTTCGAATGGGACGAATCAACACCAATCCCTATCTCGATTTTTCTTTTTCTTTATCTTTCCTTCTTCTTTTTTTTTTTTTTTTTTTTTTGGTTTTGAATTTTTTATTTATTATTATTTACTTTTAACAAAGATGTTGAATTTTGTTACCAAATTTGTTCTTTTGTTACAAAGATAGGGCAAAGGTCAGAAGGTATAGTGTCACTTTTTCTAATTATTTAGGAAATTGAAATAGCAATTCTTTTTTGCAATTTTTATACCATGACTTTCATGTTTATTGACCCTCTTAGTTTAATTCTAAAAACAAATGTTTCAAAAAAAAAAAAAAAGTGGTTTGAAAATAGCTACCAAATAGTGTCTAAATAGACGTACTAATTTAATTGTTAATAAAAAAAACAAAAAACAAAATTATCATTACCAACAACGTCTTTTGTGCTATTTTTAATATTTATTAATTTTATATTATGAATATAAGAAATCCATGGAAGGAAAAGGTTAGCCAACTTTTTTTACTTCTAAACTTTACGAAGGTAATCCATTTCTATTCTAAATTTTCAATTTGTTGTCTTAACGTTATGTTCCATTTCAAATACTTATTCACCCATATACTTTTATTTTTATTTTTTTAAAATGTAAGAAATGGTTAAAACTCACAATAATTTAGTTGAAAGTTAAACAGAAAATTAAATTTGGTAATTGTGGAAATTCAAGGCCTACAGTATATATTTGAAAACTTATAAATTTCATTAAATAATATAGTTTACTAAGTCCCATCTATTATAATATTTAATCAATTTTTGTCCAATATTCAAAATGTGGACTACATATTGGTATAGCTATATTATTATCCTGACTATTTAGATGGACAAATTAAGAAACTTATAATTAAATAGAGTAATTATGAATATATATTTAGATCAATGAACGTGAGGTTATCTCTCGTGCTTAGGAACAACCTAAATACATTTATATTGAGGAAGTTGTCTCATATAAGCTTAGAAGAAGCTTATTTGTGAAATTAGTAAGGGGAGTTCATGCTTAAATTAGACAAGTCCATTCAATTAGAAGAGATAGTCTCAAACAAAACTTGGGAGAAGTTTTTATTTACGTAGAAGTGAGAGAAGCTCAAACTTAGGGGATAACCTATATGTTGAAGTTTTTTTTTTTTTTTTCTTTGAAAAGGATGCCAACTTGGGTCATTAGGTGCACCTAAGCATCCCTACTAGGTGGACACCCTTTCAACACCCTCATCATACTCGATATATATTCATTAAGCAAAGAGGTACAAAAGTTATGGGGTTAGAGATAAGTCCGATTGTTAAAGCAAAGCACTGATATTTAGAGATATTACAGAGGGTGAATAATTAGCAAAAAAACTTGGTTTTTGATGTCCATAGCCCGGTGCAGTTGCATGTGTCTTCTCATAACTTGATTGGGCTTTGAATACAATCTTTAACGATTCTTTTGTTTCTTTCTAGCCTAATGGTCCATAGGACAACAACCATAAAGTTGAATCGAATAGCACCTGATTTTGTACTTGAGTTGAAGACAACAAGTTTCTTGGATAGATTGTTGGGTGGCCCTTTAATACTATCCAATCCTTGTATGATTCCAAGCTTGCTCCATGGGTATTTGGCAATTGGGCATTGTATAAAGAGATGATCTATGGATTCTGCCTCAGATTTGCATATCACACATCGATTTGGACTCAGATAGCTTGTTTTGATTCTTTTCTGTATAAGGTCTGAAGTGAGAATTCCATTTTGTAGCATTGTCCATATGAAGACTTTGCATTTTTTGGGGATTTTTGCCTACCAAATGTGCCTGTATTGTGTAGCGTTTTCAGTGCTTGTTCTGGTGGGAAGTAATGCATCTTTGACAGATATGGTAGTGTAATCACCAGTGTTGTTCAGTTTCCATTCAGACTTGTCGATTCCTCTGTGATTGGATATTGCAGGGAAAGATTCTTTGATGGATCTCCATTCGTTGTTTTCTCTGTCATTTAAATGCTTTCTGGCCTTAATATCCCAATCTTTTAACTTTTCATTCCAAGCAACAACAATTTTTCCATTCTGAATTGTTGATAGTGCAAAGAGTCTGGGAACTTTATTCTTCAGAGAGATTTCAGACTGCCAAATGCTACGTCAGAAGGAAATATATTTTGCATCATTTACTTTCCATTTCATATGGCTGTTATACCAATCAATTCCTTTGCATATGGATCTCCATGGAACATTGTGCTGTTGTATCTTCCTTTCTGGGGAATTTCTCCCTACCTATTGCTGGTGTATTTGGCATCAATGAAAGTTCTCCAAAAAGACTTTGGTTCTCAGTGGTATCTCCAAAGCCATTTGGTTAGCAAAGCGAAATTTGTGTTTGTTATCATAGTAATGCCAAGACCACCTTTATCTTTTAAATTAGTCCATTTAATCGGTACAAGCCCTGTTTTTTGCTTTTTTCATTGATACAAAGATTGTCGTAGTTTCCTCTCCATAAGAAATCCTTCCAGCATTTTTCAATCTTACTGCATACACCAACTGGGGCTTTGAATACAGAGAGTTGGTATGTTGGTAAGCTAGACAGAGTAGAGTTGATAAGGGTGAGTCTACCCCCCTTTGATATGTGAGCATATTTCCAATTGTTTAGCTTTTTATGCACTCTGTCTGTAATGTTATTCCAGAAAGAGAGTGTTCTAGGCTTACCTCCCAATGGCATTCCCAAATATTGAATTGGTAGAAAAAGGGTAGACATCCCCCAACTTTGAGCAACAAAATCTGTTCTTTCTTTCTTTACATTAATCGAAGAGATAGAAGATTTGTTCAGGTTGATATTCAATCCCGTTGCTTGTTCAAACATAATGAATGGCCATTTGTAGATTTCTTATTGATGCTTCATCATCTTCAATAAAAATGAGAATATCATCAACAAAGAGAAAATGAGTAAGATTCATATCGTCAACACTAACACCTTTGATATTGTTTGATTGCTCAAGTTGCTTGAGAATGCAACGAAAGTAATCCATAGCAATAACAAAGAGGAATGGAGATAATGGATCTCCTTGTCTGATGCCTCTCATGGGCTTGATTTTGTCTCTAGATTTTCCATTCATAATGATAGAGTATTGAACTGTAGAGATGCATTCTCTTATCCATCTCCTCCATTTGTTAGGAAAGTTTTTCTTTCTTAGCATATAGCTGATAAAGTTCCAGTTTAACTTATCGAAAGCCTTTTCAATGTCTATCTTAATAACAAATCCCTTTGTGTTTTTACATCTCCAGAAATCAATGACCTCATTGGCCATAAGGATTGCATCTGTGATTTGTCTTCACTTTACAAAAGCCATTTGGTTTTCATCTATCGTATTGGGCAGAACCTCTTCGAGTCTTGTAGACAAGGTTTTTGGCACAATTTTGTATAAGGAGGTCGTCATGCTTATTGGTCTGTAGTTAGAAGCTTCTATGCATTTGTCTTTCTTTACAATAAGAGCAATGTAAGTTTCATTAACCACTTTGTTTATCACCTCATTTTGATAAAAATCTTAGATCACCTCCATAATTTTGTTCTTGAGGGTGTTCCAAAACTTTTTATAAAATTCCATGGTGTAACCATCTGGTCCTAGAGCTTTATTGCCTTCAAAAGAGAATAGAGCCTCTTTAATATCCATTTCTGTGAAAGGCTTGATGAGGGCGATTTGTTGTTCATGTATAATAGGCCTCCAATCAAGGTTGTCAATAGCTTCGTTACATTGAATTGCTGTGGAGTATATATCTTTAAAGTGGTTCGTCAACCTGTTGCCAATATTCTCATTTGTCTTGTGTAGAGATCCCTCTTTGTCAAATATTTCATTCATAAAGTTTCTTCTCCTTCTGGCACAACATGCTTTATGGAAGAAACTTGTGTTTTCATCTCCTTCTTCTAACCATATTCTTTTTACTCTTTGAGCCCAATATTGTGATTCTTTGATGATAGAGAAGGAAATATCAATCTTTTGGGATTGTCTTCTGTTACTTTCAGTGTCAGTAAGAAGATTTTGTGCCTCAATATTGTCATTTTTTTCAATTTCGTCTTTCCACTAAGTGATTTTTTTCTCTGAACCCCTTTTCTTCTCAATTTGGCAGTGTTTAACCTTTTGAGCTATCAGTTTGAGCTTATGCATAAAGGAGTAGCATGGATGTCCTTCTTGTTGTCATTTTGTCTACAAATTTTGAAAGTTGGTTTGAAAAGCTTTGTCATTGATAGTGTAATTGTTGAAACGAAAAGGAACAGGGCCCCATGTGAGATTTGGAGACTCTAGCACAATTGGAAAGTGATCAGATGTAACTCTTGTGAGTAGTCTGCTTGTATGACTGGTAAATCTATCCTTCCATTGTGTAGTATAGAGAAAGCGATCAAGTCTGGAGAGAACAGGATTTCTTCGGAGATTAAACCAAGTAAACTTGCCATTTGTGAGCGGTGGATCAATGAGTTTGCAATTCTGTATAAAGGAGTTGAACTTGTTCATGCTGTGTGTAGTTGGGTTTCTAGATGATGTTTCACTGCCCCATCTAATGACATTAAAATCTCATCCCAAGAGCCAGTTTTTTCCACACAAAGAGATAAGCATATTTAATTCGTTCCATTAGTATGTCCTGTTTTTTCATCTAGCAGGGCCATATATGGCAGAGAACCACCATGTGAATCCATCTGATTCCATAATGGTGATAGAAATAGAGAAAGAACCTTCTATGAAATTTTGCACTTTGTGTTTTGTATCATCCTACATTACAATAATCCCACCAGAGCTGCCCTCTGATTTTTTGAAAATCCATTTGATGCTAATTGAGCTCCATAAGAACTTGATGTATGCTTTGTTAACATCAGTTAGTTTTGTTTCAGTAATACAAACAAAGTCAGGGCAGTAAAAGAAAATTTCATGTTTTATTTGGGCTCTTTTTAAGGAAGAGCCAATGCCTCTAACATGTCATAACTTTCATTGGGAACCTACTGTCCCTTGTGGCTCATTGCCAATTTCAATTACATCATCATCATTTAGGTCTTTAGAAGAGCTAAGAATGTTATTAAAAGTAGTGAGCTTCAAATTGTTCTCTCTGAGCCAAACAACTAACTTTTCTTTGAAGAGGTCTTCATTGATGTCATTTTTGCCAATCCATTTTTCTTTCCCGTCCTCTTCTCCTTGACTGTTTACTAAAGGAGCCAAGCTATCTCTAGCAATCTCAGACTAAGTGGGTGATATTTGGGATGGTGTCATTATGGGTGCTTCAGGACAGGAAATGTAATCAACATCCATTTCACTTGATATTTGAGAAATATTTCCTAGGTCAACTGTGAGATTGAGGCCTTTCTCCTTATCTTCTGTTGCAACCGGGAGAGATTGAGAAACCAGTTTAGTGTGTGTAACTTTCTATGAGCTCTTGACTTGGTAAATAAGTCTTGGACTTTTCTTTCGTTTATAAGTAGTCCTTGGCTTTGGTGGACTAATACGTAGTGGCATAGGTTGACTTTTGAAATGAGCTTAATTTCTTTGATGTTGTGTTGGACTGTGTATAAGAAGAGGTTGGTTGGTGCATTGCTAAGATTATAGTAGAAAGTTTTGTTTTTTGGGGAGCGAAAACTGACTTTTCTTTTTGTGTTGATATTTGGCTGCATAAAATCAAAATCCTCAGTGTATAACATAATTCCCTTCCCTTTATCAAGCTTTCCTTTAATGACCAATATTAGCCTGCCATCCTTCTCTCTGCCTCCGTTAGAATTTTCTGATATGATGATAGCCTTGGAAGCTATGTTTTTTAAATTTGGATTTTCTGTCCTTGTTTCCTTTTTTCAGCCAGTTCCTGAAGCTTTTCTATTTTTTTCGTTCTTCTTCTCCGGTGGCATTGCAACAAATCCCATGAAGTTATATTGTTCGACATTAGAGTCGAATTCATCAAAATTATCAGCAGCTTCTGGGGTGAAAGTTCCATGTATGCTTGTTCTTCTTTCTTTGAGCCATCTTCCTTCTGTATAAGTCACAGCTTGTATAGTAAAAATGTTACCTTTTTCATCTGTGATGTTGCTTTGGGCTGGTATGAGTCCTGTGTAGTTCTGTTTAACTTTGAGCCTTTCTTCAATCAAGTTAGTTTTCTTCCATGTGGCTTTTGAAACATCTTCTAATCCTCCACATGCATTCCCAACATGTGTGAATGTCTTTATATTCCAGGCAGTAAGTGGAATTCCTTTGAAGCGTGTCCATCCTCCATAACTTGGCACAAACTTTGGACAAGCGTGAACGTCTTCAGCCCATGTTTCAAACTTTACATAGTATTTGCCAACTGTAGTCCAGTCTTTGTTACTACATAGCAATCTGGCTTGTTCTCTATCTTGTAGAAGGATGATAGCTTTTTCAACGTGAAAAGGTTGGTATGTGAACTTGACTTCCATTTGTTTAGCTAGCTTGTCGAATATCTTTTCCCAATCGTCGTGCAGATAGCGCCTTGTTATGATCACTGCTTTTTCCCACTCTATAGGAATTTTCCTATCTCCTTTTCTCTGAGCTTTTTCACTTAAGCGGACTATGTTGCCCTTCATGCATTGCTTTCGTCTCTCTTTCAACCTTGTAGTTTAGCATTTTAAAAAAATCGCTCCATCCTGTTTTTTCAACACTTTTTGGCACCAATATGCAGTCTTTTCTTCCTTTGTCGTCCACCTTGAAGATCTCAGCTAAGTTCCCTTTCTTATTTTGCGTTTTACTAATCCACATACATTGTCTGTTACCTCTTTTTTCCTGAAAGAATCTGTTGTTCTTTGGGGTGTTGATCAGAGCAGACATGGCTTTCTTCATCCATTCAACTCTTTCCACTGTGACCACTAGTATGAATGATTTGTATGCACTTTGTTCAATGATGAGAAATCTTATACCTCTTGTTTTTTTGTCCAGCTCCAGGGTGTATTCCTTCTTTTCCACTTGATAGTAGCGCAGAAATTGCTTTGAGAAAGACATATTGAAAAAAGAAGAGGCACTTTGTAATCTCGACGAGGATGCACTATCAAAAGTTGAGGTAGCCGATTGTTATGCTGTGAAATTTATAAGGAGCCCAGTGTGAGGTGAAGTAAATGTTGTTTGTACTAGGGTAAATATGTGTCTTGGCTTTGTAAGAATGGTTGATTGGTGGTTGTCGGAGGTGATATGATGCGCCGCCAGAGAAGTTAATTGACGTCGTGGAGTGCAACGGTCTTATCATTTCTCATGTCAATCCCTTTCTCCCTCTCTCTTTTTTTCTCTCTCATCTCTGGATATGCCTCTCTCATTCATATTATATGTTGAAGTTAATCAACACCTCGTTATTATAATTGATAAACACCTCGTTATAATAATTGCTTAACTCTTTACACGTGGTGAAGTTTCTTTCTGTTGAACACAATGCCCCATACTAGGTGATATAACCTTGAACTTTGTTAACAATCAATATGTCTCTCTATTCTTGTTCTTGCTATGTGATTTTAACTTAGTCTGTTTGTTGATCTTTTTGTTACAATACCGTTCTTGATTTATGTTCATTAGATTCACTTTAAAATTTCAGATTCATTAATTACAACCCTACCAAAGGTAAAATTTGAGTTTAACATAAGAATTATGATTAAATTGGATGAAATTGAATGCTTCCCTTAATTAAAATTGAAATACAATTTTGTAGAACATTTGTTTTAATATCTTTTTCCTAAAAGTCTTCATGGTATCAAAAGCTTGTTCCTTTACACACATATATGCTTTTTTTTCTCATCAAAATCGCTTTAGGTAAAAGACAACTACTTTTTCCATTTGAAAAAAGCTTCCAATAAACACACCACGTTGTGCTGTCTCAAGTGACTCTTAAAATTGTGTACCCTAATAATAAAAAAGAGATTGGAAAACGGTTGAGTTATTTTTGTAAAGGTTGGACATTCATAGTGTCATATTTTTATTTTTCTATATTATTCTTGCACATAATTATCATCATAGTAGAACCGCGAGAGCAAATTGAAAACCAATGTAAGTTTTTATGCATTAACTACAACAATAATTTTGAAATAATTGATATCAACTACACTTTATTTAAAAAAAAAAAAAATTAATTGTAGCATCTAGCAATAGAGTAGGTAGACATTAGTTATAGATTCTACTAACATCTCGAGTTTAAGAAGAAAACATAAATAAACTGATATCACGTTTAAAAATATTTTCAACAATTTTGTTATTTACAATTATTTTTCTTTGTTTAATCTAAAAATATTTGATCAAAGTTAAACAATTGAATAATGTTATAAAAAATTGGATTAGTTCAAATCTTGTTGATATTAGCTAATATGAGTGTATAAATGTAAACATAAGGGTAAATTGAGAATTGTGATATAATATAAATTAATAAATGATCAGATTTATCCAAAGCAACATAAGCATATAAGATTTTTACTCATCCAAATACAATCTCAAACATGACCTTAGTCTTTTTTCCATATATTTTAAATGTTTGTCAACTATGAGGTAGGATATAAAGAAAAGTGATTTGAACATCTTGGTTGAAACATATTTTATAAGTTATACTTGTCTTATATTTCTGGATATAATAGTGACACCAAAATCTTTAAATAAATAAAAAAAAAACTATAAAAGTTGTTTAATCATTTGGTTTTTGACATAAGAATGACAGATTATTAATTATTGGTTGATTAAATTATTGTTGAGTGTGTACTAGATGATATAGTTAAATAAAATTATATCTCGAAAAAATGAACCAAATGTAATTCAACTTCGTCTTAACCTCAAATAGGAGGTCAATTAATAAATTGGAGGAAGGTGAATAGACAATATATGACATAAAGGAGGAGATAATTACTAATTAGTAGAAAAAAGTTTTAAGTAATATAATACTAATAATTAACATAATTCTTTAACTAATAATGGAAATAAAGGAATGGAATCAATGGCCAACAAAAAGGTAAGGAAAGATCTCAAAAGTCAAATGCATGCAAATTTTTTAAAGGAAAAGGAAACTATATTACATCTCAATACAAGTCTCACCCACATCAATAATAGTAATATTTACTTGATATGAAATTTTTCATCATAATATATATATTATCCTTAATTATTGTTTTTTAAAAAGATATATTAAAATAGAAGAGAGAGGTGAAAGATTTTGAAATGATTGCACTCAATAAAAGGAGAGATTTAAATCATTCCAAAAAGGTTATTACCTAAACGAAGAAATATAGATGGTTTTCTAATTCATGAATGATGTGAGTACTCTATTATATTTTTAGATATGTTCATTGTGATTTAAGTGCCAAATATTAACATAATGCCTTTGTATTTTCTTTCTTCCTTTCTTTCTTTTCCTTTGCTAAAGTAAACCCATTGTAATCTTTTATAAACAAATTGATCATTGATTGGATGTAAAAGTTTGATTTATTAATAAAAGAATTGTATTCTAAAAAAAAAAATCGTAATAAGCTCAAAGTGTTCTCTAATTAGGTTGCAAGGAAATGATCAAGAAGGTAGCTCAATTCATTTCCATGAATATCAAAGATTGAGGCATTGAAGGAAAGGAGAATTATAGCAGTCACCTTTATTAAAGGAAAAGATATAAGCTACAATATACTCAAGGTAAGAAAACTTGAAAAGTTGTTGATGGCTAAAATTTAAACATTTAAGTAGATTTCTCAAATTCAGAGCTTTTCTTGTGGCTCATTTTCTTTTGTCCAATTTCATGATGTTATGGTGTTGTACTTGTATTGACATGCTTGAGTTGTAGGTGCAGTCTCCCTTAATTAGAGACACCATATGAACATTTTGATGGCATGTTATATGTGATTGGTTATTGATTATTTGAGGTCATCATTATTTATATTTTTCATCATTCCTCAAACTTAAAAGCGTTTTTTAGAATGTAATGCCAAATTTGTCACACTTTCTTAAAAAAAAAACCTTCGTAAAAGTTGGCTTGCTGAATATGCTAGCTTGTTGTACTTTAAAAGACATAAACTTTGTAAAAGAGACTGCCAATACATAGTGTTACTCACATGATTTCATTGGATGACATTCATTTCTTCTACCATGCATGACCTTTTTTGAATGGAGGTCGTTGGGTTAGTGCAACCTTGAAACTAGTTGATTATTTTTGTGTCTTAAGCAAGATAAAAATATTTTTGTTGTGTCCCTTATGTTTAAGGTTGCTCGATGCTTTATGGATAGAATCTTAGTTCAATATTATTGTGTGAGATTCATTTATTAATGAATGGGTAGAATTTTAGTTCAATATTATTGTGTGAGATTTATTTATTACTCAAGCATTCTCAAGACCTAAGCTCATCTAGCATGTCAATTATTATTCAGGAGCTCTCTCTTATTCAATGTTTTCTTTTTCACATCCAAATATTCCCGATTATTGTACATCACTCTCATTCAATTATTGAACTCAATAATTCTGTCTCGCATAAATACTCTTTTTTATTTCAATTTGTATTAAAGTTGTTATTAAACAAACTTCTAACAATGTATGCTTTTCTCAACTATAAACTAAGAGAGGTCCTTAATGTAAATTAAGCTTCATTATTATGAGGTAAATTTTAACCCCAATTTACCTAAAAAAACTCCACCTTGAACAAAAATTTACCCCAATAACTCGAATTTCCCATTTCACCTTCAATCAACTTGTTGGGCAGTCTACTACTTTAAGTAGACTTAAGCAGCACTTAAAATTAAAGCTGAATATGTACCACTATTTTTTTAGAAAATCTAACACATTTTCTTCTGGCTTGACTTTCTCAATTTTAGTCGTTCCTTTTCCCACACCTGTCTCTAATAAAATGTAAATGTGCATCTACATATTTAGTTCTTGTGTGAAACCGCTGGTTATTTGAGAGGTATAGCTTTTTCGTTAATTAAAACCAAAATCTTTAGTCGTCCTGAAAACCATTCATCTTTTTATACAACTTCAATCGTAACGAAAATCATAGCGTTACATGTCCACTAGCTTCCGCTTAGTTCATCGTCGAACCACGTCTTATTGGGAGTGGTTCTGCTCTGATTCTGAATCCCTAACATTCCCCTACGACCTGACAACATCATTCTTACTTATCTTAAAAACTCATTAGAGTGAAAGTGCTCCCACAAACCAATACGAGTCCTTTCAGCATGCTTTGTTCTTACTCACATGCATTCTAGGAAAATTCTCAAAAGGTTACCCAACATAGAATTGTTCCAAGCTAAACACACTTAACTTTGAAGTTCCTATGATTGAGCCACCGAAAAGGACTTTATACCCTTGTGGTATATGAATTAGCTTTTAATTCTTTTAAGTATTTCTTAACCTTACTTTCATGTCCTCAAAATCCCTCTCATTCAGATGTGATATTGGTTCATTCATGTCCCCTCCTAAACTTAGAGCGTTACAAAAGACACAAGAAAGATCTTTAGTTATCAAGTTAAAGAAAGAGGGAAAGGTCATTTTCGAAGGGTTTCTGAGCAGTTTGGACTTCTGAAAGTTTACATAATGCATCACTCTGAATTTGAAGTTGGAAGTTGAATGAATATTTGGAAAATTTCATAGTTTCTAGGTAAGGTTAAGGGTGCCTGAAGGCATTAGGACGCGAAGCTCCAGGTGTGCGCGCATTTGAAGGTAAAAGATTATCTGGGCTTTGTAGCATGCATGCGGCATGGCCAGAGCACAACCAGGCAGCATGGAGCACGTGCTTAGGTCATGCGACAGGCCATCCAGAGTTCTCAGATGAGCCCGCAGAGTGGGGCCCAAGTTGTGTCGCGCGGCCATAGGGTCCATGACATGTCTAACCCACAAGGCAAGCATGCGGCCAGGCATTAGAAGGCCTGTGCGCACTCGCGTGCTGTTTGCTGCCCATGCCTAACGACCAGTCGTGTTATAACACCATTTTTAGACTGTTTTCATTTTTTAAGATTTTTTAGCTAAGTTTTGATGGTTTTTTTTATATTTATTTTAGAGGAATAAATTGGGTTTAATTTCTCTAATTTTCGGACAATAGGAATTTGGACAAATTTATAAGCCGAGTTAACTACCACCAATGAGTGAAAAAATGAGTTTCCAACTTGATTTTTGAAACTTGTTTCACTAGATTATGTTAAACTATTCTTTAATGTGAAAGAATGAAAATTACTCTGGAGTTTTTTATTCCAAAGCTTGAGGTTGAGTTTAGAAATGTTTGAAAAGTTTTAAGCATATGGTTGAGTTTATTGATGTGATTTGTTTTGAGTAAGCATGATTTTGCTGGAGGATTTAAATTGAGAATGTTATAGCAAAACTTGTTTTTATAAATTTATATAGTTTTGTTTATGCTAGAGTTATTCCATCATGCTGAATTTGAGATAATGTTTTGAAGTTTATGAATTGTAAAACATGTTTTATTATAATCCTACTAGGGTGGAGATTGTGCAGAAAGGATTATTGAGATGACGATCTTAGAGGATGGACTAATTGCATTGAGCTTGCTCTAGTATTAGAGCCGAGGTTTAGGGTTATAGTATTGATTCAACTCTGTCATTCCTGAGGATTAATTCAGGGTGTATAGAAAGGAAAAGGAAGATTTTCAAAAATTATTTTATTGCTTTGCTAAAGTTTATTAATGCTAGTTTGGTATTACTCGTTACTCTATACAAGCATGTTTGTTAAAAATTAGTCACTTACTAAACTTTTTAACTCACTCTTTCCAAAATGTTTTCTTAATTTTCAGGTAGAGAACGTGAACCTGACACCTAATTACTGACTACGTCTGCTACTGTGCTAATATATTTGAGTCTATTTACTAGTATGTCTTGTCTCTAGTTCTGCATCCCAACTGCTGACAACTTTAGTTCTAATCAAGCTAGTTGTGGGTTGTACAATGTTAGACTTTGAGTTGTATGAACTCTAGTTTGTAGTTGTTGTATATATGTTTATGTAAAACTTGTTGTTTTTAGTGTAGGCAACATTTTGTGTTTATACAGAGGTTGTTGCATATTTCCACTGTGTTGTATATTTCATGTTTAGTTTCAGTTTTTGTTTTAGTACGATTAGCAAGTATTGTTAGAGAGAATGATATTTGTTGGCTTCACACCATCTCTTATGCTAAGAGTAGAAGGTCTGGTAAGGGGTGTGACATCCTTTTACCTACACCATTTTTCTATAGTGTATAGACTATTATTTGTATTTTGGTTATCCCAACTAGAAGAACCTAAAATTGAATAAACTCTAAAATACAGGGATCAAGATGACATTTCACCTACGAAAAATTTGTAGATTAACTAAAAATATATAGTGTTATATTTTCAAATACATGAAACAATCTCCAACCAAGTTTATTCGTAGATATCTTTTCAAAACCATCTAACAATGGAAATCATGTAAGTTCTTCGTGAACAATTTTGCAGCAACAGAATACAAGTTCTATGTGAAGATTAATATGGAGGGAGTGCTAGGTCCTTTCAAAAATAATTAGTGGTTATATATTACCAAATTAAAAAAAATGGTCCATTTTCAAAATTACACCCAAATTTCAGCCCTCTGCTACAATTTTCCTTTTTTTTTTTTTACATATACATTTTTTTTTTTAATACCTATTGTTTTTTACTTTTGGAATATGAATGAAAATAGGTGATTAAAATGATATATGTATATGTATGTACGTATGTACATGTATATTATATTTCTAATCAATTAAAACACACTAACTAAATATTTAATAAGTTACCGGAGTTAAAATGTCTCTTAAAATTAATCTATTTACTTATTCAAATTTACTAATTCAATTTTTATTTTTATTTTTATTTCGTTACTGAGATTTTTACCATGAAAAAACTTTAACAACTAAATTAAAAATTTTAAGAAATTCTAATATTTTAAGAAATAAAATAGTAAATTATTTTGAAATTCCCCACCATTTTCATTTTCAAATATAATTGCAGTCTATATTATTAATACTTTAAAAAAAAATCACTTAAACTTTCCCTTGCAATTATCCTTTTGTTGAAATTAAATCTATGGTAACAAATTTAATTTCATAAGATAGAATTATTTAATTTATTTGATGTTATTTATTTAAAAGATTTTGAGTGAATCAACTACTTGATATGGTAAGGTTCAAATTTTTAAAATTTTTCTTCACTTATGCGTTTTAATTTTTTGGTTAATCAGTAATTTAATACCAATAATAATTTCTCAATCCATGCACCCTACCTTTTAAATGATCACAATCAAGATTAGGGTCCTATAGCGATTCACAAAGGAAGCTTTTGCATCAACTAGCAGTAATAAAGAATGATGTCATTGTCCGTCACTTTTTTTTTTTTTTTTGTACTACAATAGGCTTTATTTTTGAGATGGTAAATGATAAATTTTATGAATACTCTGATTTTGCCTATTTGATGGGTTGATTTAGTTTAACTATTTTTCTTCCCAAGAAATAGTGCGTAAATAAATTTGATGTTTTTCATGTTAACCACATAATAGTTTTAGTTACTGTTTAATTTAGGCCAAATGTTTACTATATTTGAGATTTTTTAAACTTAATAGTAGTTAGATGGATCCGATTTATATAATTAGGAAGTAAAGAAAATTAGAAAACCGAGATGATTGCATTTCATTTATGCTTTTGAGTGGAAAGAAAATTATATGTGTAGTTCCTACGGTATACTCAATGATCACGAAATTTGTTTCTAATTAGCGATTTTTTAAGTTTCTACAAATTAACCCTTTAATTCTTGAGATTTTTTAAAATAGTTGTTAGTATGGATGATTTATCGAAATTGTTTTAATTGTCGGTAGATCTAATTGTAAATGATATAGCACTTACTAAGAAATTTATTACTTTTATAATACATTTTATGTGATTAGACGACTTTGAGGCGACACTTTTTTCTTCTCTTTCTCTCTCTCTCCTTTGGGGAATATTCATCGCAACTATTGACTCCTCACGGTCACTACCATTGTCATTCCTCCCCCTTCCTTCTCATATCCTCCTCTAGCAAGATTACTTTTAAATGGAGATAAAAGAAAAATGAGTTTGAAAAAAACATAATTTTAAATGAAGCACGTGAAATCAACTTTTGTAAGTAAAAAAGTTTTTTTGTGGGTTGTATTAAGGATCCTCTCAAAATTTTGTAATACATGAAAATGATCCAAATACACTCACACTACACATCTCAAATCTTTCTACCTTCACCTTTGTCATGGTTGCTGCCAATAAGCATTATTACCATCGACCATACTACATATTGCCAATGACCCATCAATGTCGTTTGTCACTGTCACCACCACCATAGTCGATCCTTATAGCCTCTATCGGTGTCCACCATCAACGACTACTCTGGGAGTGGTTACTAGGCCATCGATCTACATTCCTAATCACTAACTTTTACTCTTAGTTGCAAATATCTATTCCAATCCATCTTAAGTCTCGATTTGTGATCATTGGTCACCAGTCTCAATTACTAGTCACCAAATCTCCAATCACAATCGTTGAACATCGATGGTTGACTATGAAGAATACTAGTATTTAAAAGTCAGCACTTATAGTTAATTTGACATTTATAGAAGTATTGGAAGTGCTGAACAAACCCAAACAAATTTGTGCGTAGAATCATTTTATTGAAAATGTAACCAAACATATCAATTTTTAATTATAAAGTAGTGTTCTAAAAATAATGGTTAGGAAATGTATTTTTGAGAAAACTTGTTTATCTTAAACAATCCAAACATCCCTTGGTAATATAGTTGTATGTTTGTGAAGGCAGCTCAAATAATTGTTCCGGCATACCACAAAGGCTATGGCCATATAGCCTATTAGCCTCATCTCTTTTCAATCTCCTTTAACTTTATTGAGTTTCAATTTAGATATCATTTCACTCTTCTTTTCAATCTCCTTTTTTTTTTTTTTTAGTTTTAATTTCTATTTTGACATCATTTCCTACTCCATCTCCATCTATGTTTTAATTGTTTTGTAACGTTACTTTGTCACTTCTTGTCAATATGTTTTTCTTTCTCTTACTTTCACGAGTCCGATCTCCTACCTTTCAATTATTCTTATGAGATAATCATTTGATCTTATCATACTTAGTTGTCAAGAAATTTTAAAAATTTTAAAAACTTATATTGATAACGTCCATTAGAAATGATGGTTCATAGTTTTTCTTTTTATGCTTTTTTCTTTTATCAATATTTTATTTTGGTATCTGATTGCCTACATTCTCATTTTTTTTTCTTGCAGCAAATTAGGGATGGTGAAGGAAGTTTATAAAGATGACTTTTTACTCATAGAATCTTATGACAAAAGTGTATTGGAAAGGGGTGACAAGAATAGCTTTAATTGAATAGAGAAAGTATATTACCATTGGTATAGTTCCTATTTCTTTTTTATTTTTTCTTCTTTTCTTCTTTTTAATTGGATCTAAAATCTAAATACTAATGGTTAATTGTTTTGTTAATTTATGTTAATCAACTCTTAACTTTCTATATTTCTATATGGAGTTTACTTGTTTTTCTTCTTTTTGCTTTTACTTAATGAAATATTTGCTTTCATATTAGTAAATGATTTTTATCTAAGGCTTCTAGTTAATTATTTTATATATAAATTTATTTTGATGACACTATTGTTCCTATTCTCATTTATCAAATTTCTATTTTGATTGGAAGGGGAGGCCGGAGCCTATTAAGAATATGATATTATTCACATAGAATCTTTGTGACCAAGTGTATTCAAAAGGGGTGATCTATAGAATACTTTTGAATGGAAAAGTAATTGTATAGTTCCCTTTCTCTTTCTTACAGGCTGATCTATTTATCTATTGGATCATTTCAAAAGATCATAACTCAATTATCTTTTTATTTTCTCTTTTAGTTGTTGTAAGGATTACTTTTTGTTTTCCCCATCTAGTACATTTAAAAGCAATTTCTTTTAATTTTCTTTTTCTACAATTTATAGGTTTACTTCCAACTTTTTAATTAGGTTTATTTTTTAGAAAAAAATATTTCGAATTTTGTTGAAAATATTTATGAATACATACATGCATTTTGAGTTACTAAATAGTTTTAACCATTGAATAAGTTTGGGGAGAATAATTAAGTTAATAGGGTAAAAGAAAACTTTTTTATTGAATTAACTTTCTTCCTTTTTACCTTCCTTTTATTCTTATTAGTGATAGATTTCGGTTTTTGTTATATAAATCCAAAAATTTGTATATCCTTTAGAATTATAATGTAGCATTGCCTCTAAATGCTTCATGTCGGTTCTTTAATTAACCTAATAAAATGCTTTTTTCATTAGTCAGGTTCTGTTTAATTTGTTAAAATTTATAATTTTCTTATGAACAATAATTGCATTATTAATATAATCTAATATATAATAAGATCACTATACATGTAAATATTTGGTTTGTCACATGTTGAATTATTAACCATATACCTAAAGTCATAAGATAAAGTCTATTTACTCGAAAAGGAGATATGTTTATTAAACTGTTTACCATTGATTTTCCTACTTTTTGGTGGTTTTTTTTTCAAATTCCTTGATGCTGTCACTTTGACAAGAAAAAAGAAATAAGCTTATGTTTGTTTGGCTAATGATAAAGAAAATATTTTTATTGATAAGATAGAGCACAAACTTAGAAGAGATTTACTTATATGATAGGTGAGAATTTTACAAACATTTTTATCGATTCTAAACATATATTTTATTTCTTTTATTCCCAAGCTCTTCAACCCATGATTTGGATTAGGATCCGTGATTTTATTAAAAAAATGATACAAGTACAATTAATTTTGTAAAATTAATTTTTAAAGTTTGATACCAAACTATGAAAAGTGATATATTTTCATATATTTATAATTGATTTTCAATAGATTTTTATTTATCTAAATGGCTCGAACAATATTTTCGTTATGTCCATCCAAAATTCTTATGCTCGTTTGCCACAAATATCTACCACATTTGATATATAAAAGAAACTGAGATTTGAGAGTAATTCTTAATACTTTTATTTATTATTTGCAGTCATTTTTTATCAGTAATTACATTGATTCGTAAGAGTTTATTTGATTTTAGAAATGATGTATCCTTTCGTTAAAGTTGTATCATTAAAAAAAACACACATACACCCCTCCTTGGAGGGTTTGGGTATATATTTCTAAACTCAAATTGATCTTACGAATATTGTTTTACAATTTTAATTTTGAAGAATTTTCAAAAATAGCAAATTTTACAAAATATATATCATCTATAACAAATTTTATCATTGATAGTCAGTGATACGTATAGTGTTAGAAGATTATAATTGATAGAATTTAAAATTTTGCTACAACTTGTAAATATTTTAATTTATTTTGCTATTTTTAAAAATATCCTTTTAACTTTTAATTTTGAAATTCTTTAAATGGATTGAAATTATTCTTCTTTTAAAAAAAGAATTTAAAAAAAAGTAGATAATATTTACCTTTTAATTTCATTAAAAATAAAATAAACGTTAAGAGCAAATTATTTATTGATTGCAACTGAGAGTATTGATTGAGAATTGAAAATAGAACGCCAAGAAAATATTGTTGATTCTAATATTGTTGATTTCCAACACCAGAAATCTAGTCCGTTTTCTTAACAATTTTCAAAATAATTTTAAAATTAAAAAATCAAAAACAAAACTTGAATGTAAACTAATCTGGAAAAATTGTTATAAATGACGAGCAAATATCATAATCTATCAATGCATATCAACGTTATCTAATTAATATACATTGATAGAAACTAATAAAAATTTATTATTGTCTAGTATTGATAAATTCTTAATTGCTATATTTTATAAATATTTTTATTTGTTTTTCTATATATAAAAACAACCTATTAGATTTGAAAAACAAAAAATTAAAAAAGAAAACAACTACATGGTTATCAAACGACCTCTTAACCATTATTAAAAATTAGATAAAAAATTTGTAACTTTATTTTTTAAATAAATTTTTTAAAAATAGTAGATTTTATAAAATATTTACAACCTATATCAAATTATTTCACTGATAGTCATTGATAGATTACAGTGATAGAAGACTATCAGTGATAAAATCCAAAATTTTACTATAGCTTGTAAATATTTTAATTTATTTTGTTATTTTTAAAAATGCCCCAGTTTTAATCTTTAATAAATAATACTTTTTGGGCGGTATTTTGAAAATAACATTCTTTAGGAAATTGTTTATCTATAGAAAAATGAATAAAAATATTTATAAATATAGTAAACTTTCAAAATCTATCACTAATGGAACTGATAGGCTCTATCGATGTATATTAGCATTTATAACACGAATAAAAATTCTATCAATATCTATTAGTGATAGGTTTTAAAATTTTGCCCTAGGTTTGCCATTCAAAATAAATTTTTTACTTTCTCAAAATCAATTTTAATGATTTTTTTAAAAAAAATGTATTACATTACAAATTTGGGAAATAACGCAACACCTACCATCAAAAGTGTTAGTGCCCTTCTTATACCCTAAATATATTTTCAAGCTATCTTTTAACCTTTATTCTTGAGTTGTTCCAGTAGAAGGGATAAGGCCCCTTAAAAAAAAAAAGTTTTACATGAACTTTTGTCAAATTAATTTGGAATTTTAGAAATACTAATACATTGATATATATATATATAGAAACAAACTTACTGTAAAATAATTACTATTTGGCCATGCTTTTTTAAAGTAAAATTTGGAATTAGACAAATAAGGAAATTTATGTTCATTGTCATCTATGAATTCTACTAAACGTCAAATTGAAAAACACCTCCACTCGGAGTCTTTCCTAATCTGAGTATTTGAGATTTAAGGTTTAATTGTGGGTACCTTAATTGGATTGAGAAGAAAGTGAGAATTTTCTTTTTTTCTCTTTGAGACGTTAAGTAAAGAGTTTGAGTTCGTTCATATTAAAATCGCTCAATCTCTACTTCGAACTAAATTTCCTTCTCTTAAGAATGAAGAAGAGGAAGAGAGAGACTGGGATATGTAGGAAATATTCCATGCTCTCTAAATAACTCCCGCATAATGGAGTTATTAATTTAATTTAGTTTAGTTTAGTTTAAATTAAGGGGTTTTTAAAAAAATATAACAAACTTGTAAAATATTTACGCTGTATAGAACAATTTTGGAAAAGAAAAAACCTCACATGCCTCCATTGTGAAATGCAAAAAATACCTCAATCAACATGCGATTAATTGGTGACACGCACGTAAGTAATCTTCTTCTAAACAATCGTGTACTAAATTCTGAACGTTGATTTAGATCATGATACAAGATCATATACTTCATTTTAAACAATGAGGAAAAAGGCTTCAAATTTAAATGATTGAACAATAAACTCTAAACAATGGGGAGAAAGCTTCAGACATAAACGATCACAAAAAAAAAAAAAAGTGAAGAAGTACACAACTCGTTCTGCAATATTCAAAACCAACAAGAGCATATATGAAATTTATGAAAAAATAATCGGGCTTCATGAAATTTTCTTATTTTGTTATACAGAGCCGTAAATATTTAAGGCTTTCGTTACATTTATTTAAATTGACCTCAAATTAATACTAAATTACTTAAATAATATTTTATTTAAATCATATTTAAATGAGTATCTCTCATATAAACTATAGTTTTAATTTAATTAGTTTACTTAAATCAAATCTAATTAAATGAAATTAAACTAAACTATTAATTAATTAATTGCTAAATTGAATAAAAATTCTTATGGATAGAAAAAAAAAATTATTTACAAAATAGTTTAAACTATTTACTAAATTGTGCTAAAGAGAGTTTGATAAATTTTTCTATGTTTTGTAAATAGTTTAAATTTTTTGCTATATTTGTATCACACCACGTCTAAAACCCCTTTATGCTAAGATAAGATGTGACTGCCTAGACATTCTATCTGCACCTCTCCTGGGACGACACATAGAACGTCTAGTGAGTGGATTAAATGAACATCAAAATTTGATGCGAAAGAGTTCAATTACAAAACACAATGATTTCATTGATAGTGGATCAAAAGTACATTAAACATGAGTATAAACCTTCTCAAGTTCAAACGTAAGGTTTTTAAAATAACAATCTTGACTCCTTTTCCCTAACTCTACATACTCTGTAATTTGAGAGTGGCCACTACCAAGTGATGCATTCAAAAGGGTATGTCAGACAATCAAGGCGGCAAGTTTGATGTAGGATGTCCTTCGATACTTGGGAGGGGGGAATAAAACAAAACATTTGAAAGATTGACGAAGAACGTGTAGTGAGGACGATTCTTTATGAACACTTTTACAAATCAAATATTGTCTTAACGCGTAGCAATCATTTTTGTCACTACATGCAATATAAACATCTTGCGTCTCCATAGATAATACATTAGGCTCAAAGCGATTCCTTCCAATAAGTTAAGTAGTGTCGCAGTTCAAATTCCTTTAGTAACATTCATAAATAGCATGAGAAGAATGTTTTCCTTTTTTAATCTAGTTTAAGCCTCGTATCGCGTGGATACGCGTTTGTTCTTACAGTTTCATCATCTTATCGCGGAATCATTCTACACATTAGTTACATCTTTGTACCCTTTTCTCGGCTCAAACGTTTGCCATACTTTTTTGTCAAGTTGCATCTATTTAGAGAGGACTCAATGCATTTAACAAGTTAATTTCATCAATTCTAATCTACATAATGCGTTTTCTAATACCACAACACACAACAAGTAAAGGGCATCTCATACCAAATCATACAACAAATATGAGGTATTCTATTCCAGAACACACAAAAAATGGAGTATTGTATTCTAGATCACACAACAATAATATAGCATCTTATCACAGATTGCACAACAAGAATAAGACATCTCACACTAGAACACACACAAGTATGAGGCTTCTCATCCATAGAGTACAAGGGACATCTTAATTCATCATTTTAATTCACGTCAAAACTTATACATTTTAAAATTCATATCTTTGGAAGCATAGTAGAAATCATTTATATTCGAGGTTTCAAAGAAAACATATTAAAAGGTTTTAACACATTGAATTCTTTTTTTTAAAAAAAAAACGTTTTCAGGGATAGCCACTCAAAATTAAGTTGGCTTCGTTGCCTACTCCTTAGCCACGAATCCTCATGTACTTCCTTGCACTTCACTTTGGTTTTAAGCTTTTAAAAATGTCGGAAAATCTTGGAAAATTTTCAATTCTTTATTAAACGGCCATAAAGTAAAAGCAGCTTCAAAATGGTCAGGCTCAACCTATTTATAAGCCTTTGTGGTGTAAGTTTTTGTGCGACTTTTGTCAAGTGGCGAGGGTGGTCCATTCACAAGGCACCACATTGAAAAGAGAAAATAATAATGATAAATATTATTAATTTGGTCTATAAATAGGAATGCTCAAATTGAAAAGAGAACCAAAAAAAGCAAAGGTTCTTCATCTTAAAATTGATTTTGGTTGTATGCCTTTGGAAAGTCTCTTTGGCAAATCTTGAAGATTTAAGTGATGAATTTTTTCCATCAAGGTTGAATTGGTTTCAACCTCAATTTTTAGGTAAGTTAATTTGAGAAAATTTTTGGATGAAAGCCCATTATTAATTTTATTAATTAAGATACTTAAATTTCCTTTTATGATTAGGATTGGATTAATTCGAGAATTTTTATTGTCACCAAAGGAATATTTTTAGTTAATCTCAGGTAAGAGATTTTACTACTAGACCTTCGAATTAAATTTTAAGAGCTGGCATGTATTTTCCATTATGCACTGATGTAGGTAAGATAAATAATGCGACTGATATTGATGAATAATATGGATGACTGATATGTTATGACCGACATGATCGATATGTTTGTGACTATGTTATGATGCATGAAATATAATCACATGATAAGGACACAATGATTGATATTCATGCCATATTATGATGTTTATGATGTGCTACATGCTATAGATGGGTATTTTGTTAGTTTTGTCTGTTAGAGTCGTACCATATGGGCGTCCTTTAGAATCACCACCTATTTATGCCTGTGTAGCTAGCTTTTATGAGTGATTCGACTGAATCACTTACAGCCCGACTCTCCTTTAGGGTGATTTCTTCAAAATCACCGAGAGTCGAGATGTGTCCCTTTGGGATCACTAGATAGCGTGCGTTCGGGAGTACAATAGTTAATAGCCTGACTCTCCTTTAAGGTGATTTCTTCGGATTCACCGAGAGCCCATATGTGTCTCTACGGGACTACTAAATAGTTATTTGGTACCTTTTTACAAAACTCTAACGGAAAGTTAAGAAACACCTAGTGAGACTAGTAGTGAGTCCCTTACTGAGTATGTGTTTATAATCATTCTTTTCTATGTTTAATTTTTCAGGAAAAGGTAAATATAGAGAAAATCTGGCGAGTGAGACAGGAAAGATCCGTGACATGCCATATGAGGACACAGTTTTGCTTTTGCTTTTTATTGTTTGTTTTCAACGTTTTGAGCTTCAATATTTTTATCTATTTATTTTTATTATCTTTAAAATTTGTAAAACTCGTTGCAGCATGTTTTCATGGTGTTTTTTTAATGAAAATTTAGTTATTCTCTTTCCAAGAAGTTATCAAAATTGTTATTTATCTTTAAAGTAATGACATCAACTTAGTATAAAGAGTTGGATCGTTCCAATGGATCTAATTCACATTAAATTAATATTTGAACTCATTCAAATATTTTATTCTCTCATAAATTAATTTTGAATCATATTTAAAATGAAATTTATATAATTAAGTTTAATTGTGGTTAATTTTCATAAATATAATAAAACACTAATGTTATGATATATATTTATAATATATGTCATTTATCGTAATTGTATATACAATCTAGGGTTTATTTGTTCTCTATATAGATATAATTTTATTGTGACTCTATGGGACCGTTTGGGGAAGGAAAGGAAAGGAAAGGAAAGGACATCCTTTCCTTGTTTGGCCCATGGATTAAGGGGAGTGAAAGTATTAAACTTAATCCTCCTTATTCCTTCTCTTTCCTCATTTATTACTCAACTCCTTCCATTTTTCAACATAATCCTTCCATTTTCCAATAGAATCCTTCTCTTTCTTATTCTCTTTCCTCATTTATTTCTTCTTCTCTTCAAATTAATCCTCTTATTTCTTCTTTTTCCCAAACGAGTTAATCCTCCACTTTTCTTCTTCATTCTCTGTGCGCCAAACGAATTAATCCTCCTCTCTAGTATGTTGCTTATCGTTCTCATGAAGAAAACAAAATTAATAAATAAAAAAAGAAATCTTGAAAATGAAAAAAAAAAAAAATAAAACAACATAATACAATTTTTTATTGTATAGGATTGATGATACAAACTTAAAATACAAATTTCTTTTTGTATTCTATTTACTGTACAATTTGAAGTAACATTTTTCACATAAATGGAAAAAAACAATACAATTTGTTTGTATTGTGTACTGTGTGTACGGTCCAAATTTTTGTTTATACAAAATCAACTTAAACGTTAATACATATTTGTTGTGTTGGGTTATAGTAGAAATAAAGTATAAACATTATTTTAATACAAATTTTCGTCGTTTTGGAAAACAATACGAACAAAAAAATAAGTTTAGACAAACGCAAAAAAAAAAAAAAAAATTAATACAACTTTTATTTGTATTTGGTTTACGGAAAACATTCCATAAGCGTTCCTTATACATTGAAAAAAATGTAATGCAATTTCTTTCTCATATGAGGTTGTTGTAGAAAAAACAAATATTTGCCATAATTTATTTTTTAAAAAAAGCATATTTTTTAATGTATTGGATTTACGAATCAAATTGAACTATAAATTGAAGATAAATGAAAAATTAAATAATACAATTTCTGTGTGAATTGAATTTACGGTATAAATTTCACAAACATATTTTACACAACCAAAAAAAAAATTAATACACTTCATTTTGTGTACTAGATTTAATGTTAAAAAAGAAACAAAAAAACTATTGTACAAATGAAAAAAAAAAACTTTACTTTGAAAGTGTATTAGAAGTACGTTACAAGTAAAAAAATATATTTATACAAAATCAACAAAAAATTTAATACAATTTTTTTGTAAATGCTTGGATTGCGGTACAACCTAACTAAAAAATGAATTTGAATACAATTTTTGGTTGTAGAGGCTTTACGCGGTACGAATAATTTACACAAATGAACAAAATATTAGCACATTTTTCATTTTGTATTGGGTTCACGAACAAAACAAGAATTTCATTCCTAGGAAAAAAATAATTATGTATTTTCTCTCATATTGGGGTTAACGTACAAATAAAAAAATTATACAAATGAAAAAAATACAATGTTTTGGTCATAATCCTTTCCACATAATCCTTCCCCTAAACAAAGATTATAAATAACCTTCCACATTCCTCCCACTTAATCCTTTACCCAAACAAGGATTATAATAATCCTTTCCTCCACTTAATCCCCCATTTTCCTTATTCCTTTTCCCCCTTATTCCTTTCCTTCCCCCAAACGGCCCCTACATGAATAAGAAATATATTTTCTCTGAATTATTGAGTACATGGCATCAGAGCCATTAGTATTTTGAATATCGCAGTTTTTAGGTTTCTTATCCATCAGGGCTTGAGTTTAGGTCATCTTCAAGTGGCCATTTGTCGACACTGCCCAGCTCATAAGAAGCACCGCATTCTGTCATCGTCGACGGGAAACACCACGCCAAAAAATACATGCACATCTTCCATGCATTGGCGCATGAGAGCACGTGAAGTCTCCGATTTGACCTCCGTCTTTTGGCTTGTCTCGAATCCTATTTTTTGGTCAGTCTGTGCAGTTTAGTCCATCAAAGATTATTCAGGTTTGACTACAACCTCGTTCTACGGTTTGTGGCTGGTTTTGTTCAATTTTGTGGCTATTTGGATTAATTTGTTTTGTTTGTGTGGATTGCAATCAATGTGCCTCTAGTATGGGCGACATAAAAAATTTGGTAGTTTCTAACGTTATTCTCTTAGCCTTTAAGATCACAAAACATAAGTTAAATGGAAATTATTATGATTGGCGTCAGACAATTTTGTTCTATTCGAGAAGTAGTGATATATGGATGATCATATGATCGAATATCTCTGAGAAAATGCAAAGAAGAAGAAGGATTGGCTTCGCGATGATGCTCGTCTAAATTTTCAGATCAAAATCTCCATTGAGAGTGAGATAATTGGATTGGTTGATCACTGTGGATCTGTAAAAGAACTTTTGAAATTTTTAGATTTTCTATATTCAGGTAAAGAGCAAGTACATAGAATGCTTGAGGTTTATATGCAGTTTTTTCATGCTGAGCAAAAAGCAGAGTCTGTTATTAGCTACTTTATGCGCCTTAAGAAAATAACTGTCGAGCATGCTTTGTTGTTACCCTTTAGTCCTGATATAAAAGTCCAACAAGTTCAACAAGAGAAGAGATAGCTGTTATGATCTTTTTTAATGGACTCTTACTTGAATTTGGAAAGGGGAAGGCACAGATCCTCTCTAACTCTAAAATTCCATCATTAGATAATGTTTCACACGTGTCCTTCGCATTAAAAGCTCTTTGACTGGTGTATCTATTCCTCAATCTAGTAGTGCTCTCATTAGCAAGAAGAATAACCCTTGGATAACTCAAGCGAGGGATAGGAAAATGTTCAAAAGAATAGTTATGATCATCGAAAACTAGATTCTGCAGAGATTGTTTGTAACTACTATCGTAAGCCAGACCATATGAAACGTGATTGTCGAAAATTGTTATATAAGAATAGTCGACAATCTCAACATGCTCAGATAGCTTCCACATGTGATATACCAAAGGTATCAGTAACTATTTTTGCAGAAGAGTTTGCTAAGTTTTGGAACTACTAAGATTCATTACAAACGTCATCTTCCTCTACTCCTGTTGCATCCACTGTTGTCCCATGTAATACAAAGTGTCTTCTTATATCATCTACCAAATGGGTCATAGACTCTAGTGCCACAGCCCATGTGACAGGTAATTCTTGCTTATTTTCTAGATCATTGTCCTCTGCCCCTTTTCCATCTGTCATATTGGTAGATGGCACAACATCTTCTGTTTTTGGCTCTCACATTATTCATTTTATCCCATCCTTTTCTTTGTCTTCTGTGTTACATTTGCCTAACTTATTGTAACGACTCAACTTTTTATACTAAGTTGAGGTCATTACTTTAAAGATCTATAACAATGTTGACAATTTCTTGAAAAAGAAAAACTAAATTTTAATTAAAAATACCATGAAAACATGTTGCGCAGCTAGTTCTACATTTTTAAATATAATAAAAATAAATAGATAAAAATGTTTAAGCTCAAAAGACTGAAAACGAGCAATGAAAAGTGGAAGTAGAACTATGTCCCAATATGGCATGTCACGAATCGTTCCTGTCGCTCGCCAGCTCTCCACTATCTTTACCTTTGACTGAAATGTTAAACATAGAAAAGGATTAGTATAAACAAATACTCAGTAAGGGATGCAGTACTAGTCTCGTTAAGTGTCTGTTAACTTTCCATTAGAGTTTCATAACGAAGTACCCCAAAACTATCGTGCTTCCGAATACTCGCTATCAAGTGATCCGTAGGAACACATCAGGATTTTCGGTGAACCAAAGGAAACACCCAAGAAAATTGGGTTGTTAGTGACCCCATCAGACCGCTTATAAAACATAACATGATAGACTAGTGGTCCTGTCGAACTCATATCAGTCATAACATAACATGACAAGCTAGTGGTTCCGTCGAACTCACACTAGTCATAAAAGGTGACAAGCTAGTGGTCTCGTCGAACTCACATCAGCCATAACATAACATGATAGGCTAGTGGTCCCATCGAACTCACATCAATCATAAAACGGTGGTGATCCCGAGGGACATCCATATGGGTACGACCATAATAGACAAAGTTAACAGAATATTCATCCATAACATGGAGCATATCATAAACATCATAACATGGCATGAATATCAATAATAACGTCCTTATCATGTGATTAATATTTCATGCATCATAAACATATCAGTCATTGATATTAGTCATTAACATTAACACATTATGCATCTTAGCTACGTCAATGCATAATGGAAAATACATGCAAGCTCTTAAATTCATGTTCATAGGTCTAGTAGTAGAATCTCTTATTTGAGAGATTAACTAATAAATAATCCCTAGCTGACAATAAAAAATCTCAAATCAATTCAATCCTTAGTTATGCTAAGTTCCTTGCTGCAAACGAAACCACAATTCCACCTATGCATAACCAAAATTAAATTAACAATATTTGCCAACAAATTACTAATTTAATTATCTTAGCTTACCAAACTTACCAAAATGGAGGTTGAAAAATTCTTTTAACCTTGATGGAACAATTCATCACTTAAATCTTTAAGATTTGTTGTAGGAACTTTCCAAAGGCATGCAATCAAAATCAATTCTAATAATAAACTTAGTGAAGAAGATGAAGAACCGTTTTTTTTTTCTTTCTCTTTTCAATTTGATCATTCCAATGCTATTTATAGACGCAAATAATAATAATATTAATATTTTTTTTTTCCTTTTAAGATATGTATATAATACCAATATGTACATATTTTTTTATTTCTATTATTTTTCTTCAGTAAATTTGTAACGCCCCAGACCCAGGATTCGGACCAGAATTTGGAATTCAAATCTCCGACATTCTTCTGCATCCTCTTCGACCTGGCACCATCATCTTTACTATTCTTAAAGGCTTGTTAGAGTAAAAGTTCTCCCCACAAACAAACATGAGTCATTTCAGCATGCTTTGTCCTCACTCACATGCATCCAAGGAAAACTCCCAATAGGTAACTCAACATAGAATTACTCCAAGTTAAGCACACTTAACTTTGAAGTTCTTATGATCGAACCACAAAAAAGAAAGGTTCACCTTGTTGGTATAGGTATTATCTTGTAATTCTTTTAAGTCTTTCTTAACATTACTTTCATGTCCTCAGGATCCCTCTCATTCAGATGTGATACCAATTCATTCATGCCTTCCTCCTAATCTCGTTCGTTACATGCCCACTAGCTTTCTTTTAGTTTGTCCCCGAACCACATCTTTCTAGGAGAGGTTCCGCTCTGATACCATTTGTAATGCCCCATGTGATACCGGTTTATTCATGTCTCCCTCCTAATCTCGGGCGTTACAAAATTTCTTAGATGCACAAAATCTTACGCATTTAACCATTAATAATAATAATAATAAAGTACTATTATTATTATTCTCTCCCCAAAATATATAATAAACATATATAATTATTTAAATTATTAGTCTCTCTCTTAATTAAATATATTATCTTTTCTAGTCTAATTAAATTAATCATCTCTCTTCTAATTAATTATCTTACTTTCCAACAATTATAATTATATTTCATCATATAATTATTATTATCTTAATTTTTTAGGCCTTACACTTATCCATTAATTTAATTTCTATTAGTCAACTTACTTATGACCTAAATTATGTTGTCTTTTTCTTTCCTGGTTATTGCTTGTTTCAGGATCGTGTGACGAAGAAGATTATTGGTAGAGGGTATGAGTCGGAAGGTCTCTATTTCTTTGATCATCAAGTACTGCAAGTTGTGTGTGTCCTGTCGTTCATTCTCTCTTTAAAATTCATTGCCGTTTAGGTCATTCATCTTTGTTCGTGTTGAAGAAACTTTATTTCGAATTTTGGTCTTTATCCTCTTTAAATTGTGATTTGTGTCAATTTTCTAAATTTCATCCTCTTATTTCGAGTTCTCAAGTCAATAAACGAGCAAGTGCTCTATTTGAGTGAGCCATTTTGATGTTTGGGGTCCATGTCTAGTTGTATCTCAAACAGGCTTCAATATTAGAATGCCAGCTAAATTATGGTGTGATAATCAAGTTGAACTTCATGTTGCATCTAATCTAGTATTTCATGAACAAACTTAACATATTGAGGTAGATTGTCACTTCATTTGTGAGAAAATCCAAGATAGATTGATGTCTACAGGATATGTGAAGACTGAAGAACAATTGGGAGATATTCTAACCAAAGCTTTAAATGGAGCAAGGATAAGCTATTTGTTCAACAAGCTAGACATGATCAACATATTTGCTTCAGCTTGAGGGGGAGTGTTATAATACATATTTATAATATATGTCTTTTATCGTAATTGTACATATAATCTAAGGTTTATTTGTTCTATATATATATATATATATATGTAACTTTACTCTGACTCTACATGAATAAGAAATATATTTTTCCCTAAATTATTGATTACAACTAAAGTATTTACGGCTCGTGTAACAAAATGTGAAGTCGGTAGATTTTTTCCATGAATTTCATATTTTCCCTTGATATTTAGAATGATTCGTTACTTCTCTTTCTTCGTTTTCTTTGTGATTTATTCATCTTCTCTTTTAGATTTCTTCAGCTCCTCTTCCAGATTTTCTTTCTTTTATTTTTATTCATTTTCTTTTTCTTTCTTTCTTTCTTCGTCTTCTCTTTCTTTCTTACAGCTCATCTTCCAGAATATCAAGATCATTTAAATATCTCTTTGATATGATCTAAACGATCGTTTAGCATGGTCAACACAATAGTTTAAATTTGAAACCCTTTTCCCATCATTTAAAAAGAACTACACGATCGTGTATATGTGATCTAAATGATTGTTTTACATAGTCAACACGATCGTTTAGCATGATCAACACGATCGTTTAGATTTGAAGCCCTTTTCCCATCGTTTAAAAAGAACTACACGATCGTATAAAAATGATCTAAATGATCGTGTACCATAGTTAACTCGATCGTTTAGCATGGTCAATACGATCGTTTAGATTTGAAGCATTTTCCCATCATTAAAAAGAACTACACGGTCGTATATAATTTGCTACACGATCGTATATCATTTGCTACACGATCGTGGTACACACAATCTTGTATCATTTCCTACACGATCGCATATCATGGTCATTTGAAGAAGAATTATACATGCGTGTGTGGCTGATTAATCACATGTTGACTAAGGTAGTTTTGGTATTTCCCATTGTGGGCCTGTGGATTGTTTTTGTTTTCAAAATTGTTCTATACAATGTAAATATTTTGCTACTTTATTATATTGTTTAAAAAACCCATTTAATTAAAATATAAACTTTATATTATATAATGTATCACCATATACATTATATTAATTCACTCAGTAAATTTGAACATTTCAAATTATAATTGATGTTTAATAACCCAAAACCCTTTACCGAGCTAGGAAGGGGATCTAATATACCCACAGATCAAAAGCTTCAATGATATGAGATTAATTGACTAAATTCATTAACCACATTAATCAATATTCGTTAACTCTTCTCACTGTAGATATATTTCTATGTCCATGTATATAGACCAATAACGGTAAGTTAGTCCTTCACAAAAGTTTGTGTTATAACACCAGGTAGGTCAAATTATCATTTTACCCCTCGGTTACTTCTTAGTCCTTAAATAGTAGCTCTCCTCTAATGAAGAACCTATTTGTGATCCAACCAATAAAGAGACATTCCTCTCGTGGCAAAGAGAGGGTAGAATTTTTTGTTCCTGAGAAAACACACACTTAGTTATAATAGAACCTAATGTTGTAACTTGGGTTAATAATTGGAGATACAACTGGGAGAACATGTAAAGCACTAAATCTTAAACACACAGAACTTTGGTAACCTAGTTCGATGACAATGCACCTACGTTTGGGGGTTCTTATACCAATATAAGAGAATATATTGCTCATCATATAATTGATCATTACAACGTTATGACTCAATGGACAACATGTTACTCATATCTACTGTGCTGACTATCGACTAACTTAATCATCTGAATCATACCAAACATAAGAAGCATATATCATAACATTTTGGGAAACACTCCCCCTTAATCAATACACATGAGTAATCTTAGGTTCAACGTCTTTGATAGCTATATGAAACCCTTATGATTCAATTGTTGTATTTTTTACTTTCAAAGCTCTAAAAAGTTGCACCAAAGCTCTTACCGTGATCATAAATACGTTCGTCAAAGCCCAAAGCAGAACGATCACCTATCTCCTACTTTCTTATTCCACCTTATATGAATTAGAATCTTCAAAACAATTTACTTAAATGTTATCCAAACAACCCAACAAAATAGGAATATAACAACAACCACAAATAACCATAAATAAACAATCTTCTAAATAAAGATAGTGGGACCATTTTTGTAACAAGCTCCCCCTTTAGACCAACTTTCTTTATTTGAGCAGACAAGCAAATGTAAATTACCAAGAAAGTAAAAAACAAAGGCCAAAGGAAACAGCATAGAAACCTGGAAGCAATATAGCAGAACAGTCATCCATAGCCGAAAAACTAATAACATATCTCACACATCCAAAAACTAATGCAAGCCACAACACAAAACAATATAAACCATATAGAAGATAACAACAGCCGCACGACACACAAACATAAACCAAAAAGAAATCAGAAATTTATATACCGATTCCATTTAACATAATGAACCCAGAAGAGCAGTCGAAACCATGAAGAGACAAAATGAAGAACCAATAACAGAAAACATTAGAGTATAACAAATCCAAACACAACCAGCCAAATAAAAACACCAACCACCCAAAATATCTCCACCTTTGTTGTCTAAAGAAATAACTAGGAAAGGGCACCCGAGGTAGATGCAGATGAAGAAGAGACAAGCCCCCGAAGCTTCTAAAAACACACATTAACCACGGGTTTCCAACTGGAAAGATCACGAACAGTCTGCCCTAGAGATCGAGATTCTGTAGAGAAAACACTCACAAGTCCAAAAACCATAGCAACAGGAATAGTCAGACCACAAGATGGAATAAACCAATCAGCAGTAGAACTTCCAGACACTCTAGCAGTAGAACAAAATTCAGAAGGAAGATCAGGAGCATGCATACCTTGAAACAACCTAATGCTTAGAGACAATGTCATGGGAGGAGGCCCAACAACATCCATAGAAGAGAGGAGCTCAAAATGTTGTTCCAGCAAAAATACAGATAGGAGAAGCAGAAAACAAATAGGTATATTAACACAAAAGATTCCACATGTCGCAAGAGGTGGAGAAACACAAACTCCCCAACATTTATTTGAGTTCCAGTACCTACCAAGTAGATAAAATGACCAAGGGCAGTGGAGATGGTAAAGGCATTCGTAAGGAACCCAATTAGTAGTCTCAGCAGGTCAAGATTATTTTACTTTGCACTGAGGCAAACAACTGGCAATTAACCATCAACAGGCCAACATTGCACAGTACCACCCGACAACTCCAAAGCTAATTGCTCATTGGTAGGATAATTGATCACTAAGTCCTTAGGAACAAACAACCCCAAAAAACTGATTAAGTAAGGAGGGAGACACATGGCAACAAATACCTCAAATATGCACCTGGTGGAAGTTTGCAGCACTAGAGTCAATAAAATCAGTAGGAAGGTTAACAATTAGCTCCCAAATCAGCCTAGAATAAAAAGGACCCATATCTGTAATAGTTTTGATCAAGTCGACAGCCTTAATAAGATTAATCATCGGACTGCAAGACTGATGTTGATCCAAAATAATCATCTCATCAGCAATACTCCACTGGACAACAAACTTCCAATTATGGACACTATCTTCAAAGTGAAAAGAAACGTCATCTAAAGGAACTGACGGCACATTAGGATGCAATTTATGACAACCTGATTTAGTGGTAACAGCTTATTAACCACGAAGAGGAGGACGATGAGGAAGTGAAGGGCCAGAAGACACTTGTGGAACACTAATAGGAGGAAGCTCAAAAGAGGAAGGATGATAGAAAACAGGGTCTACAAGAGGATCGATCAGAGAATGACCAGAAGGATTTATCCTAGAAGCAACTAGGAGATCAATATGAGGAGGATCCATAGAAGAACCACCCAGAGAAGCAGCGAAAGAAGGAGGAACATGGGCACCTACAATGATCGTAGGATCCCGTGGACTCAAAGATAGATTAGGAGGGATTGGAAAACCGTATGGAGAATAGCTCGAGATGGAGAAGTGCGAATAGAAGGACGAGACCGACGAAATAATTTCAACAGAACAACAAAATTATTCTCATCAGAGGATGAAGTATCAGAGGCAACCTGAACAGTGTCAACAAACACCCGAGAACTAAGACCAGAGGAAGAAGTAGGTTTAGGTCCCTAAGAAGAAGGAACAAGTGATGGCGACTCAGAAGACGAAGGGTAAGCAACATGCGCAGACTGAGATGGAGTTGATGCAGGAGGATCACTAGAGACAGTTTGCGAGATTTGGTCGTCAAGCTAAGATATGGGACAAAGTTGTTTATAAGGATGACGCACAGAAATACTCTTTATTCTTCGACCACGAACAGAAGGAACCAAGGAGAAACCCAACGAAGCCATAGAAGAAGGAAACTAGTAACCACAATGAGTAAAAACCATACTAAAATAGAGAAGCAAAAGGTTAGCAAACAGAGATAAAAGATACACCTAAAGATGAAACGTTCGAAGAAGATGAAATACCATGAGAATCAATCAATAATGGATACAAAAATTTAAATATTTGCCTTGAGGATCAGGAAATCAGACCAACCTCCAATCAAACAAAAGAAATGAAAAGCCCACACATAAGATAAGAGGCCCAAACCATAATTGCTACGTGGGACACTCACATATCCCAAGCCCAGCCTGCAAATTTTAAAACACAATAGCTTCCAAGGGCTTAGTCAAAATATCAGCTAGCTGGTGGAGGTCTTGATATACTCCAACTGAATCGCCTAACTTTTAACAAGTTCATGGATGAAGTGATGACGAATATCTTTATGTTTAATGCGACTATGTTGAATAGGGTTCCGAGAGATACTAATAGCACTCATGTTATCATAGTATAAAATCATAGAAGGCTGAGAAATACCATACTCGGAGAGCATCTGCTTCATCCACAACAACTAAGTACAACTGCTTCTAGCTATAATATACTCAGCTTCAGCGGTAGGCAAGGAGACTTTGTGTTGCTTTTTGTTAAACCACACAGTCAAATCTAGAACTATTATGAAGGGAATGTGTGATAGAGGAGATAGTAACCTCGTTGCTACAGTTACTAACTAAAGGATGGACTAGAGAAACATCAGAGATAACAGGAGGGCCTTCATTCGAAGCAATAATTGGAGATGATTCGACTAAACTGACTGGTGAGTCTCTGACAGTCTATGAAACAAATGTGGTATGAAATGGCAAAATCTCATAATCATCAACTGGTCATCTGGAATTGCTATAATCATTGACAATCACATTAATAGACTCTATGACAGAACGGGTTCTTTCATTATACACTCAAAATGCCTTGTTGTTGGTGGAGTAACCCAAGAATATACCACGATCAAATTTTGAGTCTCATTTCCAACGAGGACATCTATCCCCTAGGATGTGACAAGCATTTCCAAATACATGAAAATAATTGACATTTAGTTTTCGTCCTTTCCAAATGTCATAATTAGTCATTAAGGTACCTGGACGGAGAGAAATTCAATTGTGGATGTGACACGCAGTATGTAATGCCTCAACCGAAAAGTATAAAGGAAGATCTTTAGCATGAAGCATTGCATGTGCCATTTCCTGTAATATTCAATTCTTTCGTTCAACAACCCCATTTTGTGGGGGAGTCAAAGAAGCAGAGAACTCATGAAAAATTCCTTTAGTAGCACGTAATTAATCGAATGCACTGTTTTTAAATTCCCGCCCATGGTCACTACGTACGCGAATGATACCCTTGTTCTGCTCACGGTACAGTTGAAGAAATAACTTGCTACAGACTTTAAAAGTTTTTTACTTTTCTCCAAGAAATTGAACCCATGAGTATCTTGAGTAGTCATCGACACACTTAAAGGCATAATGTTTTCCACCAAGACTCTCATTCAGCATAGGCCTCATCAAATCCAGATGCAGAAGTTCTAGAATTTGAGATGTAACGCATTTTCCAATAGTAGAATGTAAGGACTTCAACTGTTTTCCTGCACGACATTCGATAAAAAAACTCACAAGAATCATGTTTGAGGATACGAATACCTAGAACAGCTTCAGCTCCAATAGTCTTACAAATTGTTGACATACTAATGTGACCAAGATGTTTGTGCTATAAGCTTACTTCATTAGTTTTTTACATATTACACACATCCTGCTCAGAATCCCAGTGTTAGCAATTATCAGAGTCGAGTCCCACTTAAAATAACTTTGGTGTGATCATCGAATACTCTACATCTGTCCTTACTGAATGAAACTGAAAACCCTTGATCACACAACTGGCTGACACTAACTAGATTTGCAGACAATCCTTTTCCCAATCGCACCTCTTTAAGGTATGGAAGACTTGGTTGCTTAATGGAATATTTTCCAAGGATTTTTCCACTAACACCATCCTTAAACATAACATGTTCAAAAATACACTCCTTGAAATCAGAAAAGAATGTAGAATTATCGGTCATATGTTGTGAGCATCTACTGTCAAAGTATCAATCCTTAGTTCTAGAACTTTGAATAGATGTGAGTGCAACATGACATTTAAATGAATCATTAGACATTTTAGGTCCTCAGACATGATTAATGCTTTTTCTAGACGATAAATTTTTAATAAACTTATTATTTGAGGGAAAACCATATAGTTGATAACAAAAGGGTCAGATGTGACTCAATCATCTCCAGTAATGACAAACTCATCTCTTCTTGATACTCTGCTTGGCACTTTTGTTCTACGATTGATGATCAACTGTATCTCATGCTCTAACAAAAACAATTTTGGAAGTGATTGAGGAGCTTCCACCAGAATAACCCAAACCCATTTTATCAGGTCTTGTTCTACCCTCTTTCAGCAGTTGATCAAGACTTTGAGTTCCAAATGTGAGCATTTTGACATTTTTAGATAGAGAATCAAATTCAAGATGGGCTTTCTGCTAATTAGATTTCAGAAGCTGATTTTCTTCCACCAGTCTTTTAATTCTATCTTGTAGTTGTGTCAATAATAGTTTGTCTTCTTCTTGACTCTTAATGCAGTCCTTACTGACTTGGACCGTATGATCAACACCTTTCTAATTGTTGTTAATATCAACTTTTGAATTTTCCTCTGTAGTTATACTGATGAAGGCTCGACTAAAATCCTTGTATTGACTGTCCGATGTAGCTTCATCATCTAATAAAGTAGTTCTCAATCCTTTCTTTTTCTGTTTTAGGAACGTTGCACATTCAGCCTGAACGTGTCCAAATCCATCGCATTCATGACACCTAATATTTCTGCCATCCCTATCATTTCTTTCATTTTCCTTGCGTCAATTGGAGTTGGTATTTAATCCAAAGGAGTTTTGAGAACGTGATGAACTGGAGGCTGAATCTTAATTATTCTTATTTTTGTTACTTCCAACGTGCTTAAAAAACTGCCTCTTGAGCTTTGTCATCTTCTTAGTCAACAAAGCAATTGATTCTGCTAACGATTCTTCACTAACAAGATATTTTGAGGTATGAGACCCAACATCATTGATGGCAAAAAAGGAAACCCCTGATTTCTTTTTGGTGTCTTCTTCTCCCAATGCCAGTTCAAACGTTTTCAGTGAACCAAACAATGCGTCAAGTTTAATTTTGGAGACATCATTGGCTTCTTCAATAGCATTGACTTTTAAGTGAAATCGTTATGGGAGAGATCTCAGGACTTTCTTAAGTTGCTTTGAATTTGTCATCTTTTCTCTAAGTGCAAAGGACTCATTGGCAAGATGAAGAACTCGAACACTATACTAAATTATAGTTTCGTCCAATGACATTTTGAGTGCTTTAAATTTGGAAGTTAAAATTTGCAGACGAGATAACTTTACCTTTGAGGTTCCTTCATAAGCCACTTCAAGAATCTCTCATGCTTTCTTTGCAGATGCACACATATTAATCAGTTTAAACATATTTTGATCGACAACATTAAATATACCATTAAGAGCACGAGAATTTCTAACAGTATCAGCATCTTCGGCACTAGTCCATTTCATCTCAGATTTGCGTATGACTTCTATGGCTTCATCTGTCCCAGTGGGGTGTTCCCATCCTGAGATTATTGATCTTCAGTAGTTGATATCAAGAGATTGAAGAAAAGCTATCTTTCTGACCTTCCAATATTCATAGTTTGCCCCATCCAATACATGAGAGCGTGTAGTTGCATTTTCTTCGCGAATTTGGTCCATTTAGACGATCTTTGATGTAACCTTCTCTGATACCAATTGAGAACACTCACACTTGGTTATAATAGAACCTAATGTTCTAACTTAGGATAATAACTAGAAATACAACTGGGAGAACATGTAAAACAGTAAATCATAAACACACGAACTTTGGTAACCCAATTCAATGACAATGCACCTACATCTGGGGGGTCTTACACCTAGATGAGAGAATATATTGCTCATCATATAATTGATCATTACAACATTATGACTCAAAGGACAACATATTACTCATATCTATTGTGCTGACTATCGACTAACTTAATAATATGAATCATGCCAAACATAAGAAGCATGTATCATAACATTATGGGAAACACTCCCGACCCCCTTAATCAATACACATGAGCAATCTTAGCATCAATGTCTTTGATAGATATATGAAACCCTTATCCTTCAAGTGCTATATTTTTTTACTTTCAAAGTTCTAAAAGATTGAACTAAAGCTCTTACCGTGATCACCAATATATTCGTCCAAGGCCCTAAAGATGAACAATCACCTCTCTCCTCCTTTCTTATTTCATCTTATACGAATTAGAATCTTCAATAAGATTTACATAAATGTTATCCAAACAACCCAACAAAATAGGAATATCACAACATCCACAAATAACTGTAAACAAATAATCCTCTAAATAAAGGTAGTGTGACCATTTTTGTAACAATTCCAGTCTCGAATACATTATTTAAGGGAACACTAATAACAGCGAACAAATAGCAGCGATTTAAGCTTCGAGGACACAATCTCTAGCTAAAGAGTGGAAAACATTTTGAAGAGATTGAACTAAAGAAGCCCATAGTGAATGATAGGTTTTCAAACAACATTTCATAAACCTTTTAAGTAGTAACATAATCAATAACATCAATACTTTAACTTGGTAACACATTTAAGAAACAGTAAGTCAAATCCTTGTTTTTTTCTTGATCGTAACCCAAGTATCTACTCTTGGGGGTGGTAGAGTGAACTCAATACCAACTCTAAACCTCATAGATGGGCATCCCCAATCCCTGTTCCTTGAAGATGGGCGTCCCTAGCTTTGATCCTAGAGATAAGTGTTCTTACCTCAAATTCTTTAGCACCTCTTAACCTACCCTGAAGGGTTATTTTAAGATATCTTAGATCAAATAAAACATGAATAAAATCATATATTCTGAAACAGTGTTTCAAACCTTTAAAGATCCTTTCCCATTTAAGCAAACCTTAAAACATAATCATGCCTTGATAATGTCATTTATCCATGAAAGCCATAAACATTGTTTATCAATCATGCTTCAATAAATACTTTAATGAAGTCACATGCTTGGAAATCATTCATTATCAGATAGTTCAAACATTTAACTTAAATCATACTTAAAACAGTGGCTTAAGAAACATAATTCAAAATCACTTAGTAAATTCCTTTTTCACTCACACAAGCTTTAGAACCTTGATTTATAATTTTTTTTATCTCTTCTTAACTTGAAATAACGGTAAAATAATCCATTTAATTCCCTTTGACCATGAAAATACAAAAAATTTACTTAGAATTTCCAAAAATCAGAAAAATGTCCTAAAACACTCATTGACGTAGGTTTGTGCACAGACACGAGCTATGGGGCTTGGCCAAGGACACAAGGCTTGCTCAGCCTGGCCACGTGCTAACCTCATGCATAAGAATGTCACGTACATCACCTGGTCACGCGCCTGGCAGCTTGCATGCCCTGCCCTTGTGCAAGTATGGCTTTCTATGCACGCCTTCTTGGTCAAGCACGACTTACGCGTTGCCTACCTTGCGCTCAGGCTATGCATCTAACACAAGCCTTAAAGCGTCACTGACCTCTTTCTTTACCAACACACATGTTCAACTTGCCTCACAAAGTTTGTCACTCTGCCAGCCTTCAACTTGCCCAAAAAAAAAATTTCATCGACAAACTTAACTTCACTTTGAAAAAGTATAACTAAACATCCATAATTCTTTTTATAAAATTTCCTTCTACAAAGTTATTAAAAATTGTCTGAACTTGCTTACCTCAAAATTTCAGCTCAAAAGTCCAAAATATGCATTCTGTAGCTTCCACAAAGTTCACCTTGCTTTGAAAACTAACCTTTCTCTCTTTCATCAACTCAAACTTAATCCTCCACATATAAAACAGGTAGCTCTAGTCTAGAAACTAGCAATTTGTGAACTTTTGGAATTAATTTAAGGTAAAACATATGAGTAAAATAAGAGAAATCCTCCTCTAAAGTAAAATATATATAGTAAACCTTACATGAGCCTTTATTGACACCACCTACTTTTTGAAATTTAACTTAAATATGCAGAGGACACCTGTAAAGCATTAACCAACTTGCCACCTTATTGTCTTGCCCAAGCTTCAAGAAAAATGTCTAACATGGAGCAAAACGCCTAGGGCTTCCACCATGTGCCATGCACCATGCTAACCACTCAACATGGCTGCCCAACCTTTTTGCGTGCACGACTTCTCGCCCAACACCATGCTATCTAGCCATCTTGCATAATCCTCTTAATTCTCAAATAACTTCAAAATGGGAGGGTCTTCTCACCTAGGTGAACCATGGCCTCGCAAGACACATGTTATTATGTATGTCCTAAAACTCGTAGATAGTAAATATAATTCATTGACCGTTATTAATTAATAAAATGTTATTATTATTATTTCAATAAGTGTTATTGATTATATTATTAGCTTTGTCTTAATAACCTAAATTTAATAAATTAACATCCTAAGTTGTTTGACGAGTCTTGAACATTATGTAGAGGCATACAGGGATCAATGCTCGAGATTAGCTTAAAAGGGCTAGAGTATAAGGATAAGGTTGGGTACCTTATCCTAGTAACACTATGGATACGACTCACTTTGTATTTGATACAAACGCAATGATCAAACGCATTTGTGAATGTGACATGTGAGTGTAGGTATCATATGCAATGAGTTTCCATAAGATCGAACCATGAAAAAGTAACCACTAGATGTAACTCCATTAACTAGTTAGGTTTCTATTTCATTAGAATGACCTAGATAACTTAGTTTTAATCCTAAGTGTATTATGAACTTCTGTTCACTAGAGATTGTCCTTTGATTTGTACATGTGAGAGTGGCCAGCTTGACGACTCAATATGCTTATCATTTTGGAAACAAGATCGAGTGGGGAGATGAAAACATAATCACACAAGATGAAATTCACTCATTCCTGACTTTAGAGTAATTAGATGAGTGGTCCTTTAAATAGGGTTTCCAGGACTTGAACAAAGGACCTTACCCTCTCTATGGCATGAGAAGGGTTTCTGTTTATTGGTTGGACCATAAACAGGTTGTTCATTAGAGGAGCACTGGTTCTTCTATAAGTAATCTAGGGGTAAAACGGTAATTTGACCCAGCTGGTGTTATGAACACTCGTGAAGGACTAACTTACTGGTATTGGTCTATATCTGTGGATACAGAAATATATCTACAGCGAGAAAATTCAGTCATGAGTTTTTAGTGGAATGTACGCATTGTTAACGAATATTGATTAATGTAGTTAATGAGTTTAGCCAATTAATCTCATATCGTTGTAGCTTCTAATCTGTAGGTCCATTAGGTCCCCTTCCTAGTTAGTAAAGGGTAATGAGATTTATTTATATTGGTTGTAATTTGAAATGCTCAAATTTACTTTGGAAATTAGTATATTGTATGGTGATACATTAGAATATAAAGTTTATATTTTAATTAAACTTTATTATATAAATTTAATTTTGGATAAGATTCAAAATTAATTCATGAGAGATAATATATTTGAATGAGCTCAAATATTAATTTAATGTGAATTGGATTCATATTAAAATTCTTGGTTATGAGAGAAATTTATATTTGAATATGATTCAAATTTGAATTCAATTAAATATAACATATTTAATTTAGCAATTAATTAAGTGGAGAATTAATTAGTAGTTTAGCTTAATTTTATTTAAGTAAATTTGATTTAATTAAATTAAAACTATAAGATATGTGAGAGATATTCATTAAATAAGATTTTTCAGCCCAAGCTTTTGCCTCTCTACGAATCCTCTCAGAGATTGTCTCACAAACTTTTTTCCATTCCAAGTTCTCACAAACCAATCTCATCCCAGAGAATAGGAAGATCCCGGACGGGTGGTATCCCTAATTGGATGATTTATAGATTCAGAGACGTCAACCAGAGTAAGTTACTATATTTTGTAATTCTCTAATCTATAATTTATTTAAGCATGCTTAAACTAAGTTTAAATTATAAGAAAAATTGTTTATGTAATTGTTCGTCAATGTACGGTATTTTAAGTTTCCAATTAAATTTGAAAAGTTCTTTTTAAAATATTTTGTTGCAAAGGAATTTAATCCCTTCAACCTATCCTTGAAGGTTCTTCCTCGCCTAAAGCTACCACAAACCTTGGTCGCCTAACCTTAAGTCAAAACACCTAATAACCTCTTTATAGGCTATTTCGCTTCCTTTGACCGCCTAACACACCACCCTATAGCCTCTAAACACCCAGTCCTCAAGTCTTTGACAATTAGCCAAAATTTTCCACTTTCTCAACTTAAAATTCAAACTCACCTTAACAACTTTAACTTTATTTTTCTTCTTTCCACTAACCATGACACACCTTTAATGATACTTCTTGAGTTTCTTCTCATTCTTTAATTCCAATCAAAACTAAATTTTCAAGCTCCTTAAAGAAACTCGAGTCTTTCCTAAGGTTAAGGTTTACATTGTTCATGTGAGTTATTTATCGAAGACTATTGTGAAACAAATCAATCTACATTGCTTTAGGGGAACCTAAATCCCATTTCATTGATAAGAGAGTTTAGGGCTTAAGGTTTACATTTACGTTTACGCTTAGGGTCATGTTCTCAACTTCTTACTCTGAATGTTTTTTTTATCTATTTTGCCTTATGCACAACTTTCCTCTTGTAAGCTTTTTGCTCTCTAGCTTATCTCATTTATTGCCTTTCCTCTCATCCAAGCTTTACAAATTAGAACAACACCTGTTTTGATCTTGAAAGGGTCAAGTCCTACTAAGAAAGAAAAATAAAGAACAATAAAAAGGGGTAGAAAGGGGTAGAAAGCTCTTCGACAAGAGAAGTTAAGAAACTCTCAGCAACGGTGCCAATTTGATCGAGCGGATTTCGTCGTCAAAATTTAGATCAAATAAGTTACCAAACTATCAACAATATCTAGTTTTAGTGGCAAGGCTGAGTTCACATGAAAAACATGTGAATTTCTCAAGCATATAGTCTCAACCCTCAAAGGTAATCGAAGGGGGATTTGGATTGTTTCAATTGCGTAAAAATAGTAACCTGCAAGAGAAGTAAATTGAATGAATTCAATATTAAAAGAACATAGCTTGGGTTAAACGAATTTCTCTATTTAGTGTTCTCGATCATACGTTTCTCATTACTAAATTTCAAAGATTGCTTTCACCTAACCAATTCAATTGGAAAAGAAAATAGATTTGTTCTGAGTAACTAATTAACATCAATCGAATCGATGGAAGCATACAAAATCTAAATTTGTATCAATTGCATTAAGGTCTAGGGATAATTAGGTAGAATATTAATTTCAAAGCTCTTAACTAAATACTCATGCAAATTCAATTCTAGGTTAAATGGAACAACACATATTAAATTAATTAGCAAGCAACCTTAACCTAATGCTTCAATAAAGCGATAATCCAGCAATTCCCAGCCATCTAAAAGAAAGATGTGAATCTATTTAAAATAGAACTGAATTAACAACCAAGACAAAATCTAGTTCAAAAATCACAAATACATTAAAATATGAAAATTTCTAAACAACCCAAGCTAGAAACGTGTACCTTAGTCTCTCATCAACATGTGGAATGATGAGAAAATGATAATGTGTATAAAACTAGTGAAAAGAACTCAAAAGGTAGGAAGAAATCAATCCTTGGGTGGCTAGAATCGAAGATGTTCTGACCTAGGCGTCATGAGAAATATATTTATAAAACGTGACAATGTGTGACGTAAGGGACAACGTCATGGCTTTGATGGCAAATTATTCACAGATGAATTAAGAACACCATAGCAATGTGTTTTTTCATAGATTCTGATGCTTCGGAGTAGCATATAGCGTCAGAAGGTTGTGATAACTTATAGAAATACAAGTTTTTGTAGCCTTTTAGGCAAAACAATGAAGTTAAATCGTGAAATAAAGTATCAAAATGTGTAGCTTTTACTGCAAAATTATAATATCAAGAAAATGCACTTTACATAAGTCTTCACGCCTGATTAACTATGCTTTGAAGCATTTTTCTACATAGAATGGCAAAAAGAAGAAATGAAGCAAGGATCGCACGTGTTAACTCAGCAATAATAAGCAAACTGACAAATTCAGGAGTCGTAAGGTAAAATACCAGCACATCATTACGCGAGATTATTCACTAGAAGACAAGAGTGGTCGTTGAGATTATTCACTAGAAGACAAGAGTTGTCTTTGAGATTGATGTGACAAGGAACGATTACTTTCTGCACTAAAATTTATAGGCAAGGACGTATCATTTAATTTTCCTCCTAAACTGTGCCGATAAAAGAAGCCCAACTCCACCTTGAAGAAGGGAGACAGAGGAGGACATTCCTTAAAAAGGTAGGTGAAGGACGAGTTTTAGAGTCCTTCACCATTTGTAGTAGTGTTCTTTCCTCCATCCTTTCTCCGATCAGCATCTGAGTGAGAACTTAGAGAGAGAAGCTTCCCTTACCATTTTTCAAAACTTGTAAAAAAGTCAAGGAAGACAAACCAGTGCATTATGCGGCTCGACACATATTGTTTCTTTCCATTTTTGTAATTTCTCATGTATTGTACGAATGTTCCTCATTTTATGGCCGACAGACCTACATTTACAATACATTGCATTTTTATCCATTGTCTATCTTCCATTTCTTTACTATTCATCTTGTTGATGCGTAATAAGTAGTTTAAGTTTATAATATGTACTTGATAAGGATTCTTTAGTTATAAGTCTCATCATGTTTAGCTGAGCTGAACTCAATCGCTTGGCCAAAGTTTATTGGCAACTACTCAAGAGAGTAAATAGCAACGACATAGCTAACATATGCAGAAGGGAGTTTGGACAAACTCCATTCTGGCGTTTTGCCTCCAATCATTTGTGTCTCGAAATAAGAATAAGTGTGGTGTTTAGTTGCCAAAGTTTACTCGCCTTAAATAGAGAGTTAAACATTAGGCTTATAAATAAGGAATCCTAGATTTATATTGCTTGATTTATCTTTACCATTTGTGTCTTGAACAAATGTGGTGTTTAGGTGTCCAGATGTTGCTCTCCTTAAATATAAGATGGTCAAGTGATCTATATTGCATCAATGACATGCCGCATAGCTTAGATCACCTAGGATACTAAGACCTTCCTTCATCCTTCTTAACACAAGTTAGTTCACATTCCACAATTATCCCATTATGTTTCCTCTAGAAAATTCTATGTGTAAATAGGTAGATTAGTATAGTTTTATACTTTATACTGTATAGAGCTTCTACCGTCTAGTAGAGAAGCTATCGTTATAACTAAAGCTTTTATAAAAATTCTCTGTTTTCGACCCTAGCTTACCTAGGAAACCTCTTTTTTTTTCTTACACTTGGTTAAGCGTGACGAAAACTTGTACTAAACGTTAACCATACATGAAGCAACACATAAGTATAACACATCTTTTATCTCATAGCCCTAGCCTAGACGCTTGTTATTAGTCGCATAATTATAAACCAGCATTATATATTTACGATTGTTTTGACCAAACAAAAGAGCGAAACCAAAACCAACAAGTCAGGTTTTTAGAGTCTTTGGTATTGAGTTTTGTGTTCAAAATAACAAGTAGGCTGCACGGCAAAGACAAAATTGAGTTTATTTGAGCTCATTTGTCTAAATCTCATGGAATTATTGAAACTTCCTCTCATAGATAAAAATTGGATCATGCTTATTGTTAGAAAAGGTACTGGATTTGTCACTTTTGTCGAAAACTTGGGCACAAACGTCCTTTCAGTTATCATCTATGGTTTTCTTCCAAAATCATTTGAAAGAAAACTTATTCCTAGATCCTTTAATCATTACTCTCGTATGAAACAAATATGAAAAGTAAAAAAGAACCTCAACTTAAGTACAATTCTATGCTTACTTTCGCTAGATCCTTTACTAAAGGAGAATGGTACTTTCACAGTGGTAGTTTCCATCTGATGACTGGAGAGAAAAGCTATATCACCAATGTGAGATCTATCATTTCAAGTGAAGTAACTTTTTCTTACAGTGCTTCTATAAAAATTGTCGAAAAGGCAACTTTAAACTTTCCAAGGTTGCCTAATTTGGAGGATGTTGTGCTAGTAAAAGGACTTACTCCAAATCTTATTAATATTTGCCAACTATGTAATCAAGGTTTAAAAGTAAAATTTACTAAGGACAAATGCGTTGTCATTAATGATGCAGATGCATCAAATTATGCAATGTACGTGTTCTTTTGATAACTATTATTTATGTTGCAATATACGTGTTCTTCTAATCAAGGTTTATAAACCAACATACGTTATGATTTATGTAGTGCACAATGATTAATCAAGATGAAATGTATCCCTCTTGTTATGGAGAGATATCTATGGGCCCCTCGATTAAGCGTGACTGTGAAAATGCATGACCATACTATAAATGAATTAATAAGAGTATTAATATAATTTATTATTTCAGTATGTTTTATTGATCGAGAAAACAATTGAATTAGATAACGTGACTTTATCTATACCTTATATTCAATTATAGATATGGCGTAATAAAAGGATTAAAGCAATAGTTATATTAAGTTATGTTGGATCACCGACTTAATTTAATATAGGTAGTCATAATGTCTTGATAGAGACCAATTATAACTTATGGGTCATAAAACGAGTTATGAGCCCATTGCCATATTAAATTAACCTAACGGTTCACACATGAAAGAACTAGGTCTGGTCTTTGGGCTGGGTAGTTAATAAGCCTAATTGGAGAATTGGAAGCTTATTGGAAAATCCTAAGCTTATTGGAAAACCCAAGGAAGCCTATAATAAGACCTTAGGCGTCTTATTTTATATACAACAAAAAGACATAAAATTCATTCTACACAAAGAGAGAATAGAGAGAGTTAAACTTCTCACTTTGTGAAGTTCTAGCAAACTTAAATTCGAGGAGTTGAATTTCCAGTTCATGTGTGGACACTGTTAGAGAACGCTAGTGATTTCACAGTGTTTTGGTGATATGAATATGGAGGACAATTCGAATTTAGAGATTAATTTACATCAACACAGAGGTATATTTATTCGTGATTTAATTGTTTATGCACGGTCTCTTTACATTGTAGGGTTAGAGAAATTATTTTTATATTAATTCTGTTTCGTCTAGCCCTTGTTCATTTTCCAACATTTCAAACTTCCCAGGACACCTAAGTCCGACCACATTTGTCTCTACTCTTCTCTCTTGAGCTAAGTAGGTGAGAAATGAGAGAAAATTAGGGTTTGCCTTTAAAACTCTCCTTACATCCGAGAAATGCTAACCTCGTGCAATAGAAATTTCTGGAGATCTATCACGCATTTTCTTTTAAGTAATCTCAGTTGAGATTGGCCCAAGATCAAGCTCGAGAACCCTAATATCCCTTTTTTGCTTCTAGTCTTAACCGAACACGGCCTCTAGATGGTCTGAGATTTTCTCTCTATCTTTCCTGTGTTTCGACCTCAATTGCCACAACTCCAAGATGCACCAGGATTAGCTCTTTGCCTTTCTCCATCTTTTCTCTCGATCGAACAAGACTTGAGTTTGAACCCTTCAACCCCGAGATGCATGCTCTAAAGCTCTCTTCCTTTCCTCTTGGCCAAACAGAACTGCGTCCTGAAGCCTCTGACCCGATAACCCTTTCTAAACTCACTTCGCTTACTTTTCTAAACATTAATTTGACTTCTCAAGTTCTTCAAACTTGACCCAAGACTCTTAAGAAATTTTTTTAACCTTTCTCAGCTCTTAACAAGCAATTAGAATAGAAGATATATTTAGCTAAGTTTGTGTGGACTTATGGATATAGTTTTGTTTCAAAGATGTAAGTTATAAGTATGTAATAAGTTTTATGTTGAACTTAAGTAAAAGTTTAAGTGATGTAAAAGGTTTGTTTTATTTATTTAGTTTTTTTGTTTATTTGAATTGCTTATTAAATTTCGAGGATGCAATTTCTTAAGGGGTGAGAGTTCTGAAACTCCAAATTTCCATAACCTTTAGGACTTGGTAAAGGAAAGAGAAACTTTAAAAATTTTGGTTCAAAGTTGAGTGTCGATGTTGAAGTTATATTAGGATGATGGATGAAAAGTTGAGGAAAAGATGGTTGTTAGCCGAAGTAAATGCCTTGGAAAGGAAATTTTGGGCCAGCCTTGATTAATCTCGAGCAAGATGACCAAAAACAGAGAGAAAATTTTGGTGCTCGCTCGCCCGAGATGAAAGACAAAATGAATTTTTGTAAGGATCTCAGGCAACCGTGTGGAATGTCGGGCAAGATTAAAGATAGAAGTGTAATCTACTAGCCATCTTGATGCTTGTTCAATCGAGATGAAGGACAAAAACCTTAAGAAGTTAGGATCTTAGGCAATCTCAAAATTGTGTTCAGTCGAGAATAGAAGCAGAAAAGGCAATCTCAAAGGTAGGACCCTCTGTTCAAGTACCAAAAACACCATTTAAGGTAACACTCATCTACTTACCCTAAAGTAGGAAAGGAGTGAACTCCATCTTATGTAATTTTGTTCCCAGCTTCCCACTCGGTCTTGTCCCAAAAAGGATAAACACATTGAGTCGGCAATCTGGTCACTCTCACCCATACACATCAAAGGACAATTCCTCGAGAATAGGAGTTTATAATACACTCAGAATTAAAACTAAGTTACCTAGTTCATCCTAATGAAATACAAACCTAACTAGTTAACGGAGTTACATCTAGTGGTTACTATTTCGTGGTCCGGTCTTATGCAAACTCATTACATAGGATACCCTCACTCGCATGTCACATACATGAACGTGTTGGGTTATTGTGTTTGTATCAAATACAAAGTGAATTGTATCCATAGTGTTACTAGGACAAGGTACTCAATCTTATTCCTATACTATAGGCCCTTAAGTTGTTCTCGAACATTGATTTTTGTATGTCTCTACATACTGTTCAAAACTCATCAAACAGCTTAGGATATTAGTTTATTGAATTTGGGTTATTAAGACAAAACTAATAATATAATCAATAACATTTATTGAAATTATAATAATAACACTTTATTAATAACGGTCAATGAATTATATTTATAATCTACCAGTTTTAGGACATAAATCCCAACAGGCGTTGAGGAAGCCACTTGAGAAAGTGAAGAGCAAATGAAGACTAAATATCCACAACTCCTAGCATAGGCTTACTGAATTTCGAGGATGAAATTCCAATAAGGAGGTAGTTGTTGTGAGACCTTGATCGCATTATGAACTACACGTTAAGACTGCATGGGACAAGAATTGATTATACAATGAGACTGTGTGCGATAGGAGTTGACAACTGGAGTTTTTGCTAAGCAAAATGTGTAAGGCTTTCCAGTTATGCGTTAAAAAGAGCTTCAAGTTAGGATGAGAGTCGATGAGAGCTTCCTTCATCATGAAGTAGCTGATGTCATAAGGTCTGGAAACTGATTTGACCTTGCCATCCAACTGAGTTCAGGATAAAAGGTGGCAGTAACACGTGACATTTTAACAGTGGATGAGTCTCACCGCCAAGCAGAAGCCATCATTTCGACATGAAAAACTTCATCTAAGAGGCTTATAACTAGGAGAACTCCGACCATTTTGAGAGCTACTTTACCTTGTGTTTATTTAAGAAAGAGTTGCAAGAATTGGAAAGAATTTTTATGAGCTACCATAAGCTCAATTTCGACCAGAATCTACAAGGAAGTGTAAGGAAACTTTGGCTAAGGAACTTAAGCTAAGGAGGTCACTTGATTGTGCGTGGTTTCACCTTCAAATGTTTTCAAACTAAATGAATTTCCACTAAGTTTGAATCTTTATATGCTTACCTTTTGAATTCTTGAGTTCAATGATTTCTATTATGTTTCTCAAATTCTTGAAAAGGATTCGGCCTACAAATGAATTGATTATGAAAATGAATTTGAATTTAAATGGTTGTTGCAAAATGATCTTTAGTACCCTACGCGATGAGATACCTCACACTTGCTATGTGTTCTGATGTGGAACGTCCTATTCTTCCTGTGCCTTCTAGGATAGGATGTCTCATACTTAGCTTAATGTGTGTTCTGGTATGAGATGTCTTATACTTGTTATGTGATCTGGAGTAAGATGCCATTTGCTTGTTGTGTGTTCTGACATTGGAAGACGCGTTATGTGTAATGGAATTAATGGAGAATTTGATATTTCGTTGAGATTACTTCGTACAACCACAACTCAGCAAAAGAGTGTAGTAAACGCTTGAACTGAGGAGGGTACAAAAGATGGAATTTAACATGCGAAATGGTTTTGCATTATAATCTATAAAACACGTTATGTGAAATACTTCATATGCAATATGATTTATGATGAATGATTTGCAAAAAAAATTGTTTCTATATGATTTATAAATGCTTGCCAAAATGATTTAAATGTGTAAATGGCCTAATGCATTCAAATGATTTGATTTGAACTCATATTTATATTGAAACGCTTACTTATTTATATCACATAGTATTGTGAAAAGAACTTGCATCGTGTTATGGCGAAAGTGTGTTTAGTAAATGTATTGATGAAAAATCTCACTCACTAGACCCTTTTATCTAATCTTCAAATGTTTTATTCTCCTCCCTTTCCCTCAAGTATCGAAGAACACCCAGTGTTTGACTTGCTATCTTCATCGCCTATCGTGTCATAATTGCATTGCATTATCTTGTTAGTAATTACAATCAGCTTGCATAGCAAGTAAAGTTAGACGAGAAGGGAAAAATGTTGTTTTTTTTAGACATGTATATGTTTATTTTGTGAAAACTCTTTTGTACTTATCTAAGATGTAATCTTTGCTTAATATAAATGAAGTTTAACCTTTCAAATCATGTTTTTTCATAAGAGTTAAAAGTTTTTATCATATATTTAGAATGAATGTTGTGTTTATTTCGCTTACTAGACGTTCAACATGTTATCTCGTGGGGACATATGCGTTGAGTGTCTAGGCAATCACACCTCCGTTGATAGCATAGAGTGATCTTGGGGCGGGGCGGGGCGTGACATAAGTAGAGGCTCATGTGATTGTATTGTTTAATGTGAGATGAAAAGTTAAGACATTTCTGGAAATGAAAGTTTTTATTGTGTGCTTGAACTCCTCAAAAGGTTTTCATAAAATACCATTCACTAAGCATTAGTCTTATGTTTTAAGTTGTGCTTTCCCAAATAAGTGAGACGTTGAGGCCATCAAGAAGAAGCGAGTTGCTAGGTGTTTAGAAAAGCGATAAGAGCTATGATTGGCGTTGAGAGACTGAAGTTTAAATTTTAGTTTTAGTTTCTTTAGAAGCATTACAACTTGTATTTGTAGCAAAGTTGTTATGCTAGTTTGAAGTTTAAAGTGTTGCTATTATGTATTGCCAAGCATTCTGTCCTGGCGTTATGTATTGCTATTATTTGTTGCTATTTGAATCAATAACAAGTTCAAATTTAAGGTTAAGTCCAAGCATTCTGGCGCTTTGCTTAAAAGCGTTGGAGTTGTCCTAGTCGCGTTCGCGCTCGAAAACTTGAGGGAGGGACACGTTTCAGGTGGAGGCATGACAATAAGCCTAATACTTAGTGAGTGACATTTTAGAAAACCTTTTGGCAAATACAAGTACATGCATAAAATTGATTAACAACTTCTAAACGTCTTAACACGTGTTGAGAGTAAGAAACATCTCATTAGCCTGTACTTATTCCTCGGTTGAACAATGAATCTCCTAAACGTATAGACTACTGTGATAATTCTCATTTCACCATTGGTATCTTTGTAGAACCTCTCGTTCAATTTCAGTTATTCCAGCGATTAGCCCGAATGCGGACCACTCAATGCATCCAACGACCTTCTTCCCATGTGGACCACTCAACGCATGATTGTCATTACTCTTATATGCACATAATAGCTAGCTAGTAAAGCTAATGGTTTACTCGCATACAAACATTCCAAGAATACATTTTTAAACTCGTAAATATACTTTAAATAGTCATGCTTTTTATGTAAATCATAAACAAGATTACAACATGCATTACACTTTGCATATAAAAAATGACTTTGAAAGAAAAGCTTTAGAAAACACTCCTCTTTCGTTGGAAGGGTCACTCAATGAGCTAAAACACTTCCTCGTAACCCCTTTCTTAACACCTAAGCTAACTTAAGTTCTCTCTTGCCTGATGCTCTCGTGGCAGAGTTTTAGTACTTTTCAAAACTTATTTGTAACTTTCCTTTGAACTCACAAGGACTATTTATACTAATCCCCAAACTGGGTTAGTCATCCTTAAACTCATTTTAACTTGTCAGCTTCTACTTAGTACTTTACACGTGGTAGTTTAGTATCCTTCTTAATTCATGCTTAACTTAAGCTTAACACGTGTTTAGCCAACTGATCATTTGGATTAACACTTAATCGACTCCTTCTCGTCTAGCTCGTCATTTGAAAATTGGTTAAGTATTTATTGCCACCTTCCTTTCTCAACCTCCTTTTCTCGCCTAGTCCTTCCTTGCCTAGCTCGAGATGCATATTTCCCTTCCTCACGTCGCCTAGCCAAGACACGTCTAATCCTTAAACTTAGTAATTTACACTTCCTTCTTTACAAGAGTCCTTCTTCACAACCCATTTAATTGAGAACTCAGGCTTCACAATTTTAATCCTAGATTATTATAGTTAAACTACAATAGTTTGTGTTTGGGGTGTAGACAATTTTAGTTTAAGTTATAATAATATATGTTTTAGGTGTAAATTATTTTAGTTTGAGAAATAAGTAGTAAAATATTGTAGCAAAAGAATAAAAAAATAATGTATGTAAAATAGTAAAAAAGGTAGCAAATAATAGATATTGTAATAAATTACAGTTTTGAAATAGTATTTACTCTAAGTAATTAAAGACTTTTAAATAGTATTTACTATAGTAAGAGATGATTATTATAATTGTAGCTTAGGATAGTTTGTGCCTCAAACTGTCTTTAAATGAATATAATATTAAATTTAGTTTGGTTTTCTTATTAATATTTAATTAAGAAATTACTAATGGAAAATGTGTCATGAGGTTAAATTAAACTTGTCGTAAACTTATGCAAAATTATAGGTATAAAATATAATTAAGTTTACACCATTTGTGAAATATTATTAAACTTGTCATAAATATTTCATCTTTCCTGAGGAAACATGTACAAAAGACTTCGAAGTAGGCGTCTCTCATCATTGTACAAAAATGAGAAAGTTGTATGTTTCCCTTTTTTTTTTTTTAGGAAATAGACGAGTTTGGTAACCCTTTTTCGTTTTTCGTTCTCAAATTTTAAGAACGTTTTTCAAATTCGTTCTCAAATTTGACCAACTATTGAAAGCAATTTCTCCTGTTTCGTTTCCATTTTATTTGATTTTGTTTCCTAATTTTCAACCTTCACGATTTTGTATTTTTTTTTCTCTTTATTAATTTCTTTTATTTATTTTTATATTTATATGTTTAATATTTTTTAATTTAATTTTATTTTTTCCTTCTTACAATTTTGTAATAATATAGAATTGAAAATGTTCTTTGGAGCCAGACTTCAAATTTTGAGAAATTGCATCAGTTGACAAAAAAAAATAGAAAAAAGCAGTCTATAACACTTCTTTTTTTTCATATGACAAATATAACACGTAATGAAATATATAGCTATTAGAAGGCTTCAAAGAGCTATCAGAATCATTCACTTTTAAATTTGTTACTTTTGCAATTTAGAAAATGTAGTGACATTGACTCTGTTATTGTAAAACTTTTTGCTATATTTAAAAACGCCTCTAAAATTTTTAAAAATAAAAAATCAAATCAAACGTGATCTAAATAAAGAAGCTTTAAATAATATGATATTTCTTGAATGATATCAAACGAATATAAAAACAAAATCAAATTGGGGTACATACCTATTGTCTTGATGTTGCCCTTCCAAAGAAATTAATTTGCTCGCTGCATGCTCAAAACTATTAATTAAACTTCCGACTGATAACAATTTTATCTTTTATTTGTTTTGTGTTTTTTAAAATCTACACTAGTTTCTCTATTTTTCGGGAAAAAAAAACTTTAGTCAAGTTGTTAAAACATAAAGACATTTAAAAAAAACTTGATTATTTTTTTTAAAACACGAATAAAAAGTGAACAACAAAATAAAGAAGTTTATAAATAAATACAGTGTTTATAAGCTTAATAGTTTCAAAGATGACCAGTAAATAAATACTCATATATGGATGTAGTCAACTTAAAGTAATAACAAGTCTCTATTCTCTTTCTCTAGATGTTGGGGTCAAAAAGGAGGGATGATTGGGTTTGTGAAAAATAATAATGGATTACAATGGTACGTATAGTAGTAAAAACTCCAAGGCACAAATTAGAGTATGAGGAATAATGTGGGCCAAAATTTGTGTGTGTCCACCTTAGTGAAAAAATATATACTTTCCTTCTTTATTGAATTTTTGTTTGAACAAAAGGAGACCAAATCATTGAATTTCCATATCCCTTCCCTTGTTTATATTAGGGAGAAGAAATTCTTTGCTTGTAATATTGGAGAAACTCCCCCTCTTTTCATTCATCCTTCCAAAATAATATTCCAATCATTTTCATTTCCCTTTCTTTTACATCTATAAATTCAAACATTTAAATTCTTAGTTAAAGAATGATGCATATGTTATCGAGAAATCATGTCAAATTTACTCAACATTAGGGTATATTTTTTAGAAACAATTTGTCTCATATGACTATTTTTTATTCATGGGCTTTCATTAATTTTTCTTTATTTTTATCTTACCAAAAATTTGGAAGTTTTGAATGTTTTTATTATCATATAAAGAATGGTTTTTTCTTAATAAAACCATCTAATTTTTTTGTTAATTTTTTTTATTTCATTGTTTTTTAAATAAATTAAAACAATATAATAAAATTTTCAACGTACATAATTTTCATCTTGGCAACTCGTTGGTAGTTACTATATATTTACATAATAACATCTTTAATTCATAGATGCATTTTCTATACCAAAAACCTATTTACAATCGTATTAGAATGAGTTTAGCGTAACTGGTGTAGAATATGTATAGATGATAAAATACTTCTATGGTTTGAATGTCTTTTAAAGCATATGATTCTTTGTCACGTAATTTATAGAATAAGATAAAAACATAAAAGAAAGATTAGAAAAATGGCATTGTGCCCAAAAAGAAAGAAAAGGAATAAACGATCTCAAGTTGATCAAACCTTTTTGGATAAAAATTATACATGCAATAATTGAAAGCATTTGTCTTGTCATTTCCCCTTTAGCATTAGGGCAACCATAATAATGAAAATAATGAAAAAAGAAAAGGAAAAAGAAAATTAAAATTATTATAAGTCATTTTTTGCTTTTTTTTTTTTTTAATTCTCTTTTCTTTTCTTCTCAATCATGTGAAAGATGTAAAGGAAAGAGGCAGCAAAAGGTGGTTTTGATTGACGTAAATATGTTACCTTTGAATGAAAATGTTACCTATTCGAGATCATCATCATTTCATTATTAATATTCAATATGTCTAAACATTTATTTTACATATATATACATATATATGTAAATTAATTAGACAAAAAGACACCTAGATTAACATGAATTACTAATATTATGAGAGATAAGTCCTTTCTCGACATGGAAATCGTTGAGATAAAAATTAAAGTGGTGTTAACCTCTTTAACCTCATTAATACTATAATATATTCTCATCTAACGTCATTAATCTTATCGAAAGTAGGGTTGAAAAATATCTGTCAGAAGAATATCTCCTAATACGTAGTGGAAGATTGTCGGGAGTCCATAAGAACTCTCAACACATCTTTGGGAGTTACTATATATGTTAACTACATCCATAGATAAAAGAGAGAAACCATTTTTTTATCTTGAAACATATCAAATCACACAATACATAGAGATATACCAGTAAATGGTAGAGCGGTTTGTATATATAAAGAAATTCTTTGTCTAAATGAACCAAACGAAATAACTCAAGATATAAAAGTGTGTTGATAACTACAAAATTTGCTGTTTGAATCTCGTACTAAAACCTTAATGAAATATACCCAAAATAATGTCTGAAAAATGAAAGTAAATAAAAATCTCCTATAACTTAGGTCGTAGGATCATTCGAAAACGTTAATGACAAATTCAACACTTGCAAGAAAAATGTGCATCCTCTTATAACATCATCATTTAAGTTATTTATGTGTAATTCATGTGTATTCATATTCTATCTAAATTAAACCAAAAACCAAGAATAGGTCAAAATAATGATGTCTTAAAATTCAACTATATAACATTTTACGTCAGACACTTTTAAATTGGATTTTTATAATAAAAGATTCCTTTTTAATTTTTTTAGACCATATTAAGGAGCTTTCAATTTTTCTACTAATTTTACGTTCACTAGATCTTACTTTAAAGAATATAAATTTAAAATATTAAAAGTTAAAATAATATAAGTATTATTCTATTTTATTATTGTGACTACAAAATATATGAAAATTAAAAACAATCGTGAATCAGCCATCAAAAGCATCAATTTAACATAATCTCTTGTAATGTACATGTACTTACTTCCTTTATATATTAAATCACCCCTTATTTCAAAATATAAATTGTTGAGCATATTTTTTTTTTCTTAATTAAAAATATTTTCTATTTTTATGTGATTAAAATTTAATTCCACCCTAAAAATAGCAATGTGAACAGCAAATAATATATAAAGAAAAGAAAAAAAAAAGAAGTATGTATATAAATATATATTTATATAAATAACACCTTAGAGTGATATAACTAAAATAACAAATATAACTAATTAACTTTTTCAATATTGTCTTAAAGTTGTCTTTTGACTAAGGACAAAAACAAATTTGAAAATTCCATGGTATTTGATCATTACTTGTTTGAAAACCTTTTTTAAAAAAGAAATTAAAAATATATTTTATACTTTAAGGTTTTCTTTTTTTGGAAAAGTCTTTCATTTAAAAGATGAAAGGTTAAAAACATTCTCAAAGACATTCCATATCTTATTTGAATTTATTTAGGTCAAACTCTACTTCTATTTTATTCATCTATATGTCCAAAAGTCTAAATAATTTTCAGGATCACTACACACAATATCTATACATATTTTAACATTGGATATAACAATTATTCTCAACATTAAAGAAAAATCTTCTTCAGTCATCTCAATTTAAATTTAAAAAAAAAAAAACCTTATTATCCTAAAGCACTAAGACAAGAATATTGCAAAACAAATCAAATGAGTGATAGACATTGATATATAGATTCTAATAGGTGTCTATCAACATCTATTATTGATATATAGATCACTATAACATTTTGATGTATTTGTAAATATTTTTACAATTTTTCATTTAAACCCATGGATAAAAAAAGAAAGTGGAAATATATGTTGTTATATTTCAACATTATATTATTGCATATATTTTAATTTAACATATTTAGGAGTAAGAGAGATATTTTTTTAGTGAATAAAGGGAAACTTTATTAGCTTTAAGTTTTAAATGCTCTCTTTTTCATTTGCACTTTAATCTTGAAGCACTACTATGGTCTTACAGTGGCTCCAGCAAAAAAACACTATCTTTTTTTGCCCCTTTTAATGCAAAGGGAAATTGAATTTCCCTTGGGATGATTTTTTTTCTTTTTCCCTTTCTTTTCTTTTCTTTTTTCTTTTATTTCCTTTTTTCTTTTTTAAACTTTTAGCTTCTGAGTTCTTTGAACACATGCTTACTATTTCCAAGAACATACCCCAAAGTTTCACATCCTAATATTATTCTTCTGCCCTTTCTTTATATTATTATACCAATCTAAACCTTGTTTAATTATATAATTAAGACATGTGTAAAAATTAAAAGGATCAAGTATTCGGATCTCTTTCACTTCAATTATGATATATAAATTCTAAGTTAAAGTTACCTTTTAACAAGTTTTATAATGTTATCCAACGTTGGTTTTATTGAATCCATGTATTCAGTGTCCAAGCATATGGGGTGGGGGTTCTTTTTGTGCATATCATTGTATTGAACCATCATAGTTTATCATGTTTTATAAGTTCTTCTTGTGATTAGAGTGGAATGTATATATAAAAATTGGTATATTATTTTTACTGCCTATGTATATAGCAAATTACTACATTTGGATGGAAAGAAATCAAAGAATCTTCAACACCCAAAAAACGTGTTGGTGTGATGTCTACCGAAGAACGTTATAACTTTGGCATCTCTATGGTTTATAAATTTTTTTCATAAAAACTATGAGTATTTTAACATCACTCTAAATCGACTTGCTTTTATGTAATTTCCTTTTGCATGTTTCTCGTACGTTGTGGCACTTCATAAAGTAATCCCTTTAAATAAAAAGAATAAAAAAAAAAGCTGTTTATTTATTTATTTTTGTAAGGATGTACATTGAGTACACTTTGGATAAAATTATTGTAAGAATATTAATCACAGAAAGAGTTATTGGAGAATAATAAGTGTTCTGACTATATAACTGATCAATATTTTTAAGGCCATGATTATTTATATAATGCAATGCTTGATGATTTTGAAACATATTGATTAAATTACGTTTTGTCAAATATAAATATTGCAACAATATATTATAATCTCAACTTAATATAATAAATGAACATAATATATATTTACAACTAATATATTACTCATAAAATATTGTATTTTCTTTGACTTTCAATACTTAAATTCCCAAATGCCACTGTAATAAAATAAAAAAAAAAGTTTGACAATTATCAAAGTAAGATTGTTTTTGGTTTGTCAAAGACTTAGATTTTCGGTGTTGAAAACATATTATAAACTTCTAAAAAAATATGTTAGATCTTTCAACCTTTTTTTTTTTTCATTATTTTTGCTTCTTTTTTTTTTAAAAAAAAAATGCACCGTCGGATATTTATCATATTTTTTTCTCTCTTAGTTTTACTTGGTTATGGAGTCCTCACAAGTCAAAGTTGTATTAGTGTAATGGTCAATGCAACAATTTCAAATAAAAGTTAGGGTTTATAACTTAAAGTAAGATTTGAGAATGACCCTTTGTGAAAAAAATGACAATTAAAATGTTTCAAGAGATGGTGGTAGGTATTAGAAATGTAACATTTGGAGATATTAACAATCCCACATGCTACATATAAATTTATATGGTTGGAATATTATATTTTTAAGATTATGAATGTAATCCTCACATTCAGAGTGGGATAGTTAAGGTAAAGAGTTCAACCCATTATGTTCTTATTTTATTTGAAAAGATAGATGATAATTTATTAGGTCATATGACAGAATCATGTACAGAAGAATTACTTCAAACTAGACAAAGTAAATTTGGAGCAACCATCAAGGAATATGATCTATCACAACTAACAAAAATTTAAGATTTAGTAGACTAAAAAACTGCTAATACGTGGATGTCTGTCCAAAAATTATGGATTCATCTCCTACTTTAAAATCTAAATAAATTCTAAAATTGATAATTTCTTTTCGGCAAATCATTAATTGTGGCACCATACACTACATACAGATATGACAATAGAGACTGAAGAATTTCAAAGTAACAAATTGAATGTTTAAGAGTAGTTTTGAGAAAGTTAAAATGATTGCAGTTAAATATAATCATCTCAAGCACATGTTTAATTTCAAAAGTCATTTATGCTCCAACCATACATGTGTAGCAATAAATTAGGACTAATGTGACGACCCGGACTTTTCGGACTGACCGTCTAAGTCGTCAATTTGACACAAAACCGTTTGTTGACAAAAGACATAAGAATATTCAGTTGAAACCGTAAGAAAACGAAGGAAAATTTAATCGGGCCCTATTTCCAAAATACAAAATTTACAATGTGCTGTTTACAAAAAAATTTAACTATTTTAGACTTAGTTAAATCAAAATATTTTCAAACCGTCAGCGGAAGCAGTTTAAAGACAGACCCCTATGGCAAATTCACGAGTCCTTCTTGTCCCTCGTCGGTCTGCCTCTTGTGTTACCTTTGCCTGAAAAGTTAAACATAAAAAGGGTGAGTATTAATATACTCAGTAAGGGACCCACTACTGGTCCCGTTCGGGGAAAAATAAATTATTAGCATCCTATGGTGTACCCTGCACAGTCACAGTCTAGTGCTCCCGAAGGATGCACATATCAGTCTAGTGCTCCCGAAGGATGCATATATCAGTCTAGTGCTCCCGAAGGATGCACATATCAGTCTAGTGCTCCCGAAGGATGCACATATCAGTCTAGTGCTCCCGAAGGATGCACATAAAGGGATGATCCCGAAGGACACCCGCAGGGTAACTATCCACTAGGAAACTAATAATTTATCCTCTCAGTCCATTCTATACATCTTAACAGTCATTTACAACCCAGTCAAACGTCCTCATCACGTACTTTCCACCTAACCTCCAACAACCATTCATTTTCCAATTATTTTTTTTTAACCTAAGGCCAGTCAAAACATATCAGTCTATCGGTCAACGAACTAAAAACTTATAATATTCTCCTTAAAACACAAGGGGCATGACTAGTTAGTCCCCTTCGTCATAAGAACGCAACCACGACAGTGTATCCTACACTCCGCCTAAACAACCATCCGTCAGTCTTAACCCATCCCCTATAAAAATACATTTACTGTTTTCAGTCATTCAACAACCACATGTGCATGTTTACATAGTCAGTCAGTCACCACATAAATCCATACAAAAATATATATATTCTCGTCGAAATAAAATCTCAACTAAACATTCAGTCCACAGTCAAACACATGTGGCATATCCATTATTTCTACTCAATTCCAATATAATTATGCAGCCCAACACATCTCAAAGCTATAGGTGAGTCCAGTAGGAAATCCCTTACCTCAACGTTATTCAAAATTCTCGAACGAACTAAATCCAACGAACGAAACCTAATTAAAAGGGCATGGAACTCAATTATTTCCACGATAAAAACTCCAATTTAGTTTTCCTCAAGGTAAATTTCAACTTACCAAGGTATTGGCGAACCAAACTCCAAAAATTCACAAATTGGTTGTGGAATCAAGGGACCCAACGTTACTTTCAACACCTTTAAAATAAATTAACAAATTAGCCAATCCTTTCAACCATACCGCTTGAACAACTTTGAAACAAATTTAAACCCATATTAAATTTGTTACCAACAAAACCAATTCGACAATTTACAGTAAAACAGAGGCAGCGGCACTCCACGGCGCACGGCTGCCGGTCCACGGAAACCCAACGTGTGGGTCGATCGGCGGTCGACTGAGGGAGGCGTGCGCGGCTCGGATCTTGCGTGAAGACAGCGCGACGACAGCTGGAAGATGGAGATCCGCCCGGCGGCTGGCCTTCACGGATGAATCCCGGCGCGGACGGACGGTTGGGTTTCGGCTTCAGGTGAACGGAAAAGGGGCAACGTGGCTCGAGCTTCGCCGGATGGACGGCGCGAGGAAGGGACGCGCGGCGGTTGGACCTCACGGATGGAATCCGGCGCGGACGGCTGCTGATGGTTGGCGGATGGAGATGCGGCGGCTTGGGTGGTCTCACGGCGCGCGGCAGACGCTGCCCGGTTCACGGCGGCGGAAAACGGAGATGCCCGGAGACAGATCTGAAGAGGGGGTCTCGGTTGGTTTCCTTCGCAGATGGACGGCGGCTGGGCGACGGGCGCGATGCGGTGCGGCTGGGCGGTGGAGCGATGCGGCTGGCTGTTGTGGTGGTTGAGCGAAGGAGAAGAGAGGAAGAGTGGGGCGGCGGCTGTCGGCTAGGGTTGCAGAAGAAGAAGAAGAAAAAAGAAAATGGAAGGGGGGGGCAGTCGCGCGAGGAAGGAGAGAGGGGGGGTGCCCCTTTTTCTTTTTTTTTTTTTTTTTTTTTTTATTATTATTAATAATAATAAAAATAATAAAAAAAATAATAAAATAATAATATTTAATAATTAATTATTATTATTATTATTTATTTTATTTTATTTTATTTTATTTTTTTAAGGGCGTTACAACTAATTTCAAGAAATGTTTTCTATTAATTATAGAAAGAATAAAGGGATCCATTCAGCTCAATTTTGGAATTTAAGTTAAGGTTAATTAACAATTTACAACTTTCTTTTTATATTGATATATGATGGATGAGAGAATCATATATCAAGACAGATTACATAAAAGTTTATCAATTTGATATAATAAAGTCAAAATAAAAGCATAAATGAACATAGTATTTGTATCATATGTCAACATTGACTTCTCCACCACACAATTGTCAAGAAAAAAAACACAAAACAAGAGATAAAATTGATAAATGAACTAGATTTAGTAGATCAATCAGCAGCAAGAGAGACGTAGCCATCCTAAAGTTGGAGTGTCAGTATGTTAGAGGAGGGTCTTGCGGAACTCAAGCTCGAATGGTTTGATCCAATATGTTGTTAAAGGGGGAATCTAATGTTATGGAAATGATCAACCTTTTGGACAGAAATGACAATTCTTCTACTGAGATCAACTTCTCTTTGAGAGCATTATCTTTTCTCCAATTTTGTCGTTAATATCTCAATCTTTCTTCTCACCCCAAGACCGCTCATATTATTGTAGTTTTGGCATCCTCTCAACACTGACAGTGCCATGTTGGGGCCAAGAGGGACACGTGCTCCTCGATTTATCGGCTTTTATTACGTTGATATAAATTTTAAAGTTCTATTTATATATATAATCACGATACTAAACAAAGTCCTAAGGTGGTGCAGCGGTATAGGATGTGTTCTTTTATCCCTGAAAACCATGTCAAATTGCAGCGTGTTTAATATAGTACTCCATCTTTTTCAAAAATATATATAGGTTTTTTTACCAAAAAAATCCGTTACTTATTGTAAATATATTTATATATTATGAACCTAAATATCCATATTACCAATTGTCATATAACTCGCATTCAATTTTATGTTGTAATATTTATCTTATTGAATTCTATATTGTAACCAATATGATCACATGGTTATAAATAGAGGTGTTGAGATGTCTTTGTAAGACACACCATTGAGTTGGAATGTTTTTCTATACTTTCTCTCTTTTCTATTCTTTTTTTCTTATTCTTTTATGTCTATTGACATGTTTTAATTTTACATATTATATTTACAAAATTATTAACTGTTAGTTAAATATTATTTATTCCTAACAAGTTTATGGTTTGGTTTTATGATTTATGAGATTGTTTGGGTTTATGATTTTATAATAAGCATTATCTTAATTTCTTTAGAATTTATGAGATTGTTTATATATGTTTATGATCCCTAATAAGTTTATGGTTTGTTCTTATTTTATTTAACTTATGATCTATGTAATTTATGGTTTCTTTATGATTTATATCTATAATCTTGTCTACCTTCTATCCGTATAAGTTTGATAGTTGTTTTTTTTCTATTAGAATGATTTAAGTATTTTTATAAATTTACCTAAGCATGTTGTTGATCAATTCTTTCTACATGTTGTGTAAAGTTTGAGCATGTTGTAAAATTAATATATATTACAATTTGTTCTAATTAGTATTTTTTAACGTTCATTACTTGATAATTTAATTGGTGTATTGTTGCTAATTTGTCATGATATGTAACGCCCTTAAAAAAAAAAAATTATTATTATTAATTATTAAATATTATTATTATTATTATTATTAATAATAAAACAAAAAAGGAAAAGGGGCAGCCCCCCCTCTCTCCTTCCCCGCGCGACAGCTCCCCCCCCCCTCCATTTTTTTTTTCTTCTTTTCTTCTTCTCCTTCTCCCAGCCCTAGCCGCCGTCGCCGCCTCAAGTCCGGCTGCCGCCCGTGTCTCCGTCGCCGAAGCCAAGCCGCACGCCGTAGTCTGCTCAAGAACACTAACGCCCCCCCCCCAAGGATCTGTTCTTCTCGCGCCGTCCGACGGCTGTTCGCGAAGCACCCCGCCGCACCCCTTCAGATCGGTCTCCTCACGCCGTCCGTCCGACGAAAACCTAGCCCAAGCCGCGTCGCCACACCACCCGTCGTCTTTCGTTAGCCGCACCACTCGGATAGCTGCGTTGCTCGGCTCGCACAAGACGTCAGTCAACCGATCCGCGCCGCAGTGAGGTCCGTCAACCGTTTGGCGCCGTCGCGTCTCTCTCCGCCCAGCCGCATCTCCCACCTTCCAGCCCGCGTCACCCCATTTTCCAGCCGCGGATTGGAAGCCGACCCATGCCCAAATTGATTTCACAATGTCGTTTGCCCAAATCTTGTGTGCCGCTGCCACTGCGTCGTTGAAATTTCGTTGGGTAAGGATGAAATTGATGGATTTAAGAGTCTTAACTGAAATCTCGATTAGTTGATATTATTTAATTGGGTGTTTGGTTGTTTGTTCTCGAAGGCGATATAGGAGATTTGAAGAATTGGGACTTTGAGTCTTGCGGTAAGCTTCGTTGGAGTCGTCTCTCCACTTCTTGGGTAAGTTGCGGAGTTTACGTATGGTTGAATTGAATGGATAAAGCTATTTAGAAGGATGTTAATTTTACGTTTGATTATGTTTAGGAATTTATTCGTTTGAAATTGCTCGATTGAAGAACTTGCATAAAAGTGAGGTAAGGGATTTTCTACTGGACTCAATAACAAGAATTAAGATGTATTGACTATATGGACTGAATGTTATATCTGGACTGAGTAGGGATGACGTTTATGATGTTTGTTTGGGTGTGGACTGAAAGTTTAACGTATATTGTGCTTGACTGAATGAAACTTATATATGTATGTATGGATTGACGTGGACTTGTTATCTAGCTTATATTGTGGCTGCTGGGTTATTTATTTTGATGACTGATGTAGTGATATGTTTGACTGTCCTTGGGTGAAATTTGGATAATATGGTCGTTCGAGGTTAAATGGGGAGCTTATGTGATAAGGAAATTTGACTGTATTGAGCATGACTGTTAAGATGTTTAGAAGGGACTGGGGGGATAAATTATTAGTTTCCTAGTGGATAGTTACCCTGCGGGTGTCCTTCGGGATCATCCCCTTTATGTGCATCCTTCGGGAGCACTAGACTGATATGTGCATCCTTCGGGAGCACTAGACTGATATGTGCATCCTTCGGAAGCACTAGACTGATATGTGCATCCTACGGGATCACAAGACTGTGACTGTGCAGGGTACACCATAGGATGCTAATAATTTATTTTTCCCCGAACGGGACCAGTAGTGGGTCCCTTACTGAGTATATTAATACTCACCCTTTTTATGTTTAACTTTTCAGGCAAAGGTAACACGAGGGGCAGACCGACGAGGGACAAGAAGGACTCGTGAATTGCCATAAGGGACTGTCTTTAAACTGCTTCCGCTGACGGTTTAAAAATATTTTGATTTAACTAAGTCTACAAATAGTTAAATTTTTTGTAAACAGCCTTTGAAATTTTGTGTTTTGGAAATAGGGCCCGATTAAATTTTCCTTCGTTTTCTTACGGTTTCAACTGAATCTTCCTATGTCTTTTGTCAACAAACGGTTTTGTGTCAAATTGACGACTTAGACTGTCAGTCCGAAAAGTCTGGGTTGTCACAGTTGGTATCAGAGATTTAAGTCCATGTTTTTATGTCCCTATGGCTAGCACGATCCTTCGTCACTCGTCAGGTACGCTTTCATGATTTACATGTATGATTTTATGAACATGACATTGCCTAAGTTAAACTAGACTGACTAAGGACCTTTGATGTTTAAGACTAAAAGGAAAATTTTTGGTGGATGTTAGGAAAGCATGCCGCCAAGGAGAGGTGCACGTAGGGGTGATTTTAGAGGCCGAGGTAGAGGAGCAAGGCGTAGTCAGCCTGTTGTGGGCCAAACTGACCCGCGTATCCCTGCTGCACCTGTTACTCAAACGGATTTGGCAGCCTTGTCTGCTCACCTGGAGCCGAGAATCACAGAGCTTATTATGGCTGCTATGGCTCAGAACCAGTCTGCGCCAGTGAGTTCCCCAGTACCAGCAGCTCCACTTGCGTCTGTAGACCCCCCTGTGCAGGGATCGGTCGTACAACTGCCACAGATGTTACCAAATCAGCTGTCTGCAGAGGCGAAACACTTGATGGACTATAGGAAATACGACCCTCAGACTTTTGATGGATCACTGGAAGATCCTACCAAGGCGGAGTTGTGGTTGTCTTCTGTGGAGACCATTTTTAGTTATATGAGATGTCCAGAAGAGCACAAGGTTCAGTGTGCTGTCTTTCTTCTTAGAGACAGGGGAATTATCTGGTGGAGGTCTACACTGCGTATGTTGGGTGGAAAGTTAGACCAGATCACGTTGGACCAGTTTAGAGATTGCTTCTATACCAAGTTTTTCTCGGCTAACCTTAGAGATGCTAAAAGCCAGGAATTCTTGGAATTGAAGCAAGGACACATGACAGTTGAGGAGTACGATTAGAAGTTCGACATGCTGTCACGCTTCGCCCCTGAGCTTGTTGGTAATGAGCAGGCCAGAGCTGAGAGGTTTGTTAGAGGATTGAGAGATGAGATCAGAGGCTTTGTGCGAGCACTAAAGCCCTCCACTCAGGCTGAAGCACTACGTCTGGCAGTGGATGTGAGTATTGGAAAGGACGAGGTTCAGCCAAAGAGTGTTGACAAGGAAACCTCATTTAGTCAGAAGAGAAAGGCGGAGCAGAAGTTCATCGAAGTTCCTCAGAGGAACATGAGGTCAGATGGTAATTTCCGCCGTTTCCAGCAGAGTCCCTTTGGGGCAGGTGAAACTGCCAGAGAGAAACCGTCGTGCAACACTTGTGGGAAGCGCCATCTGGGTGGCTGTTTATTTGGGGCAAGGATTTGCTTCAAGTGTAGGCAAGAGGGGCATACGGCTGATCGTTTTCCTTTGAAGCCTACTAAGTTTGGACAGAGCAGTCAGGGAGCGAGAGCGCCACAGCAGGGCAGAGTTTTTGCTACTAACAGATCTGAGGCTGAAAGGGCTGGCACAGTTGTTACAGGTACGCTACCAGTGTTGGGGCATTTTGCCTTAACTTTGTTCGACTCTGGTTCCTCTCACTCTTTTATATCGTCGATATTTGTAACTCATGCATGTTTAGAAGTGGAGCCCCTAGGTTATGTTTTATCGGTGTCTACACTATCTGGGGAAATTATGTTGTGGAAGGAAAGGATTAAAGCATGCCAAATTGAGTTAGCTGGTCGTGTGTTGGATGTAACCTTGTTAGTATTGGATATGCATGATTTCGACGTAATTTTAGGCATGGATTGGTTGGCTGCCAATCATGCCAGTATTGATTGTTCTCGTAAGGAGGTAGTGTTTAGTCCTCCTACCGAGCCTATTTTTAAGTTTAAAGGGGTAGGGACTGTAGTCATACCTAAAGTAATTTCGGCTATGAAGGCCAGTAAGTTACTCAACCAGGGTACCTGGAGTATCTTGGCCAGTGTGGTGGATACTAGGGAAGTTGAGATTTCTTTGACCTCAGAACCGGTAGTAAGAGAATATCCTGATGTATTTCCAGAAGAGCTTCCAGGACTTCCGCCTCACAGGGAGATTGATTTTGCTATTGAGTTGGAGCCGGGTACCGCTCCCATCTCTAGAGCCCCTTACAGGATGGCTCCGACTGAATTGAAAGAATTGAAGGTACAGTTACAGAAATTGCTTGACAATGGTTTTATTCGACCTAGCGTATCGCCTTGGGGTGCACCCGTACTGTTTGTGAAGAAGAAGGATGGATCGATGCGTCTCTGTATAGATTACAGAGAACTTAATAAGGTGACAGTCAAGAATAGGTATCCACTGCCCAGAATCGATGATTTGTTAGATCAGTTGCAAGGAGCCACTGTATTCTTTAAGATTGATTTACGCTCGGGTTACCATCAGTTGAGGATTAAAGATGGTGATATTCCTAAGACTGCTTTTCGTTCGAGGTATGGACATTATGAATTCATTGTATTGTCTTTTGGATTGACAAATGCACCTACTGTATTTATGGATCTGATGAACAGAGTGTTTAAGGATTTCTTAGACACTTTTGTAATAGTCTTCATTGATGACATTTTAGTTTATTCCAAGACCGAGGCTGAACATGAGGAACATTTGCATAGAGTTTTAGAGACTCTTCGAGCGAATAAACTTTATGCTAAGTTCTCAAAGTGTGAATTCTGGTTGAAGCAGGTGGCTTTCCTTGGTCATGGGGTTTCTAGTGAGGGAGTTTCTGTGGATCCTGCAAAGATTGAGGCTGTTACCAGTTGGTCTCAACCCTCTACTGTCAGGGAGATTTGTAGTTTTCTGGGCTTAGCAGGTTATTACCGGAGGTTCGTGGCAGATTTTTCTCGTATAGCTACTCCCTTGACCCAGTTGACCAGGAAGGGGACTCCTTTTGTTTGGAGCCCAGCTTGTGAGGATAGTTTTCAGAACCTTAAGCAGAGGTTAGTTACTGCACTGGTCCTCACAGTACCAGATGGATCTGGGAATTTTGTGATTTACAGTGATGCTTCTAAGAAAGGGTTGGGATGTGTTTTGATGCAGCAAGGTAAGGTGGTTGCATATGCCTCTTGTCAGTTGAAAAGCCATGAGCAGACCTACCCTACACATGATTTAGAGTTGGCAGCAGTAGTGTTTGCACTGAAAATCTGGAGACATTATTTGTACGGTGAAAAGATACAAATCTTTACTGACCATAAGAGCCTGAAATACTTCTTCACCCAGAAGGAGTTAAATATGAGACAGCGAAGGTGGCTCGAGTTAGTAAAAGATTACGACTGTGAGATATTATATCATCCAGGTAAAGCGAATGTGGTAGCAGATGCTCTTAGTAGGAAAGTATCACATTCAGCAGCGCTTATTACTAGTCAGGTACCGATACATCGAGACCTTGAGAGAGCTGAGATTGCAGTATCTGTAGGGGCAATTGCCTCACAGTTAGCTCAGTTAACAGTGCAACCAACTCTGAGGCAGAAGATTATTGATGCTCAGAATAGTGATCCCTATTTGGAGGAGAGACGTGGCCTCGTAGGGACAGGACAGACTAATGAGTTCTCCATATCCTCTGATGGTGGACTGTTGTTTGAGAGACGTCTGTGTGTGCCAGCAGACACTGCAGTCAAGACCGATTTACTTAATGAGGCCCATAGTTCTCCATTTTCCATGCATCCTGGCAGTACGAAAATGTATCAGGATTTGAGGCGAGTGTATTGGTGGCGTAATATGAAGAGGGAAGTGGCCGAGTTTGTTAGTAGGTGCTTGGTGTGCCAACAAGTTAAGGCACCTAGACAGAAACCAGTAGGTTTGTTGCAGCCTTTGAGTGTGCCAGAGTCGAAGTGGGAGAATGTGTCGATGGATTTTATTACAGGACTGCCTAGAACCCTGAAGGGTTACACAGTGATTTGGGTTGTTGTAGACAGACTTACGAAGTCGGCACATTTTGTTCCAGGAAAGTCCACTTATACTGCTAGTAAGTGGGCACAGTTATATTTAACCGAGATTGTAAGACTGCATGGAGTGCCTATGTCTATTGTTTCTGACAGAGATGCACGTTTTACTTCCAAGTTTTGGAAGGGACTTCAGACTGCCATGGGCACGAGGTTAGATTTTAGTACGGCTTTTCATCCACAGACTGATGGTCAAACTGAACGTTTGAACCAAGTTTTAGAGGATATGCTACGAGCTTGTGTTTTAAAGTTTCCAGGTAGTTGGGACTCTCACTTGCATTTGATGGAGTTTGCTTATAATAACAGTTTTCAGGCTACCATCGGCATGGCACCGTTTGAAGCTTTGTATGGTAAATGTTGTAGGACCCTTGTTTGTTGGAATGAGGTTGGTGAACAGCGATTGATGGGTCCTAAGTTGGTTTAGTCTACTAATGAGGCTATTCAGAAGATTAGAGCACGTATGCAAACAGCCAGAGTAGGCAGAAAAGCTATGCTGATGTGAGACGAAAAGACCTTGAGTTTGATGTGGGAGATAAGGTGTTCTTGAAGGTAGCACCTATGAAGGGTGTTATGCGTTTTGAAAAGAAAGGGAAGTTGAGTCCCCGTTTCGTTGGACCGTTTGAGATTTTAGAGAGAATTGGTGTTGTGGCGTATCGTTTGGCATTGCCACCATCTCTCTCTGCAGTTCATAATGTTTTTCATGTTTCGATGTTGAGGAAGTACGTGGCAGATCCATCTCATGTGGTGGACTATGAACCACTAGAGATTGAAGAGAATTTGAGCTATGTGGAGCAACCAGTTGAGATTCTGGCTAGATATGTGAAGATGCTTCATAATAGAGGAATTTCTTTAGTGAAGGTGTTGTGGCGCAATCACCGAGTTGAAGAGGCAACCTGGGAGAAAGAAGATGATATGAGGGCTCATTACCCAGAATTATTCCAGGATTATAACTTTCGAGGACGAAAGTTTATTAAGGAGGGAAGAATGTAACGCCCTTAAAAAAAAAATTATTATTAATTATTAAATATTATATTATTATTATTATTATTATTATTATTATTATTATTATTATTATTATTATTATTATTAATAAAACAAAAAAGGAGCACTAGACTGATATGTGCATCCTTCGGGAGCACTAGACTGATATGTGCATCCTAAGGGATCACAAGACTGTGACTGTGCAGGGTACACCATAGGATGCTAATATTTATTTTTCCCCGAACGGGACCAGTAGTGGGTCCCTTACTGAGTATATTAATACTCACCCTTTTTATGTTTAACTTTTCAGGCAAAGGTAACACGAGGGGCAGACCAACGAGGGACAAGAAGGACTCGTGAATTGCCATAGGGGACTGTCTTTAAACTGCTTCCGCTGACAGTTTGAAAATATTTTGATTTAACTAAGTCTACAAATAGTTAAATTTTTTGTAAACAGCCTTTGAAATTTTGTATTTTGGAAATAGGGCCCGATTAAATTTTCCTTCGTTTTCTTACGGTTTCAACTGAATCTTCCTATGTCTTTTGTCAACAAACGGTTTTGTGTCAAATTGACGACTTAGACGGTCAGTCCGAAAAGTCTGGGTCGTCACATGATATGTATATATGTAATTTTTATTATTGTGCATTAATATGTATATTTTGAACTGTTATATCTTGGTCTCATTAATTTTTGTATTTTATATCATATGCATAATAATATCTATTGAGCATATTAATCTATTTTTTAGGAGACAATGCAAAATATGATAAGTATCTACGTTGTTTCAAATGCATGTTTGACATGTTTCTTCAATTTCTAATATAAGTAAATTTCTTTGTTATAGTTTTACCATGACAAGTCTTATACCACATTAGAATTTCTAGCTCTTGATATCAGCGGTGATAATAATTTATCATGAGTGCTTGATATTGAAATTCATTTGTGTGCTATAAATTTTGGAGAGACGATTAAAGAAGAAAACACGACTTCAAGTCAAGAAAAGGTGAAAAAGCCATGATTTTCCTTATTCACGAGGGACTAAGATTGAATATCCTACCGTAAAAGATCCCTATAAATTAAACTATGGTAAAGTTCAAAAAATAGGTATGATCATAAAAAAAAGTATAATTCTACCTAAAGCTCGATATGATCATTGGATGCACCTAAGATTGGCAAGATTTTAAATCAGCAAGGACGCGCATGTTTGGGACCCAAACTAAAGGGGTAGCCCACTCCACGTTTCGGGCCCAGATAATGAAAATCCTAGCTTTAGGATTTCCATAATCCTTTCTTCTCTGGGTAATCCTTCTCGTAATCCTTGGCCAATTCCCCTTCTACTGTTTGACACTCGCCCTCCCACTCCTTTCTACTGTGTGTAATCCTTCTCCCTCCTTCTCGTAATCCTTCTCACTTCACCAAATCCTTCTTCCCTTCTCCAAATCTTCTCCCTCTTCAAATCTTATCTCTATGTTTTCGTCTACTTTTTCATTTTTTGAATGCCTTCTCTGAATCCCAAATCTAAAACACTTCTCCTTCTCCGTCATTGGTTTCGTTGAATGCTCGATTTCTACCACTTGCCTTTGATTCCCTTCTCCTTCTCTGTCGTTGGTTTCGTTTAAGGTTGGGTTTCCACCTTTTGCCTCTGAAAGAGAGTTCATGTTCAAAGAGAGTTCTCTGTGAACATGCATGGATCTCTTCCTTGCTGCTCGTATTTGTACTTGAAAATGCATGTGAACTTTTGCTATTTCTATTATGGGATTCGGAGAATTGTAGGGGTGTTTATATTCTAAGCACGGTAGGGATGGAGTTCTTTTCGGTTTGTATCTCAAACCTTATAGCTGATGATGAGGTCTAATTCTGAAATTTCACTACTCTTTTTCATATTTGTGTCTTAATTTTTCATGTAGAATATTTTCCATTTTCTTATGAGATCTGTTATGGAAAGACATGAAGAAATTTTTTTGTTCTTTTTCATATTGTTATGATCTTTGGAGTTTTTTCCTTTGCTCAATGATTTTGTTTATATGCTTGAATCCTTTGGTCACACTGTGTTAATTATTTTTTTCTTTGCTCGTATTTTTTTTTCCTTTATTCACAATTTTGTTTATGCTTGAATCCTTTGGTCACACCGTGTTACTATTTTTTTCCTTTGCTCATAATTCTATTTATGCTTCCATAATCCTTTACATGGAGGTACGCTTCATAAGACCTTTGCTCATATTTTTCTTTGCTTATATTTTTCTTTGTCCATAATTCTGTTTATGCTCATATTATAATTCTGTGTTAATTTTTTTCCTTTGCTCATTTTTTCCTTTGCTTATATTTTCCTTTGTCCATAATTCTGTTTATGCTCATATTATCATTCTGTGTTAATTTTTTTCCTTTTCTCATAATCCTTTACATAGATATATCCTTCAATATTTTCATTAGTGTTAGACAAATATTTTCATCTTTAGGTTTCACTCTGATTTTGTATATGTTAAAATTCTATTTTTCAATTTTATGATTGTGATTTGGGGTTCAAAAAGATTTTCAACTTCTTTAACCCATTTTCAAATTAAGTGTGCATGAGAGATGAAAAAAAAAATTTAAATATGCATGCTTTCTTCATACACCGCCTCACATATGTGACTCTATGAGTGTATCATAGGCAAGCCATAGAAAAGAACAAGGCAACAAATCAAGCAACAAAGAAGCACACACAATATCTTGAGTTCAGATGCTCAAGGGCTTCAGCTAGAACACGGACATATCTCATCCCCAACTTAATTTCTAACATTGTCCCCCATGTGATAATTATGTGAAAAAAATAAGGGACAAATTAGAAAAGGAAATAGAAAACCTCCACGAAAATTAAGCAAAATGGATGGGTGAGTGTCTAGCTCCACAAGAAAATGATTCTCCCAATTATTCCCAAGACCAAAAATGATAGGAAGAATTAAATCAAATAAAAATAAAAATAACATAAAAGAAACTTATATAGCTAAGAAGCAATAAAAATTTCGGTTGCCTCCAAGATAGCACAAATTTTTAAGGTCGTCGTGTTCAATCATATTCGGCTTCTTCAACTATACCATCATGAACATCAAAGTTATTAACCTCCACCCCTAACTTAAGAGGTGGGCGATTGTCATGTAGAATGTAGGAACTAAAACATGCAGGACCAATAGAAGAATTATTAAAAACCATATCAAACATTTCAAATTTCACTCCCTGTTCAATTTTTCAGAGACCCTTTATCCACATCAATTAATCACAACTTTCGTTGTTCTTAAAGGATGGTCTCCCTTAACAGAATAGATATATTGGAGGGAGGGGAAGAATTATATAATAAATAGTAATTGAGAATAGAATAAAGGAAAATAATAGAAATGGAAAATATAATTAGGTCATAATTAAAGTTAACAAATAACAAACAAAAGTTTGTACCCCAAACAAGGTATTTGTTTCTTTTATTTCTTTATTTCTATTCTTCAAGAACGAAGCAAAAAAATTAGATGTAATTATTCCTTTGATATCACAAAAGTATATCATGTTCCACTTAAATTTGAGGTTGATTTTAGATTTTATATATTTGTTTTTTAGAATTTTATAGGTTTTGAGTACTTAGCGGGTAGAATGAAGCATAATGAAGCATTAGTGGAAAATAGAGCAAAAACAGACTAAAATGAAGCTTAAATGCATTGAAAAAAATTATGGAATTAGAAATTTGCCACTAGAAATACAACGATGCATTGTCACGCTTGGTGTCAAGAGGCAGGAGCTCGATTTCTCATTAGCACCATCAGCTCGTTGCACCCTAGGATGCATCACAGTGCAAATTGGAATGCTATATAAATGTCATCCACATGCTAGAGATTTTAACTTTGAATTCCAACTTATTTGTTTGGGTCTCTCTCTATTTTCTTCTACTTTTGACATTTGATGTATCCAAAACTTACCCCATCGATCGGCATGTGAATTATGAGCTAAGCTAACTCATTCTAACGTAGGATTTAGGATTTTCTCCTTATTTATGTAACTTTTGAGTATATTATTTGAACCGAATTTATTTCAATTTGTTGATTTCAATTGTGGTTGAGCAAAATATGACCGTATTGTCATACGATTAAGGATGGTATGACGATTAAGGATTGTATGATTGTTGCTTTAGATTAATGTATAATATGTGCCATATAATTGTATATAATTGTATGTTAATCTATAATAATCAATATGTTAGGTAATTAGCTTGTGAACAATAGTGATTGCTCTCATTAACCCTAGGATTGAAATTGAACTAATGTTTAATTAGGCACTTGAATATTAAATTATTCAACTTAACTTGGTCCATTTGGATTCACATCCTTGTCATCGATTCACTTTAGATTAATTAGTTAATTAGGATGATTAATTAGCTTTTATTATAAATTTTTTGAAGTTTAAACAAATATTTTAAGTTGAGAATTGTATTGATCAAGTAGGGAAATTCCGTAATAACTCAAGCTAGCCTTTTCTATAGATTGTCACACCTTTCAACCTGCTCTCTTTAATTTTATTCAATTTTACCGAAAATCAACCTCAATTCCCTAACCATCGGGACTATAAGCAGTTTAATTCAAAAACTCAAATATTTTTGTGTTAGACTTGTACTACCACTACTACAAAATTCGATAGAAACAGTTACTATATTCAGTATAGAATTAAGAGAAAAATTACATTGATGGTCCTTATTGTCTGAAGTTTAGTAAACATGTGTTTCTTAATCATTTATGATAATTTGTTTTATATGAAAAATAAGTCTTAAAAATCAAACAAGAATAAAAGTAATTATGTATTTATTCAACTTCTTCAACTAATTTTTAGCACAACAATGGGTGTGGGAGATCCTAACCTCCCAATTGCCAATTGCCTCTTAACTCACCTTGGCTTAACTAACAACTCTTTACTATGCATTCAATAAAAACTAAAATTATGTGAACATGCTTTTATTTAGATTTTAAAAAAGCAAGAGAAAGAAACCCCACTTTTTCTTCAATCTAAAACATTTCAAAATTAAAAAAATAATAGTTACCAAACATAAATTTAAAAAAGAAAAAGGCATGAAAAAAAAAAACAACAACAACTAATTTTACGAAAAAGAGAAAGTAGAAAGAAAAAAGAGAAGAGAGAATTAAAACTAAAAAGTATATACATACACATAAAGAAAAAAGGTTTTTTTCCCCAAAGAAATAAAGAAATAAAGAAATAAATAATAGTTGTTTTATATATAATTTTTAATAAATTAATAAGGACAGCAATTTATTCCCCCAAGTACCCAAAAAGCATAGTTGTGTCTACTCTCATACCCACCATTATTATTGCCTTTTTTTTAACTCTCTACAAATTGAAATAGCCTTTTGTCTTAATCTCATCATTCTCATCCCATTTCCAACCACCCACTAATTCTAAACCTTTCCTTAATATATATTTTTCTCATATATATATTGCCATCTACTTATAACTTATTAGGTAAAAATTTAAAGTTATCAACTTTTAGAATAGATAAAAGTTCATGCATTTGAATAGGATATTCACATAGTTTTTTTTTTTTTCATAAAAAGTAGCAAATATAACTAAATCTATTAATAACCGTCCTATCGTTAATAAATTTTGAGAGATAAATCTATCGCTTTGAATATTTGTATAATTGTGTTTATTTTGAAAGATTGCTATTTAGATATGTCTTAAATTTATATAATGTTTCAAAAATGTATAACATATATTTCAATTAATTATGAATTTTTATTTAAATTAATATGTTTTATATTATATTAATTTAAAATCTTTTATAAAATAAATATCATTTCAATTTGAATATATCTATCTAAAAGTAATAAAAACAAGGTAGTTTGCAAAAATAGTAAAAAAATTTATGATAATAGAGTCATCTCACTCACATTTTCAAAATTACAAAAATAGCAAATTTAAAAGTAGATTATCATTAGATTACTATCAAGTTATTGTTTGATTATCGTTATATTTGCCAAATTTGTAATATGCAAAAGAAAAAGTTATAATTATTTTTTTTTTTTCTATCTAATACAATTTCCCTAAAAACAACTGCAATAGAGCCAAAGAAAATTGGTATACATGATAGACGATGGGATGCTATGGATGGAAATACAGAAAGCATTATAGATTATAATAGATTATAGGATATGCTCAAAAAATATTTAGATATTCAAATATTTTATCATGAATTAAACATAGTAATCTAGATGGTTGCTCCATGAAAATCTTCAAGAACTGCAAAACAAACCATTTTGTTTTCCAATACAAAATTTGAAAATTACATAAAGTAGTTTAACACATTAGAGATTATTTGGGTGAATGTTATAAAAACGGTTTTTCACATAGCCTTTGAATCTTTTTTGGAAAATGGTTGAAAATAGAATTTGAGAAATTATTTACACTTCATAGAAAAATTAAGTGTTATAAATTTTATCTATTTTTTCTCTGGAGGGTAAATAGTTTGTCCAATTCTTGAAAATTTTGAATTTTTTTGAATTTTTTTTTTTCTATGTTTTTTCTTTTATTAAACTTTTAAAAAAGAAAAATTGAAAATCATCGAGAAATTGACACATCAATAATAAAATCAACAAAACATGATTTTATCATATTTTGTAAAAATTTTATTCATTTTAATATATTTAAAAATATCATATTTTAAAATATAATTTTACTGTTACATTTGTAGACCTTCATTTTTTTAACTAACTAAGAGGTCATGGGTTCGATCCATGGTGGCCACCTACCTAGACCTAATTTTCTATAAATTTTCTTCGCACCCAAATGTTGTAGGGTAAAGCAGGTTGTCTCGTGAGATTAGTTGAGATGCGCGTAAGCTAACCCGGACACTTACAAACATTAAAAAAGCTTATATCCAACAACAATTCATCATAAAATTTTATTTTCATCAAATTTCACCTTAAATTTATAACCTTAAATCTTTTATTAATTATTTAATAATTTTGAGATAGAACACATAAATGAGAGAGAAAGGAGCCTTAGTGATCAAATTATCTATTTTTTCTCCTTTTAAGGTGCAACTATTAAGTTTAATCAAATCACCATGTTTAAAATGATAATTGATATTAAGTTTAAGATTAAATTTAGCATAGTCAACAAAAATGGTTAGAATTTTGTTACATATTTTGACATTTGACAAAGTTATTAAATAATTAATTTTGCATTATTGATCAAACTTAATTTCAAGTGATCAACTTTTCGTGAAGTTACAAAATAATTTGATAAATATATTATGAGACATAGTTGTTGAGGAATGTATTGATATGACATTTGGAATATTAATTATAGAGAGAAATAAGCAGTGTGACATCTGTATTTAGATGTCACATAATTGAGAATATTTCTGACCACAAACCAAAGTACTGCAACTATATGTCTTCTATACTACATTAGATTCTATATTATTTTTAATCAAATTATTTCTTCTTATTTTTACTTCTTTTTTTTTCACTTTTTCCTTATAATAGTAATAATAGTTTAATCTTTTTCACAGCATAATAATTTAAGATAACTACTAACTATAAGTACTAATACAAAAGATATTTTCCCTAAAAAATACAAAAGATATTTCGTAATAATTTTGTTTTGTTCTCAAAAAGTTTTTAAGTCCAAAAAGTTGTTTTTTAAAGTCTATTTAAGTTTTGCATTAAAAAAAATTTAATCATTTTAAAAATCATTATTACTGATTATATCTTCATAGAGGTTAATAAATAAAAGTATTTGTTTTAGAAAATATTGCATCTTTGACATTTCTTCCCAAAAATATTTATATTTTCTAAAAGTACTTTCAAAATTAAATTCCAACCCAACCTACATTTTTTTTAATTTTTGGTTAAACAATCTCAAATTAGTGGATTCAACCATCAATCTTTAAATTGTTAGTTTATAGTTTTATTTATAGTAAGATATAAAGAAAGATTTCTATGTTAAGAAATGAGGTAGTCAAAATAATATCCAGAAGGAGAATTCATTACATTCTCCTACTACACATTTCTCACCTTTATTATTTCCCCTTTTCTTTTTCTTAAGAAAAAGGGGGAAAAAAGAAAAGAAAATCTTGCTTTGAATTTCTTCTGGCCCTGTCTGCCCATTCAAAGGTTGGTTGTGTTAAAAGGAGGGAAAAACTGATCCATGACCATATGAACCATAAATAAATTTTATCAAATTAAAAAATTACTTTGAAAGAGAAAAAAAAAAGTATAGTAGGGACCACTAATGGACCACAAATTTCAAAAAAAAAATATTTGAATAAAAAAATAAATTAAGCAAATAAAATAAAGGACATTGAACAAACCCCATAATCATACTGTTTTGATTCTTTGTTATCTCTAATTAATATTATAAATTATAAACCATAAGCCCCATTTCTGTTTTACTTAAATATATATATATATATGTTATCTAATGAGAAAGAGAGAGAGAGAAAGAGAGAAGTTGATTTTGAAAAAATCTTCTTTTGCAGCTTTTCATAATAATGGGAGATAAAGATTATGTGATAGAAGTGTATCTTTGCTATTAATTTTACTATTTATATATAGCATAATATGCTTCACTTCACTTCCTCTCTTCACAACTCCCTATAAAAGTATTACATTCTAATTGGTTCAAAGAAAACTTCTTTTTTTAGTTAAATAGAAAAATATTTAACCAATGAGTTTTAATACATCATTGTGTGGTATACTAATCAAGTAAGATAAGCCAACAAGTAAGAAATTAATATATATATGTGTGTGTATGTATTAAGAAAAAATCATGTGAGAAAAATGTATTGCCGTGAAAAAAGTTGATTTATGGCTTGCCTTATCTTAACCCATAAAATTTATCATATTAATTAAATAATTATTTTAGAGGTGAAAATTGAAATTTATAGATATTACCTTTTAGCTTTGAATTTGTTTGTTTTGTCTATCAACATATTATGTCAGTTAAGTTATGTTTTCTAAATAAAATTTGTATCATTGCAGTTCTTTAAAATACTTTTAGATGTCCAATTTTAGTCCATATAATTTTAAGTAAATCTTAGACTTAGTTCCTATATTAATTGTTTATATATATTGTTGATTTCATTAAAAAAAAATGTTATCTATTAATATTTTCATTATAAATTTTGAAAACATATTCACATATTATAAATGAAAAACTTATTTACAAAATATAGACAAAAAGTTTCTCCAATTACTCATTAAAATGACCTTCTATTTTTTTTTTTTTTTTTTGTCTTGTAATAAAAAATATTTTTTAAGTGTTTCTAAGTAATTTCTAAGAAAATTATAATTATCATCTAATTAACTTCAATAAAATTAATTATATAGACAAATAGATTTAAGACAATTTATAAAACTACAATAAAATTGATAAAACTCTATAAATTAGGCCACCAAAATAATATTTTAACCTAAAAACACACCATAACATACCACAAATAAAACTCTCATTTCCCCAAAGCCAATCCACTCTTTACACCACTTAATGCCAAACCATTCCATAAAAACAAAACAAAAACAAAAACCCAAAAAAAAAAAAAAATGGAGCCAAGCCAAGACAAAGCATGAAGTTAGTGTATATAAAGATGGCTCTGTGATTTGGTGTAGTATTTTCCAAACCCCAAAAAACCACTCTCTCATATTCTTCTTCTTCTTCCTTATTCCTCTCTTTCCCATATTCAGTCAAACAAACAAACAACAAAGAAAACCAAACCCCCTTTTCATTTCCCTTCTTCAATAACCCTCATAACCAAACCAAAGATACAGTCTTTTTATATTAGGGTTATTGGGGGGTTGGTGGTTTAAGGCAAGTGATGCGATCAGTAACAACTTGTGTTTCTTCTCAGCAGACCCTCACCCCGGAGGCTGCTTCAGTTTTGAAGCATTCCCTTTCATTAGCCGCCCGCCGTGGCCATTCCCATGTTACCCCTCTCCATGTAGCTTCCACTCTCTTATCCTCTAAACCCTCTACTCTTAGCCTCTTTCGTCGTGCTTGCCTTAAATCCCATCCTCCTCATCCTCTCCAATCTCGCGCTCTCGAACTTTGCTTCAATGTCGCTCTTAATCGTCTCCCCACTTCCTCCCCTCCTCTCCTCCATTCTCCCTCCCTCTCCAATGCTCTCATCGCTGCTCTCAAACGCGCTCAAGCTCATCAACGACGTGGTAGCTCGCTCGACCACCACCAACAACAACAACAACACCCTCTTCTTACTATCAAAGTTGAGCTACAACATCTTGTTATCTCGATTCTCGATGACCCGAGTGTTAGTCGTGTCATGAGAGAAGCTGGTTTCTCTAGTACTGCAGTTAAGAACAACATAGAAGAGTATAGTAATAATATTATTACTACTACTACCGCTACTACTCAAACTACTACAACCCCGCTTTTTTTCTTTCCTGGTTCTGGATCTAGCTCTGGCTCTGAGAATGCGAGTAAGTTTGTGTTTGAGGTTTTCTTGGGAATGAGGAAGAGAAAGAATGTTGTTTTGGTTGGGGATTCTAGTGAAGGGGTTGTGTTGGAGGTTATGAGGAAGTTCAAAATGGGGGAAGTTCCTGAGGAAATGAAAGGGGTTAAGTTTGTAGAGTTTGTTCCATATAACAATAATAATAATAGTAATGTGAGTGAGTTTTTGAGGAGGAAATTGGGGGAAAATTATGATCATACTGAGAATAATGAAGGAGGAGTAGTGGTTTATGTTGGGGATTTGAAATGGATTGTGGAGAGGGGTAGTTGTAGTAATTATGGAGTGGATGGTTTGGTTGGGGAAATTGAAAGATTATTGTTGGAGGGTTTTCATTATAATGATCATAATAATAATAATATTAAGAAGAAGATTAAGATTTGGGTTATGGGTGTAGCTAGTTATCAAATTTATATGAGATGTCAAATGAGATTGCCTTCTCTTGAAACTCAATGGGATCTTCATGCTCTTCCTCTTCCCTCTTCAGGCCTTGCCTTAGCTCTCCATTCTTCAAGGTATCAAATTTTCTCCCCTTTTTTAACTATCTTTAATACACCTGTAATTAGATGATATCATCTTAAACTTGTCTTCACTCCTTAAATAATTAGCAAAGTATTTTCTTCCAAAGGTACTACATTTTTGTCCAACTTTGTTAAACAATCTTATTTAATGAGGCTATTACTAGATATAGTTTTGAATGTCAAATTTGAAAACTTGTCTGTTCAAACTAAACAACTACATTTTCAAATACCATATATTTAGCGTTTTTATTTTTCTTTCAAAATTTACTCAAAAAGTACTACATGGTTTGGAATTTTGCATGGAGAACCTCCATCATCATCATTTTTTAAAAAATTTATAATGTAGAGAGAGAGAGAGAGAGAGAAGGGTTTAGGGGTGGTTTGTACTTGTATTGTGGTGTAAGGCCAAAGACATAATCTGAGAATAAGGACAGAAACATAAAAGAAAATAAAGAAGAAAAAAAAGGGATTGTTGGGAAAGTCAGATGGGGTATTGTCCTTTGTGTTTCCTCCTTTTTTTGGTCATCATTCAACCACGCATGGCTTTGTTTTACTGAGTTTTACTCAGAGAAATTAAACACTAAAAAAATTCATCACTCTTTCTCTTTCTCTTTCTCTTTCTCTTTCTCTTTCCTTTGCTTAATTAATTTGCCTTTTTTTTACTTTCATGGTTGTTGGTGGCAGTGTTTATGATTCAAGGCTAAGCTTCTTCTCTCAATCTATGGAAACAAAGCCATTCATTACTGGCAAAGAAGAACATCAAAACCTCACTTGTTGTGAAGAATGCACTTCTAATTTCCAAAATGAACTCCTCCACTTGAAATCTTTCCACTCTAAACAACTTCCCTCTTGGCTTCAATCACCTCCAAAGGTATTCTATGTTTGTTTAGGTCTGTTAGAAGTAATAATTAAGAGTTTGTTTAAAATAGCCTTTGAAACTATTTGATAACATGAGTTTTCATTTTAAAAACTAATTATTAGGGTAACACATTATTTTATAATAAGTGTAGAGTCTTTATTTGGTCCTAGTTCTTTTTTTTAAAAAAAAAAGAAAGACATTTTTTCCTCTTGTTAATCTAAACAAACCCTAAATTGAATTTCATTTTCAGGAGGAATTGGTGGAATTGAAGAGAAAATGGAACAAATTATGCAATACTCTACACAGAGATAACTCAGTGCAAAGCCTAATAGGGAAAAGCTTCTCATATTCTTCATCATATCCATGGTGGCCTAAGTCAAATATTTCCTTCACAGATCATCATCATCATCAAACATCAAAGCCATTACAAACTTCAAATTTTGTTCCTAGATTCAGAAGGCAACAATCTTGCACAACAATTGAATTTGATTTTGGGAATGCAAAAACAAAACAAGAACAGAGTGGAGAATTGAGTTTGAATTCTCTCAAAAACATGGAGGGGAAAGAAGTGAAAATCACTCTAGCTTTGGGTAATTCTCTGTTTAGTGATTCATCAGCAGAATCCATGGAAATGGAGAGTGAAAGAAAGAGTGAAAGGGGAGAGATTTTGAAGGTTTTGGAAGAGAATGTGCCATGGCGATCAGAATTAATTCCTTGTATAGCAGAGGCAGTGATTTCAATGAAGAAAGATGAGAAATTGATTCAATGGGTTTTGATGGAAGGGAATGATTTCATTGGAAAAAGAAAAATGGGTATTGTAATTGCAGAATTATTATTTGGATCTGTGGATTTTTTGTTGGATTTGAATGCTAAAAGTGAAGAAATGGGGATTTCTAAATGTGAAATTCTGGAAAAGGCATTGAAATTGAATAAAGAGCTTGTTGTTCTTGTTGAAGACTTGGAAATGGCAGATTCTCAGTTGATGAGACTTCTTGAAAATGGATTTCACAATGGGAAGTTTGAAGACATGAAAGAAGGAACCATTCAAAAAGTTATATTCATTTTAACAAAAGATAATTCTTCTGATAAAATGAAGAACAGAGATTCGTGGCCGCCGCGGTCGTCGTCCTCGTCCTCGTCCTCGTCAGTGATCAACATGATTCTAAAAATTGAAGAACCCAATTCAGATCACAAGCGAAAAGCCGAATGGGAATTCGAAAACAAATCAAAGAACCAAAGAATCAACAAACAATCAAGCTTGAACAACACATTGGATCTAAACATCAAAGCAGAGGATGAAGAAGAAGAAGAAGAAGAAGAAAATGGGGAAATAAGTACTCCAATAACAAGTGATCTAACAGGGGAAACAACAATTCCAAATGGGTTCATGGAATCGATTAGGAATCGATTCGTTATGAATAAAAAAACAAAGCAAGAATCAGGAATAAGAGAGGAATTGGTGGGGAAAATGAGAGAGGCATATAAGGAGAAATGTAAATGGGATAGTAGATTTAGAGTGGAAGAGGGGGTTATAGAGAGGATTTTAGAAGGATTTGGTTCATTTTCCAGGAGAATGTTTGAAAAATGGGTGAAAGAAATTTTTCAAACAAGCTTAGAAAATGGTAGATATGGTGGGAAAGGAGAAGGGGGTATAGATATTATAAACTTGTGTTTGGATCATAAACACATTTTGGAAGAAGATGGGTATATGGGTTCTTGTCTCCCTAAAAAAATTCAACTTTCTTCTATGGATTGAAAGTGGTCTTTTTGTAAAATCCTTTGTTAAAACAAAAAGGAAATATGTCCTAAACTCTTGTATTTCCTCACTTTTCTTAATAGGATTATTGCCACTTTCTTCCTTTCTTTCATGTGTTAACCATTCTTGTTCCCTTTTACTATATTATATATATTATATCGCACACATCTTAACATAACCAACCAAGTTTTTATAGCTCGAATATATTACGAGATAACACTTGATAATAGAATTGTTTGAAGAAACTATGAGAGCAAGTGAAATTAAAATAAACATTTCCTTCTATAAAAATTAACATGTAAAGGCTGTGAGGATTCAAACTTTTTACACTTTTGTTGATGATATAATATCCTTAACGCAATGAGTGACCTATTTAACTAGTAATATGTATATTTGATGTTTGTTTGAGATAATGCTTTTATAATACTTAGCTATGTGTTATATGTCTAAGGATACTTTGTAGCTTATATTAGCATATGTTGAAATTATTGATTTGTGATTGCCTTAGAGTTGTTTTTAAGATGATGACAAAAATAAGATAGACTCTTCTGATTTATAATTTATTGGTGGACCTATAATTTTGTAGTTAGTTTTTTTATTATTATTATTTAGTTTTTAGATTTGTTTATTCAGATAATAATTATTCACTATAGTAAGAGCGAGTCAACTCAACTCACACATATAATACTAGTAGGTAGTCATGTGGTTGACTAACTCTTCTACTTTATATACTCGAGTGTTATAAAATAACTTGCTATGAACAAATCTCTTATACTTCTCATATACATATATAAATTTGATTTGTGTGTGTGTGTGGGTGAGATTTAGTGTAAAGGGAAGTGTTAGCCATGATTCCTCTATGATAATAGACCAAAGCAAATCTTGAAGACATGAAATGATTTTGATGAAGAGAAAATTGTTAATGTCATATCTCTATCAAATGTTTAATTATTAATTTAGAAAAAAAAGATATATTAAAAATACACAAAGTGTGAAGGCCCCACATCCGCCGTTGGATGCAATCATTTGGTCTCTTATCATTAACCCTTTTTTTGAAAATGGAATTGGCAAAAAAAAAATATATGAAAAATTTGAAAAATAAAAAGGTGGGCTATTATTGAATTTGAGTGGAGAGAAATTTTAATTATCTTATTTATTGTGATAAAGAGAAACCCAATGAAACATTCATCATTGTTCTTCCTTTTCTTTAACCTTTATTTTATCTTTTTTGCTTGTTGGTTTTTATTGTTATTTTTCATTTATAAGAATTGTGACCTAACAAATGTATATATATATAATTATATGATATGAATGAATGTAAACTGATTGCAGTCAAACGTGTGTATGAAAGAGGAATCTCATAATCATCCTTTCATAATCATTCTATGCCTTTTTGTTTTCTTTTTTTGTTTTAATTATTTGTTGGTTGTTTGTTTTTTAGGACAAATATCAAGTTATGATTATCCGCATGTAAGCTTTTAATCTAATAATTGTGTCAATTTAAACCTCCAAACTTTTATACATGTATCAATTTAAACTCTCTGTTATATTTTATTTAGATGAATTGTAAATTTATCAATTTGACCTCTAAGCCTATATAAGCAAATCAATTTAGAATCTTAAGTTAGGTTTCTTTGAAAATTATTGTCTGGAAGTCTACTTACATATAAAAAATTGTTAGCATAAACGATTATCAAATATGACCATATTAAATGTTCTAAATTAGTTTTTACTTATAACAAGTTATAAGTTTAATTGAAAAAATATATATAAAAATGAGATTAGGGAATGCTTTTCCTTTTGCCTAAGGATGGAGAGTGAGTTTTTGTTAATCTAGAAGCTAGAATCATTATCCCAATGCTTTTGTTATAGTCATATTTCTTTATATAATATACTTCATTGTAGATAGGCATTGAGTAGTCCTTTTTTGGTGTATTCATTTCATGGCTGATTCAACTTTTAGGTACTGAACTTTGAGTAGCTGTTCAAGTGGAAAAATAGACCTTTAACATATAAGATGTGAACTATTGGGTAAGTGAGAGCATGTAGCTCTAGATTTCTTTTTGGTGTCTACTCTATTAGTGATGTTTGTATATGAGAATACAAAAGTAGAGTAGAAATCTTGCTTACATAATTGTCACCTTTGTTTAGGAGTTGGCTCATTTTAATTATTTGACTAAGGTGTAGATATAGAAGCTTAAAGGGTTGTGTGTACGTCACTTGGAGCTTTGTGTTTACATATAAGTACAACATTGTAAATATACTTGATTATTCAATAGTGAAAAATATATTTTCTCGAACACATTGTCCCAGCAAACGTAGGTTATATTGCACCAAATTGTGGCATACCTTGTGTTTTATTCTATCACTTTAATTAATGATCGCCGTTTATTTTTCATTTCTTAGGATTGTTGTACAATTGTGTCTAACTTGTTATGTTGTGTGTCAGATAACACTTCTTTCAAATAATTTGTGTTTGACTATCTTTCTTTAAACTAGGTATTTTTATGTATGCATGGATTTATTTTGTTTGCTATACATTCAAAGTGTTTTTATTATGTCAAATTACCTATAAAAGAAGACTATTAAATACTATGAACTAATAGTTTAAATATATAATTAAAAATACACTTTCATCACTGAGTTTCCTCTCTTTCATAATCGACCAAGTTAGTTAAGAATTGGTTGTTGGAGATGATTGACGAAGTTGGTTACTAAAGGTGATCATCGACGAAGTTGGTCACTAGAAATGTAGTTATTGGAGTTGGGCGTTGAAGGTTGTTGTAGTTGATCACCAAAGGTGAACTTCGTCAATATTAGCTATCTAAGTGATCATCAAAAGTGGTTGCTGAAGTTGATTGTCGAAGGTTGTTGCGAAAACAATGATTCTTGTTGGAATGAGATGACAAAAGTAGTAAACGATAGTCGTTGATGAAGTTGGTCGCAGAGGCATGGAGTCATTGGAAACAACTAAAGAAGGAAAAGTTAATTGTTTTTTAAACTGTTGAGTAGTGAATGATGATATTGTATTAAAACAAGAGTTAAAAAATAGTAGTTATCTCTTGTTTTCTTAACACACGCCTAAAAGAGAGTGAGCTAAACTCATTTGGCAATTGGGGGTCAAGGAGCACCTCGATGAAAATATAAAGAAGTTAAAGTTGAGATACTTGATTCTAGATCATCTTTTTTCACAATAAAGTAGGTCTGTTATAGTTAGGATAGATTCAAAAGCAATTTTTATCTTAGGCAAAGCAATTCTCACAAGAAATTATTGTGTTCGTCTGTTTCTAGAGTGGAGGGGAAAAAAGACATGTTCCATTAATAACAATCTTACAAATGGCCTAAACAAAAGTATTTTTTTGAGAAATTACTATCACTTAACTTCATATTTAAATTCTTGACCAACAAAGACACTAAATAGTTACAAAGAGCTTAGTCGAATATCACAGTAATTGCTTTAATAAAAACTCCCATTGAATTGCTTAAAAGATCATTTTCTTTTTTTTTTTTCTAATTTCCTAGCAAAGAATCAACTTTGCTTGTATCTATGATGCTACATTTTTTACGTATTTCTTTGAAACATGTAACAAAGTAAAACAAATTGACATAGATTTTTTTTTCTTTAACATGGTCTAGAAGAAGAGAATCAAACTTCTAACCTCAAATTTGGTAGCACAAGTTGAGACATACTCATTTTCGTATATGATCTATTTTTTCACTTTTCAAACTTATAACTTTTTGTTTGAATGGTATTTCAAATTAAAGAACTCATTTTGTTTCGACTTAGTTAAAATCTCTACCTCCTCAGCCATTTACTAAACCTTGATGTTCAACTCTTTTCACTCTTACCAAGGGTGGATTTATCTTCTTTTGATTGAGGAAGTAGAGGTAGTGTCACAATCTTTGAATGTATCTATTTCACAAATTGTTTTATATTATATACTTAGGTAAATCATATACTATTTACTTTAACCTTGAAAGTGTCTACTCACAAAAAATTAATCCCTGAACCGTCCATTTTATAATCCTTCAAAGTGTCTAAATCAAAACATGCTCGCAAGAATCGAAGTGTGATCCCATAAATCTTTAAAAAATCATTTGTTTCACGAGTTTTGGGAATAGTTTTGGAAATGATATAAAAAATCTAAAAATTATACTCGTACATTAATTATCTAGCATCTACCCCTAAACATTAACTGTCCTTAATCCATACAAGGACATCTATCATACCTTATATTTTAATCCCAAGCATTTTAAATCTAAATATTTTATATTTATACCCAAAAAAAAAAAAAAACCAATATTTGACATAGAACCAATATCGAAGACATTGAAAAAGAAACCATGTACTGGTACTTACTCATTCCTTTTGCAGGAAATACAGTGATGACTCAACACTTGCGATTAAGAAATCCAAAATAAAGATCAAGCATCTTCACTCAATAATTAATATATACCTAAAAGATCTGAAAATTATCCACATTTAATAGTTAGAAGAACCATGTCATCACTTGTATTTAAAGAAAATGGTAAAAGAAAACAAAATTATAAGAGTTCACTTAATGTGTATAGAAGGCTTAAGATTCAATCACTTAAACACTAATGTTTATTTCTTACATATTGAAGAAGAGAGCACAAGCCGAGGGTTAGATCAACAAAAGAATGAAGGGGTAAAACTTGTTGATAAATCAACAAATGTGAAGAAATACTATACAAAGAATGATACAAACTCTCAGATGCTAAAACTACTCTTTCTTTGCTTCGCATTTCTGAGGGTAAGGGATGAACATATACAGATGGGTGGTTACATAAATAATACATCACCCGTAATCAAGCAAATCTATTATTGGGGGAAAAAGAACTTAGATAAGAATTAATACATGATACTCACATTAGATTAGGAGCTGTATTGGAAGTTAATGACTTGGTAGAACATAAAAATGCATCTGAAGAATCTACAGCTCTTTTGAGACCGACCAATGGTTTAAGTCTTCTCTCGACCTCCTTGCTTTGCAGATTAATCTCCTCTAGAACCATAGAAAATGCGGATTTGCAAGTGTCGTCGTCCTGGAATGCTAGGATCCATCTCCCATCCACAAAAGGCTTTGCCTTTAACTTTAATGGGGTACCATGTTTGGTAGGATCTAAAAAAGGTAAAGTTGATGGACGAATCCTCAAGTGCAGCCATCTTGAATGTTTTTCATCAATTCTAGGCTGGTAAGAACAAAAAATGTGTTATTACTTGAGAATTCAAATTCATCCAAGATTGGCCAGGAATCAGTTTTTTGAAACTGAAAGTTCTTTCCATATTTATCTCTGACGAGTATTGTATGTTTCAATTTTGACCATATACACAAAGCATATTTAGATTACTATTTGTTGTCAAATAGTTTCATGTAAAAGAACTCTTACATTTGATCCAGCAAGTGGTGCAGCAACTCGAATAATTCCACAATTCAGTTTTGATGGCTGCTCTTCAGCAAGAATTATCCATCCGCAAGTTCCAATAGCAGTTCCAAGGAAGTAAAAGTGGCGTTCTTTGCCCCTCTCAAAGGCAATTCTACAAGGCACAGCACCATCTACATAGCAACAACTAAGGAACGTTATTCACAAACTCACCACAGCCTATGTGATTGAATTAAACAGAAACTATAACGTTAGAACCTAAAGTAAGCAATTCAAAGTTTAAAACTTACCAAGTCTCAACTCAGCACCCGGCTTAGGTCCTGAAGCATCTAATCCAGCAACCTTCGCACGAGAGCAATCGGAAATTTCTGACGGAGGGTCAATACAGGGTTGTTCTGACAGAGCCTTGCCAAGGGAAAATGACTGAAGTTGGTGTAGAAGAACAAATACCTTTAATGGAAGGAGGGGAAGATACTGTTAAAAGAAGCTTCATACAAATAGTAAATTGAAGAGGAAAAAAGAAGAGAAAAATAAAAAATAAAAGCCTGTGATCATATCCCACATCTTTTCGCTCTCTTAACTCAAATCACTCAGTTCATAGGGAAAATACATTAAGAAGGTAACATATTTTTATTGATTTAAAAAATAATTCAGATATATCAACTGAAGCTATTAAAGGTAGGTGATTTCACCCATCCTTTTCCTTCTTGTAGTTTGTTAACCCTAATGATACACTTTCCTAATTTGCTGCGAGAGGGAAGGGGGGCAAGAGAGATACCTTTACCAACTCAGACATTTTTTGACCAGCGGCGAATGATGATTCAGGTGGAACAGCATCTGTATGGATAAGAAGTTGCATTAAATTCTTAGGGCAGTAGCATCACAATCTCACCATACATTAAATTAATTAATTAACCACCCTTCTGACACAATAACAAGAACTAAATGATGAGAGGGAAGAAAATCAATAACTATGAATCTTATAGCTATTTATCATTCTTACCAACGACAGAAGCCTTAGCAGAGTGCAAGAGCATGGACTTCGGTTCTTTCCTTGGTGATGGGGCTTCAATTGCTGCAAAAAGATTTAGTGGTTCAACACCCAGAAAACTCTTAATACACTTATCATCTAAAACGCAGTTTGGCTAGAGTGTCCATGTCTGACACAACCGATGTTAAAGACTTGGACACCCCGACACTTGTTAGACTAACATCTGACACTTGAAAGTACAACAAATGTGTTGAAAACTAGTTGTATAAAACCAATATAAATCTAATTCAACATTTGTTAGACATGTATTGAACATCTCAATAGGAATGGTATTAGGGTGTTATTAGGGTATTAAGGGAATAAGTATATTAGTAATTAGCTAGGTAGTTTGTTATACTTGTTGGTTATAAATAGAGGTAGAGGAAAATGAAGAAGGCAATATTTTTTAAAAAATATGAAAGGCAATACTTTGGCATGTGAAATAGAGTTTGAGGGTGATCTAAAGATTGGAAGGGTCCAAATACCTAAATATTTGATAGCATGGGGTTCCATCTCAAAACCAACTGACATATGAGAGGTAGCCCATCTATCTTATAAGGAGTTAAGTCCCATTGATTTTTCCAATGTAGTACTAAACACTAAATTAACTGGTTTATCTTGTAGTTTCGTTACCTTTTATCTATCAATATATTTGGATTCTGTCAATTTGTTGAGAACACTAAGCAAACACATAATAATATAGGACAAAAGTAATTATTTAGAGAATGAGATAAATTGAACTCATCTTTTAACATACAAACGCATACATTTATATGATAAAAATTATATATTCTTTAAAACAGTATTGATCTATGTGTGCACGAAATTTCATTAAATCCATTAACATTTTTCACATAGGGACTAAATTGATACTTAATGAAGCTCATTTACTAAATTGTTACAATTTTGTAAGTATGTGAACTTAAATCTTTACAAATTAAAGTTCAAAAACTAAATTAATGTTTTCATTTCAACGACCCAATGTGTTTTTAACCCAAAAAGTAATGTCACCAAGTTTGTGTTGTTTATATCTACGTTTGTATTCATATTTATGCTCTTTAGCTTATCATTCATTAGATTACATTAAATACCTCTTTTGCACTTTTTCCACTCATCGGAAAGAAGTATTATGAGGAAATCAGACCAAATCCCTCTAGCCTCCTGTAAGAGCTCAGTAGCCCAGTACTTATATGAATCCTATTAAATATCAAAGAGGAAAAGATCAGAAAAAATAAGGCTAAACCTTTTCTTTTACAGACACAACTTACAAGTAATAATCAATGATGCATTTTCTTCAAGGAATCAATTACGGAAATAGAATGTGCTTACTTACTTTCAGCAATTTTAGATGATGACTGTTGAACTCTGCCTCACTATAAGGTAACAACTGCCGCAAAAGCCACCCACCATCCCACAAAATCTCTGCAGATATATTTGAACGACAAAAGAGACTGACCAATGCATCTAGTACCTAAAACATGGCCAATAAAGGGATTAAGCAACTCACGTTCATAGTACAAGAATGATTTCTCTATATTACTTGAACAAGATGATAACATTTCAGAAGTAGCCATAACCATCTTCATTCATGTACCAACGAAATCATTTATCATCAATTGTAGATTCAATAGTCTGTTGTTTTCGATTGGTTATTGGTTCAGCTTATATGTGAAACTTTTGTAATCAGACCTGTTTAATACTAATACAAAAATATTTCGAGCAAGGTTTCTGATCCAGATGAAATCAATATCCATTAGATAAAGAGAAGTACCTCAAACCTATGGGCACGAGGGCTTGCACCTGCTTTAAGAAAATATGAAATCCCATAATCCTGATAGTTAGAGAGCAAGTCAGCAATCAGTAAGCAAGCAATCAAATGAAGCAGCATAACATTAAAAAGAGGCATCAAATGGTGGTAATATACTGGGGTAAGATTATATCTTTTTGTCCTCAATGTAAGATATCATGATATATAACCAGAGTTTAACTTCAGAAAAGCAACTAAGATATTATCTGAGCAGGCCTTTGAAAGCCTTTCAGTAACAGAATTCTATAATGTAACGTATGTCAACAATATGATGCCAAGGAAAGATGAATCCCTTTCTTAATATTAGCATCCTTCTTTTTCTTTTTCCCTCTTTCTTTAGGAGGTGGATTAGCTAGGAGAAGATTAATGGAAGCATGGAAAGACAGGAGTACCTTAAGCTTCTGCAGGTAACCATCAAGTTCAATATCGATGCCCCCCTTCACTGAGGTACTATCTGAAGAAAAGAGTTGCTCTTCGCCAGAATCTTCACCAACTAAGGCTTCCTGTTAAATATAATTTACAATTTGAGATATGTCCTGAATGGGTTTGTCAAAACGCAAGTGCAAAGGAAAAGAAAAACATAATCTTAGGTTCTTAACAGATAGCAAGTACTAGTCTGAAAACATGATCAAATGTGACAGTAGCTGCATCCGGTAAAAACAGTTACAAATGTGTCAAAAAGGAATAAAACCCAGTACAAATTTTACAGATCCAAAATTTTGAAACTTCATTCATACAAGCATTTACCACCTATGGTGAAATTTTTGTATGCAGCCTTATGGAAATCAAAGAGTCCCAGGAAGATGAATGTCCTAATGTGGATTATGCTAAATGGAAACCTTAATACTTCAGAGATCTTGCAATAGTAGTTCCCCAAGTAGACCCTTTTGTCATCGGTTTGACCTTTATGTTTGAACAATGGAAAATATCTTAATCATGTTTTCTTCCTATGCCCTTATTCGACGGTGCTAGTTTAATCCATTTCATTCATTCAGCCTCGATTGTGTATTTACAATCAGTTTAGATGTATTTCAGATTTGGAAGAGGGGGTGTTGTTATTTAAGATTGACTTCAAAAGAACTTCTAATCATGTGGATTGGGATTTTCTGGACAAGGTGTTGGAGACGAAGGGCTTTGATTATAAATGGAGAATGTGGATGTGGGGTTGTAGGAGGAACATGAGCTACTCTTTCCTCATAAATGATAGTCTGACTGGTAGTGTGGTCGCTACAAGAGGCCTTAGGCAAGGAGACCCCGTCCCCCTTCCTGTTCCTTCTTGTCGTGGATGTTATGAGCAAAACTGTTACGAATGTGTTGAAGGCAATATTTTTGTTCCCTTCGAGGTAGAGGAGGGCAAGGTGGCTCTTGCTCATCTTCAATTTGCTGATGACACATTGTTCTTTTGCACTAGTAATGAGAACTCATTTCTTACTCTGAATCATATTCTTGAAGTTTTGGAAGAAGTTTCTGGTTTAAGGATTAAAAGAGGGAATTGTAGTGTTATGGATATTAATCGTAATGAATAGAAGCTTAAAAGATGGTTGGAGATGGTCTGTTGCGAGGTTAGGGGGGCTTCCTTCTTCCTATCTTGGTCTCCCCATGGAAGCAATCCTAAGGTGGTTGCCCTCTGGGACCCAATGGTGGATAACCTAAGGAGGTTAGCTTCTTGGAAAAAAAAGGTTTTTTTTCCAAGGTGGGAAGACTTACTTTGATAAGATCCGTTTTGGCTGGTATCCCAATTATTTTGTCCCTTTATAGAGATATGTGAAGGTTTGTAAGAGCATGGAGAGATTGATGGGTGATTTTCTTTGGGAAGGGGTCAATGAAGGGAAAGACAAGGTTTTTCATTTCTTTAGGTGGGAGATCATTGAGAACCCTATTGATAATGGGGTCTGGAGATCGGGAATCTTAGGTTACACAACAAAACCTTATTGGCTAAATGGTTATGGAGCTTCTATTTTGAGCCCAATTCCCTTTGGCATAAGATTATTGTTAGCAAATATGGACCCATCCTTTTGAGTGGTTGGCTAAGGGTTCTAAAGGTACCTATCGGAATTTGTGGAAGGATATTTTTTTTTTTTTTGAAACGGAGACGAGAACTTCTTTATTAATAAGAACTCAAAGTACAAGAGAGTTATACAAAGAGCTTTTATTGACTTAGCTCATTGTGTGGTGGGGGAGGGGAGAGACTTACTTTTGGTAGGACCTTTTTTGTCATTGGGGATTTTATCCCCATAGACTGCCTTAACGTTTACTTCAATGAAGTTGGCCAAAATGCTTTAATCAACAGCATTGGATTATGAACTGATATAATCTTCAACTATCAATACTTGCAAAAGAAGCAAATGATTTCCAATTAAATTTAAAGTCTTTATTAAGTTATTTGTAAGTTTCTTTTGGGAAGTGATGATGGCGCTAGGGGTGTCAACCTAGTTGAGATGCCCGGGTGTACCTCCTGATCCGTAGCTTTATGCTGGTTGTTTCCATTATAGTTTGTGCACTAGTCCCATATCATTATCTTAATAAAGAGGCTTATTCTTATTCTAAAAAAAATTAAATTTAGAACAATGTCAATAATCAAGTTCACTGTGATAAGATGCAGCACTCAAAAACCAATAAATTGCTATGTAAATCTGAAGTATTCCGTGATCAATTTAAATGTGGAAATGAGCAGAAATACATTTTCTTTTACCATATTGTCAATTATGCTCGTTGATATAAGTCAAGAAAACAAAATTAAGCCTGACAAGAAAGCACCAACACATGCTATCTATTGAAACAGAGGCCAAAAATTGCAATATAGGGTCTCATCGAAAAGTACCAATAACAATTTTTTATGTTGTTTTCTTTGTGGAAGAATTCCGAGCGCATCCAGCATTGACTCATCCAGTTCTACAGAAAAGTTGGGAGGCGTGATAAGAAGAGAAAAATGGACCGAAGGAAGTTGAATAGCTGCACTGATCTGACCTTTAGTTTGCAAAAGTGTAGCCAGAACACTTAAAGCACCTAAGACTTGTACATCGTCCCCAGTTGTAATATGAGACAGCAAAGCTCCCCTGCCAAAGCAAACAAGATGGGATAGTTAGGAACATGACTAACACAATTAAGTATTATTTGGACCAATATTCATTTAAGATGAGTCTATATATTACAGAGTAAACCTGCCCCCCAATAAAGGGAAAGGAGAAAAAGCAAATATATTGAAACAGAACAATAGTTGAAATAGGAGTTTTTAACATTTGCAAGAGCAACTTTAGAAAATAGAAATTGGAAGTTTCAGATTAAAACCTATCTAGTGTGCACAAAAGAAATAGAGAAGATATAAAATCAGAAAATCTAATCAAGGGTCAAAAGCTGCTATTTATAAATAGCCCCTGAGAAAATCATTATGCAACCAAGTTACCGTGTAAGCCTTTAAGTATAATAAGCATAGTAGCTACTTAATGTCTAACATACTGGCCATTCCAGCTCGAATGAAACATTAATAAAAGATGAAGAATATAGCAAACAAATCAAATCTTCATTTAAAACTGATAAGCAAAACAAAAAACCGTGACAGGATGTGCATGATCTCAAGGCTTCTTTAGTGGGAAGTATTAAGTCAAGAATTATATGAAGCAAGCAAGTAGGATTCCGTCTAGTTTGATGGGTCAGCAGTGTTGCATCCTTTCTAAGGGTATAGCTGACAACTTTAACCACCTTCTCCGGAGGGTTGTCTTTGCCAGTTTGATTTGGGACTGCTTATTCAAGGAGTTCAGTTTTCTGATAGTGCCGCCAAGAGAAGTCAGACTCAATGGTTGTTAAGTTCATTTCTCATCTGTCATTTCATGTAAAAGGTTGGTTTTTGTGGCTTGGAAGAGTTTAAGGTTCTGTGAGGCATTTGGTTAGAGAGGAAAATGACAGTTTTTAGAGAATCAGAGTGGATCAAGGAGGCCTCTACACCCTTGATAGGTTCCATATCTCTCTGGGCCTCAGTCATTAAGACAAATGAATTATATTTATGTCTCATTTTACTTGATCCGAGCCCTTTTTGGTTTTAGTTTGGCTCCCTTTTGTTTGACATTGGATTTTTCCCCTTGAAACGGTTAGTATCAGAAACAATAGAAAACGAAAGACAGAAAGAAACAAATGATGGAAGTAGAAAAAATAGTCAATAATTTAAAGGCATTAGGACTTATCTCCAGAAAGTACTTGACAAGGACCTACATGATATTTATGCTTACATATCCATGCCCAAATCAGTGGGTTAAAGAAACATCCTATGAGGACGATACATCCAAGGTGATAAAAAGAAAAATGAAAATGCCATAGCCTAAAACAGTAGAAGTGTAGGATAAATAAATAAAATTGAAAGCTCAATATTTGCAACCAAATTCTTTCAACAAGTAAAAAACACATTGTGATCTCAAATATCATATGTTGCAGAGTTCATGAAGCCAATGCCATAAGATGATTTTCTCTTAACTAATCATTTAAAGGAATAAGTACAAGTACAGTAATCGAAACCTCTTTTCCTGTTAAAAATTGAAATCGATTTTGAATATAACTAAAATGACAGAACTTAGCAAGCACTAATTGACATAAGAACGCTACCTCAATTCCAATCGGGAGCCTGGACAACCATTTTTCACACTCGCATTTTCTAACTCAGTTTTAGGAGTAGATGGATCCGATACTTCTTGTCTTAAAGATTCAGCATCCAGCGGCTGCCTTGCTATGCCATCACTTCCTGATGACTGGCTTCTACTTTCACAACATAACCGAGTCATATTTCCATTAACTCTTTCTTCAGGCTGTGGGGAGAAAGCGTCCAATGGACAGAAAAAGGCAGCAGAGATGGTGTTTGCGAGATCTTTTATTTTAACTATGCGCAAAATGCAACAAAGTAAATACAGAGAAGTGACAGCTCCAATTTGAAATCCCTGGATGTTCAAGCTACAATTGGTCAAATAAAAAAATGCTATGCAGCAGAAAAGATCTGTCTACTCATAAATAATACAACGTGATTGAACTTAGAACTGTTACAATATATAAAAAAAAACAATCCACTTATGAAGGCAGCTAGACCAAAGAAGGTACCTAAAAGGCCTAACCACTAAGAATTTTGAGATATGTGTGTGTGTGTCATACCTACATCAAGTTCTCTCTTTTTTATCAAAAGAAAAACTAAAAATAAAATAAATGAAAAGAGACTAATGCTCAAAGAATACAAACTCCAAAAGGAAGTGAATAAAGAAAACAATAAATAACATAACAAGATTACAACAAAAAGCTAAAAAAGATTTGGTAGAGTATATGGATGAAGCCTTAAGACCAACAATCAAACCCGAACTCTTCATGAGACAAACCAATACACGTCGATAGATTATAGAACCAAGCCAATTCAAGGTTTGGAATTAAAGGCCTCAAGATTAAAAGGTTGTGTGATCAACAAAGTTAAACAACAAAGGAAGAATTGCAAACAACTCAAGCCGTTGTAAAAGCTAAAATATCAAAACAACCACCATGCTATCCATTCTAAGGAGAACCCTCACAAACAAAACTAGCAGGGCAAAATCAAGCTAGACATGGTGACTTTGACAAAAGAAGTCATCTCCAAAATCGCCCATGAAAAATAAGATTTAATCCACAGAACTTGTTTTTTTAATCACCCCCATCTTCCTGTATGCTAGGACATTTACATCGGAATAATTAAAAATAATAAAAAAATTATCCTCCATTTGGATTCAAGAAAGTTGAAGAAATGATTTTAAATCTTATGATTTGAAATCCGAGAAATAATTTTAAACTAATTATTATGTTTGGAACAAGAAAATTTTGAAATGAATGTATTTAAAATTTCATGTTTGGATGGTAATTGAAAAGGAAAAGAAAGTTAAGAATTTACTAATATAAGCTCTATGGATCTATTAATTGAAAATTAGATAATGACGAGGTCATTTATGTAATTTACTTTTAAATCTTATGAATTCCTGCAAAATCAGAGCATTTTGGCTAGAAAAGTTTTAAAGTAAAAACATGATTTGAAATCATTTCAGATTTTAAAATCATTCTCTTTCCTGTAGTAACAAACAACAGAATTCATTTAAATTTTATTATGAATTGTAACCATTCTCTCTAGTCGGCGATCTTTCAGGCAACCTTCATCCAGGTGATTAATTCATCAAGCGACCGAGTTCCAAGCGTTTCTGTTCTAGGCATCCAAAAGCTCAAACGCCTAATTGTTGCTTTACCATATTGTCCAATACCAGTTTCAACACAAATTCCTACTTCCCGATTCTCTTATATGTTTCTTATCCAAAAAAAGGAATTGTAATCATTCTAAATCCTGAGGTTCCAAACAGAGCATTAAGCTTCCTGTGGTTCCAAACAGATCTTTAATCATTCTAAATCCTGAGGTTCCAAAATGACGAGGACAGCCCCATCCAGAAAAAAAGTGGGCTAGGAGAGTTTTTAACTAAAAACATGATTTGAAATCATTTCGGATTTTAAAATCACTCTTTCCTGTGGTAACAAACAACAAAATTCATTTAAAATCTATCATGAATTGTAATCATTCTAAATCACTGTGGTTCCAAACACAGCATTAAGCTTCCTGACAACCCCATCCAGAGGAATCTCCTTAAATTTTAGATCACATGCCTTGACTAAAGAGGAAAACTTCTTCAATATCAAAACTTCACTACTTCATAGTTGAATTTTATCTGAAAACGTAGAATTCGTGAAGTCAAACTTGAAAGAAGCCTAGAAAAAGGTTTTCAATTAACCCACAACTGAATCTTCACAAAGCCTGCTATGATGCTGAAAGTCAAGTTCCTAAACGACCTGTTAAACAGGATCCTTTTCTTACAAGTCTCTTTGTCACTTCTTCGCTACAAGAATCACACCCTTCACGACAGTTTTGTTGAGTCATTTGAAAAGATAACTTTAACAAGAAAATATCTTTCTTTAGGAGGTGATCATGAGCAAGATAAACACTATCGATTATATGCAAAAAAAAAAAAAAAAAAAAAAAAAAAGCATTCCTCCTACTTCAGGGGGGATCTTTGTTTCTCCCAGTGTGATGGAGAGGTTTCTTGTAAGTCTACACTCCTTTTCTTGAGTGAACCCTTGGAAGGTGAAATTTCAAAGGTCCATTTTTTGCGTGGCAGATTTTACTTGGGAAGATTACAGTAATGGACGCTATTCATAGGCACTTGTCTTTTTTGAAATGACTGCATTGGTGCATCATCTGTATGCATCTGACCAAAGATCTTGATCATATCCTTTGGAGATGCAGATAATTGCATCTTTGTAGTGGGATCGTGCTTTGAAGCGATTTGGCATTTCTCTCGCTTGCAGTAGCAACTGTGCTTCCTTCACTCATTACATCCTTAAGTTTCTGCTGTTTTGGAGATAAGGGGTAGTTCCTGGAAAGGCTACCTAATTTCCTGTCCTGTGGAGCATTTGAATTGAGTAAAATAACAGGATATTTAGGGATGGAGAGAGCTAGTATATGTTAGACCCAAGTGGCAAAGACATGTTCTAAGAGGGGCAAAAAGGGAAATACAAACGGTGGCAGTTGGCAGGAACATGGAGCAAAGGTACAGAGGTAGAGAGTGTGTTGTTACAGGAGTGAAGAGACATGGTAATGAGGATTTTTGTGCAAAAATTGGCAGGCTGCAACGAACCACAATCTCTTATTCTTTTTTATTGGAGCCCTTTCCTGTATAGCAGTCTTTGTGACTCTTTCTTGGGCTGGTTTTTTTATATGCTCTTTTTGTTCTTATGTTTTCTTTAATGATTTCCAGAAACCGATGTTTCTTGCGAAGAATATATATTATACACACACACACAAGAGTTCATAATGTTGATATTAGCATGATTTAGAAAGAAATTAGTTAAGGATAAGGAGATGGTAAGAAAATGCCATACATTAACAACCTCTATCCTCAAAGATGGAAGAAGCAAAGGAAAGATCAAGTGCCGCAAAATGTTGTCAGTTATTAACCTTCCCACATCAGGAATCCCAGCAGAAATAACATCACTAATATAGTATAGGTTGTCTTCAATTTCATCTACAGCAGCAAGAATTGTAGAGGTTGAAGGCTCGGTGCTTCTGTGAAAGAAACCAAACAGACGTTTAAAGAATAGTAATCTTCTATGCAACATGATGATGATTAAAAAAAAAAAAAATTAAATGTGACATTCTAGCTTATTACCTCATTGTCTCATTGACCAACTCATTCAAGTCAATGCACTGCTTTCTGAAAAAGGTCACTAAATTTGAGAAATATTCTGCATGAGGAGGGCTGGTGATGAATCTATTGACATAATCATCTCCAACTGAAATCGAAATTAGCAAATTATAAGCCTATGACATTGCCATGATATTCTTAATCAGAGAGATACATAAGAAAACTACACAAATGACAAACTAACCATGGTATACATTAAGTGTCAAAGCACGAACTGCTGTGCGGATCATATTTTCTTCATGAAAAGCAAATTGTATAGCCTCTACATACATTGGAAAAGATACTACTTTATCCTACATGGAAAGTTTGTGTTGTAAGAACAAAATCAGAAATACACATTTACCAACAATTTGTGAAAAAGAACCACATACTCCAAATAATCTCTGCTTAATATACAATAAAACTAAAAAACTGGTAGAAATTAGGCAAATCCTCTCTTTATAATTGTAAATGATATTGTCAAATAAATGTGTTACTTAATCGTATCATGCATGTGCAGCTGCATAAATCCAAGAAAGTTAGTGGTCCTGCTAGCTGCTAAAGACCTTTCCTTTAAGTTATAATACTACTATTCCTACAAGATTAAAAAAAGAGAAGTATGAAATCTGCTTAATGCTTCGCATACAATGGGAACATTACTCTATACTTCACTCCAGAATAATTCCTTCCAATAAGTGACCCAAAGTAATATCAACCCTCAGAAAACAAATACATACTCGTTTAGTATCATTATTCAAGTAGTTCGGCTTTTGTGTAAAACATAAATAAATTGTACTGAAGACAGAAATGCATTGAGTAGGAAGTCCAATCTCCTTACAATTCTACATGCTCAGATAATTTTTTCTTTATTGAATTAGAGCAAATGGTACAGATTTATTGATGTATCACTTTTACGTTCATTAATGAAGACAGATCTTTTTTCTAAATGTAAACAATAAACCTATTCCTTAGGACCAACCAAAAAGTACAAAAAGAAGGGATACCTTCAAACTAAGGGTCTGAGTGATACGAACCATGAAGGGAAGAGTAAATAGTAGAAAATGTAGGGATAAGAAAGAAAAACTGGAAGTTCTGCTCAATTCCCAATATGGCTAACTCCTTTTTTTTCCTTCTTACTTTTTTTTCTATTTTTTTATTTTTCTTTTAACAAGATGCAAACTTTTCATTGATTAAAGGAAGGGAACAAAAATGTTAATGATACAAACTCTCCTGAATGAAGTGGTGAAAAATAAATATGTAAAATACAGGAAGTCCTGAGACTGAGAGGGATTAACAAACGCATCCCAAATAATCAAATGCCATTAGGAGAATAATGTTCATATGTCTGTTGGTTTCGCTTGAACCATATTTCTGACAAGATATGTTTGACAGCATTAGACCGACTGACTCAAAAGCTTAAACTGGTGATGAAGGTAGATTTAGTTATACATACCTAACACTCCCTCAGTTATGGAAGCTAAGGCTTTTTTGAAGAGTAGTCTTCTCTGTTTTGTTTCTTTTCTTGTCTTGCTTTTCTTCAGTTTAAACATTGTCTAGTTTGGCTGGTTTGTACTGCTGTATCTGGTCTTTATATGCTTTTTCTTTGAAATATAATGATGGCACTATGGGATGTCAACCTAATTGAGATGTCAACCTAATTGAGATGTCTAGGTGCACCTCCTGATCCTATCTATCTATTTCTCTCTCTCTAGGCTTCTCCATTATTCTCATTGTATAATTATCTTGTACTTTGAGATTCTATCACTAAAGAAGCTTGCCTCCCGTTTAAAAAAAAACACTCCCTAACTTATGGGTTTGAACCAAACAAGTCAAAATCATATTAAATGGGGAGGAAATAACATCACATGGGCTGGAACACAAGACCTCCCTAGACCCCATGTTCTGATACCATCTTAAATCACTCATTGGCCCAAAAGCTTAAGTTAGTGGTGAAGGTAGATTTAAGAATATTATATCTAGCATTAGCCAATAATAGAAGAGCTTGAGAAGATAAAACTGGAACATATAGAAGCTGAAACACATTACTGCTCAAACTTCTCCAGAAAACCCATTGATGTTTGAAGATATGAAATAAGGAATATCCAATGCATATGAAGATTGGAAAAATATATGCTGCTGACTTACATTATTGGAAGAACACGAAACACACTTAGAGGACCCGGGGATACAAAACTGTTCCAGGAAGGGTTTTTTTGGAGAGTTTCTGCCATATTTAAACTCCCATAAAGCAAAATCCATATTGAATCACTGAAATCCCTTGGACTCTGGATTTCCAAACTGCTGAGGGCGTTTGTTTAGGAAAGGAGGAGGAAGATGTTTGTAACTCGTTAATTGTAACCATTCAACTACAACAACCTTGCTAGTTAATCACTGATATCCCTAAAAATTGAAAGAATACAAGGGCATATAAAAAGACCAGCCCACCAAGCCACCCCACTTACAAAAAGAGAGACCAACTAAGTAATATACGGCCTATGGAGTAGTTACAAAAGTTCTTTGAAATCACAGCCCGAAAAGACACATGAAATCTAATCAATGACCAAATCTCACTAAGATCCCTCTCTCTCCCCCAGAACATGAACACCCTATCGTTCCTCTCACCCCAAATGTCCCAAATAACCGCATACACCCCGGAACACCCAATATCCCTAACAATTATAGGATTTGAGTCCAAATGATTACATAATTACAGCCTTGCATTGTGTCCCTTTGGTCTTTAAAGTCTAAACACTATTGTACTTACAAGCTTACATGTTCGCTCAACAGCTGGACATCATGTTTGTTACTTTGCAGTTCGCTATACATTCTCTTTTCTAATGAAATCTAGATTCTCATCAATATATATTTATGTCCTTAATAATATCCATATAACCACCTTCTTAGCCTATAGATATAGATCAATCTTCTCCAAGATTATTCCCCAGGAGTTTGGTAGTTGTTTGATGAAGTTTTATTAATCCAATTTTTCATCTTAGCCTATAGATATAGATCAATCTTTTCCAAGATTATTCCCCAGGAGTTTGGTAGTTGTTTGATGAAGTTTTATTAATCCAATTTTTCAGCATTGTCACAATTGTTCCTAGAATATCCATTGATATAAATACCATGTTTCTCCTTCTGAGGACCCATGCACATTGGTCAATGTACAAATACATCCATAACTAGATTTACAGCACTTTTAACATCTCCCTGAAATCATATGCAATTGCAATTTGCAAACCATTTTTTTCCTAGGATTTGGATCATCAGATATATATTGAAAGTGAGAAGAATAATACTTTTAAGAAAAGATTGAACACATAAATTTATAACAAGTAGGACTTACATTTTGAGTTTTCACAAGAAGAGAGATTGTGTTCTTGTTCAGCTTTCCACTAATTGCTCTTATAAAGACCATGAGAACATATTCATAGTTGTCAGATGATAGAAATATTATAGCAGATAATCCCGCAAAAAAATGTATGCAAAGAAATTACTTTGTTGAAAGTAAAAGCAAAACAAACCTTAAGAAAGATATATAGTAAGACAACAACTCATCATTCCGGAAATCAAATGCATATGTTATTAGCTTGTTCATATGTTCAGTACTGAATAGGTAATCTGCAACAGACCCAAAATGGTCAATTCAATATACAGCAGTAGCAAGATTGAATTCACTTGTGAAGTTATATTCAGGAAATTACATATAGCATGTTCACTTTTAAGGTTCTGAATAATAATGCTCATTGTCTGCAACAACTGAAGTGAAACAGTTGCAGTCCTGCTAATCTTCAAAATACGTACAAATTCTCCCATGATTTGCTTCTCCATGAAAAACCTGAACACAGCCAGAAGTACGCAAAAGTTCTGGAACATCATAAATTTACCAAGGAAAAAAGAGAAGGAAGAAGAAGAAGCCTCACTCGAAGAAGGAAGCATCATGCTGGTCACCGTAAGTTATCAACTCCGATATTGATCGCAGTGCCTCAATAACAAAATCCTTCATCCAAGGTTATAATTAATTAGTTCCATTACATATCCATGAAAATTGTAATTTAACACAATAGCACTGGAAGGAAAAAATCATGAAGCATCTTTCACCTTGTTAACCTCATTGACTATGTGAATCTTTTGCAGCTGATCTGTTAAATACCTGTATCCCAGTAAATTTAACAAAATTAAGACACAGAATCAAGAAATAAGAATGCAAGTCTATCACATCCTAAATAAACAATGTTTAACGTAAAATATTTTTAACATCATTCCATGTGAAAGGGATTATCATCGTTATGTTTTACCGTAGATATGAAGAATTTTAAATGATTTGGACATGTATAAATAGAAGCTTTGGAATATTTTGTCCCTACTGAAGTAAAAATTATGAATCTAAACATTACGATGTATCTGAACGTTCACCAGAACCTCAAGTTTCTTTTTTCTTTTCATTTTTTCTGTCTTTCTAACTGTATAAGTTGGCAATCTGGGAAGTCCAAAAGGTAAAGTTAGTAGTCTGGAATTGTATTTTAGACTTCTTAGAAGCTTGTAACTAAGATCTTGGATACATTTGCCTTACGTTGAGAAAACTCTAATTCATGTTTGAATTTCATTTATTCATATCTAGAAACTTTCGTTTAAGTTCATGAGTGGAAAACTTAATTGTGAAAATCTCAAACTATACCCAGGTCAGCATCACAACACTCTATCCCCTCTGTCTATTTCATTGCCATAGCAGTATCAAAGAATAATCTCGTTCCTTGAGGCCCAAAGAAAAACTGAGAATTGAACAAGGTCCCAAACAACCTACTTTCCTCTTGAAGATTCTATTATTTCTCTCGCACTACAAACCCCACTATAAAGCACACACCCCTGCTGCCAAAGAATGGCCCCTTTCTTTTGTTCTTCGAAGGGTGGATGGAGAAGGAACTCCTCAATTATTTCCCTCTAGCCCTGAGGACAGGTGAAGCTAAAGCCAAAATCTTTAAGCAAGGCCAATAAAAATATAGAAGACATATATATCTAAAGCCAAAATCCTTAAGGAGACCATACCAAACTACTGGACAAACTCAGAACTCAAAAAAATAGGGTTGAGGTCCTCAGTTGCCCTCCTGCAAAGAATACAACAATGCAGCCCAACCAAAAAAGACTCTCTGGCTGATAGCTTATATAAGACATAAACATGCCGACCAATACCTACCACATAAAAGAACTTAACCGTTTTGAAAATTTTCACCCTCTACTCAGAAGAAAAAACATAATTACTTGCCAGCTAAGAAGCACAGGCAGTTTAATTTGGCTAGCTTGTACATTGTTAGTGATATATAATCAAATTACCTTCCCCACAAGCTTAAGCGTTGGGGTAGATTGGTGGTTTAAGATGGTATCAAAGACAAGGAGGTCTTGTTCTCAAACCTCTGCATTGTTGTTTCCTCTCCAATTAATGTTCATTTCCACTTGTTGGGCCTTTGTTATATTTTGAGCCCACTTGCGAGGAGGCGTGTTAGTGATAGATATATAATTAAATTTACCTTCACCCACAGGCTTAAGATTCTAAGCAGATCGGTGATTTAAGATGCATGTCCAACACGTGTAGAACATTGAGAACACTCTAACATTTGTTAGACGAGTATAGGACACTTATTAGTGCAACAAATGTGTTAGACATGCACAAGACACTCGTTACGCAAACTAAAAAGACTACAATAATAATGAATTTTGGGTGTGCAATTCATCAAACTAATTTTTTAAGCATCTGCATTAAACCATTTACCTTGAATTTTCTTCTAGTATAAAAATGATATAAAAATTTAAAAATGTATATTTTAGTAAATATGTCTTTGTCGTGTCTATGTCCTAGATTTTTAAAACAGGGTGCACCATCTCCGTGTCTTATATCCATATTGTACTTCTTAGCTCGCCCAAAAGGACAAGACAAGTAATGGAAGAAAAAGCTACAAGAAAAGCCTTTCATTAAAGATTCGAAGAAGGACGCCAAAGATGAGTATTGATGGAAGAAAAGGCTACAAGAAAAGCCTTTCATTGAAGATTCGAAGAAGGATGCCAAAGATGAGTATTGATTAATGGACGATGGAAACCCAAAAAGGGAGTCAGCAGAGAAAGAATAGACGCAACAGAACAATACCTAAGAGAGGAAAACTAAAATCAATGGGGAAACACATATCAAAGGGGTCTATCACTCAACAACTTATCTTCCAAAAAAATAAGTATATCTCCCATCTCCCACCACCAAATGAACAAACTATGAAAACAAATGAAACTCAAACAAGATATCTTTCCACGAATTCTAGGAGGTGCCTAGGACTGACCATCAGTCCATTCCCAAGGTGAGGCCCATACTTACTAACTACCAATAACCTTTTGCCATAAGGTGCTGGCTTCATGATAGAATCACTAGAGCCATTTTGCCAACAAGGTCTTATTTCTTATTTTAAAAAAGATAAGGAAACGGGCCATTAAGAGAATGAATAGACAATACAAAGATAAATTTACAATGAAGAGACAAGACCTAAGCCCTATGGATTAGCGAGTACACCCGAACATCTCAACTAGGTTGACACCTTCTTAGCACTTTCATCATATCCAAACCTAGACCAAAGATGACATGAGATCTTATTTCTCAACCCCCCACATTTCTAATACCTAAACACCCAAGTCCAATGCCATCCTAACACACCAAATGCTATCCTTTCCTCACCTCAACTCCCTCCTAAAATCCCTCATTATCTTGGCAGGTTCTTCGTGGTTGCTTTAGTGCCTTGGATGGGCTTGTAAGTTGTAAGGAAGACATTGCCGTCGGTTGGGCCTTTCTATTTTATTCTTTCAACAGAGAATGCAATAAAACGAACAAAATAACACGGGCATTTTCTTCACAATCTATTTTATATTGTTAGCTCTTCCATGTAGAACTTACCAAGGGCAAAGAACTTAACTTTCCTTGGAATCTTAATTCTCAAACTAGCAGAAAAAATAAACTCACGCAAGGGAGTCCAAAGAATACACCAAGAAAGTTGGAAGAAAAGACAAATATTCCGTATTTAATCCATATGATCAGCATTGCAGTCTTATAGTAGAACAAACGCTCTAAGCAGCTGCAAAGTCCGAATCATATACAGCTCAATTCGTTCCATAAATAAAGCATAAGAATAATTTACAACGAAAGGCCGAGATATAATCAAGTTCCTTAGATTTAATCTGAATGCATAAATACATCATAAAACACAAAGATCGTCGAAATTATGCAACATGGAAACCAATTTTTGCCACTTAGAAACTTGAACCAAGTACCGCGGCAACAGAGCAAAATGAAACAAAATTACAGACTTTCCACACTTTTCACCCCAGCAAGGTTGAAGAAATAGCCGTTTGTACGAAAATTTTCCGATTGGGCAATTGTTGCAATGCCGAGTTGCTAACAGTCATACTGATGGTGCCCCAGTATACCACAAATAGTAAGAGCAAACAAAAGTATCTGAAATTCAGTTCCAAACCTGAGTTCTTCTAACGAGAATCGATCCCTGGATCTCCAGAAGGAAAACCACATGGCTGAACAATCAGAGGAGCCCCGAATTAAGAAACCCAGTAATCATTCTGTATCCTAAACCCAACTCATCTTAGAAACGAAGGTTACAGTATGATTTGACTCGAAGTTGTTGTTCACAACAGTGACTGCCTGTGCCTGGCCTGGAGAGTGGGGCAAATGGCAATTGAAGAACAATTATCAATCTGATCGAGAGTTGGTTCGATAGAGGAAGAACGAGGGAGATCTTGATGAGACAAATATGGGTTCTTTTTTTCGAAGATAGTGCAAAGAAAACTGAAATTGCAAGTGTTGTATAGAAGAAGAAGAAGAAGAGAGATGAGAATTATTGAAATTCCGATAGCAAAACGGAAGAGATTTGACAGACAGAGGAAGAGAAACGCTTGGAGCTGGCAAACCAGATTCTTCTCCGTCGAACTTAGTCGGTGAGATGGGCCTTAAATATATAATTGGGCCATCCTTATGCTTTCATCAACCCAACAGCACGGCCCATTTACATTGGAATGAAATTTGGGAATTTTTTAAAGGGTGTATACCATATTATATTATAAGATTGATCTAAATTTCTCAAATTTACTAATATTATTAATAATGTATTAAAAAATAGAAATAGTAAAAAGGAAAGTAGACCATGTTTAAGATTTGTATTTATTAGATATCTTATGTAAATATGGTAAGTGATTAAATTCTGTTATAGTAATATTAATAATAAAAATTGTCCTTTAATTAGTTTTCTTTTTATAATTTTGTTCAAAATTATCCCCTTCTAATTTTTCTCTCACTTTCCAATTTCTCTCCGTCCATTCTTTATTTCATTTTGTATTATTTTTCATATATTTTACGTAATTATAGTATATATTGAATAATACGGTGTATATTTTATTAATGAAAGTTTCTTATATCAATTTGTTTATGTATTTTATTTAAATATTCATATCTTATGTAGTAAACAATGCGTTATGTTTGAAATAATATTGATTGTGTATGAAAGTTGTTTATGTTTACAGGAATATGAATGAGAAAAATTATGAGGAATATATGTAATATATGCCATTAAAACATTTGTTTTTTTCTGTTATATGTAATGTTGAGGAAAACTGAAAATGTTTGCAATGTAGGGACTTTGATGAAAGAATTGAAGATCCATGGAATTGTATGAAAAATAATGGTTGAATGTTAAATTGGTTTATGAATAGTATATATGAAACAATACATTGTATATTTTATGAATGAAATATTATGCTATCAATTTGTTAAACTGGTTTATGTATTTTATTTCAAATATTCATTTTATATGTAATAAATAATAAGTTATGTTTGAAACAATAGTGATTACGGGTATATTATAGTGTATATTGTTCATTTAAGGTTAGTAAGAATTTATATTTTGTATTCGAAATACACAATGGTATATTGAGTATATCGAACATAACATCATTTATGTATTATTAAATATATGAAGTAGTATATATATGTGACAAATCACATAAGATATATGTATTATGCAGTAGTATATATGTAAGAATTTAAAAAAAATACTGATTGAATACATAATCCATGTTAAATGCACTAAGAAAAAGCACAGAACATAAAAAAAATATGTGTATGTATTATTGAATATATGCAGTGGTATATATGTAACAAATCACAAAATATAAATGAATTATTCAGTAGAATATATGTAAGAAATAAAAAAAAATACTAAATGAATACATAATCTGTGTATATATTGGTATATATACACATGAAAAAGAATATGTGTATGTATTATTGAATATATGCAGTAGTATATATGTTACAAATCATATAACATAAATTTATTATTCAGTGGTATACTATAGTATATACGAACGACGGGACATTTAATAAAAATTATATGTCAAACATGACAGGAAGATGAACCGAACAATAAAAAATTAAACAAAATACAAGGAACCTGACTGGAATATATGCTACGAAACTGAAAAAGAAAGAACAATTTTTTTAAGAAAAAAAATAAATGTACGAAACGAAAGAAGAAAGAATGCATATGTCATATTGTATATATGAAGTGATATATATGTGTAAGCAAAATCTCGATAAAGTACGAAATTTGAAGAAAAGGAAAAAGAAAGTAATTGATTGAAATTTGAAGAAAAAGAAAGTAATTGAATAAGGCAACTAATCGAAATTTGTATATAAAATGAAATTTCAACATAAACTAAAAAACCAAATTGAAGAATGATATTGATGACAGCGAAATTGATGGAAGAAACTGTCGAAATTGAATTATGAAGAAGACGAAATATTTGCCGGCGCCACAATTTTTATCTCATAATGTTTAAGGGTGATGCAAATAATGATATAATGTTATTTTTAATCATTAAATAATTTCATATTAAAAAAGATTTCATTTTATATTGAATATATAAAATACTTCTAATTAATTTCCATAATAAATTTATTCCTTAATTAATAAGCCAAACAAGGAAGTTGTCATTTACATAATTAATTTAGTATAATATAAAAAAGGAAATCATTTGAATTTAATTTAAAAATTTATATATAATTAATAATTATTATAAGATTATAAATGTCCTAAAAATTTAGGAAAACCTAATCAAGAAAATAAATCATAATTTAGGACATTTGTGAAATTTCCTAATAGATTTAGGTCTTTTGTATAAATCTTTCTTTTTTAAAACCGTGAGAATGGATAACAATTTGGAAAATTTGAAATCCAAAAAATATTCACTAACGTTTTATTATATCATACAAATACTTTTTTCTAATAATAATTTATAATATAATTTATTCATATTACATTTATTAGGATTTGGTTAATTCTTAGTAAAATTTTATTATATCATATAAATATACAATTTTTCATATTTATCTTTATTCATTGTTTTTCATATTATATCTATATAGTAATAAATATTTATTTTATCATTTTATTTTAAAATTTTAGTTGGAAGATCTTCAAATTTTGAATTTAAAATTGTATCATTCCCTAAAATTTTGTATTGATATAATAACAACTTCATATTAACATTGTATCCTCCCTATAATTATGCATGTAACAATTTTCCTATATTATATCAATGTCATTTGATATAATAACAACTTCATATTAAGATTGTATTTTCTCATATAATTGTGCATTTAACGATCCTTCCATAAAATGGTTCATTTAACATAATAATAAATATAAATTAAATTCTATAAAATGGTTCATTTAAGGATCCTTTCGTAAAATGATTTTATTTGTTATTTTCTCCTATAATTATAATGCATTTAACCAGGAAAGTTTTCCTTCCATAAAAGAAAATAACGATTTCTTAAATAGTATCATTGAATCATAATCGCGTTTAAACATAGTATATGTTAAGTATGAATGATGTTATAAACAACAGATTTGAGACACATAAAAAGGTAAAAAATTTGGTAATCAAGATATAGTATCATTCGTCTGAGTATAAGATAATCTATATATTCCAAATATAGTGTATTTGAATAGCTCAAAAAACGAGACATGATATTGGAAATAGCACGAAAACAGGATTTGGTAAATCTTAACTAAATTTGTCATTTTGTTGCAGACAAGATTACAACAACCTCCCTTATAATTTATACAAGATTAATATATATACCAGATTTTCAAGTTTATTATATTTTGAACAATTTATTAAATAATAAATAATATATTTTTTTTATAACAATTTGAATTTGAATTTGAATTTTAGATATAATTATGCCTCAATGACATTTTTGCAATTATTTGAATCTTCTTTTTTTAGGTTTTATTAGATAAAAGAAAAGAGAGAGATTGAGAGAGGGGTAGCTGACAAGAGACAAATATAGTGAGAGAAGAATTGAAAAATAAGTCAATTGTGTCCCCATTTGTTTCCGTCAAATGTTGTGGCGAATTCTTTGATGAATTGAAGAAGTGGGTGATTCTTATCGAATATCATTACTGCGTTGTTCAATCTGAGAAAGTTTAAGAGGTTTTGATCCAAAGAAATTTCGTCGGGTTTCATGATTTTTTTTCAGAGCTGATTGAACCATGGCTCTCTTCCATATTTTTTTAAATTGAATCAAAATCCTGAGAAATTGCCAATAAGGAGAAGAGGAAGAAGAATATGTGAAACTTTCCATTAATGACAACTTTTCTAATCTTTATATTTTTTGGAAATTTTTATGTACCATATGTTATTTCAATTACACGGTATTTTGGATTTAGGTGAACAATTGTATTTTTCATATTTGATAGGGGCATTTGAGAGATTGTTTTATTTATTTATTTTTCTAATTTTTATGTTTTGCTATTCTAACAATTTAAAATTATTTTTGTTATTTTCTCAAAATGAAACTGACGATTCGCTATTCTTCTTGACAACTCAATTTTTTAGGAATATAGGCCCATAGGAGTTTTCACTATTTTAGTCTTGTCCACATTTATAATAGGTTAATTTTCATAAATATACCAAAACATCCAAATATTTACGAGTCGTATAACAAAATCAAAAAGTTCATGAAGTTGGACATTTTTTTTACATGTTCCAGGTTTTCCCTTGTCCCTTTCGAATTTCGCGCGAGTGTGATTTCTTCCTTCTTCTTTTCCATCCTCTTTCTTCTCTTATTTTTGTGCAATTTTTCTTTTATAATTTTTTAAAATCGCGATCTTTGTTTTCAAAAACTATCAATTTTATATTATTTTATCATGTATTATTTTTTTTAAGTGTTATTTGGTTTAAGATTATATATCAAATATAAAAGATCTTGTATTATTTTCCTACACAATTGTTTAGAAGAAAAATTACAAGCGTGCGTATGACCAATTAATCGTGTGTTGATTTTGATATTTTTTGTATTTCTCATTGTGGATTTGTAAGCTTTTTTTCGTTTTCAAAATTGTTCTAGACAATGTAAATATTGTGCCAGTTTGTTCTATTTCATGCTCTAGTTTTAAATTGTTTTAGTACAAGTAGAATGATCCCAGAATGCCCATGTAGAAACGTGTAAGTGGGAACATCCTATGCAATGAGAATATGAGATTGTGTAAGACTGTAACATGAAATAGTCACTTTTATATTATAACATTGTTTACTATCTAAAACTAATTAATTCTACATTAGGATGATCTAGATAACTCTTGACTTTAATCTTGAACTAACTATAAACTCTTGTTCATACAAGATTATCTTTACACCTGTAAAAGTAAGGATAACTCATCAACGTTGACCAATAATAGACCTCTCATTTCAAAGGTAAAAAGAATAGTCGGTGACTTATCTAAATTATTTAACAAATAATTATATAATATAATTAAATTAATTATTGACAACTTAGTTAGACTTAATTAATTATTGACAACTTAATTAATTATACTTCATTCTACTTAATTGTTTTATAATTTAAATATACTTAATTAATTATTTTACATTTGTTTAGAGGTTTTTAAAAATATAACCAATATCGAAGTTCATTTAATTCACGAGGCCGGGGCTCCGCAAGGACCCACCTCGAATGGGACGGAGAATCCCCCAATACACAAGGAATGGGAAGGGAGTGGGGAAATTTTTTCTCCGTTGACAACATGGGGCCGAAGACGGGGAATACATTCATCTACCCAACCCTGACCCCGACCTCGTTCCCGTTCCCGTCCCGATTAAAAATATAATTAATTAAAAAAATATAAATTAAATATAAATATTTATTTATTTATTTAATAACATGTAAAATAGTAAAAAAAACATATTTTGATATTCTTCCTTTCTTTCTTTTCTTTATCTTTTTTTCCTAATTTTAATTTTTACGTTGTAAACTTGTATATGTATATGCTATGTCTTGACTTGTGATTTGTAAACTTTTCATAAAAAAATATATTGTTGAGTCTTAAGATATAATTGAAGGTTTTGTTAGAATACTTTATAGATTGATCTTTGATTATTTTTTTTTGTATAGATTTTTTAATTTTATGGATGGATTTCTAAATGTATCATCTAATAGTTGATTTTTTATTTTTATAAATAATGAACTGAGAATTTGACATTTTAATACTTTTAAATAAGAAAATTGATGATATTCTATCGAAAATAAAATGTATATACATTTCAAGGAATGGGAACGTGACGCAATTTTTGTGGGATGGAGAATGGGATAGGGCGGCGGGAAACAGGGATGAGGAGTGGCATCTCCGATCGGCCTCACCACATGAACATCTCTAATAAATAATCCTAAATAACAATTTCGAAAATGGAAAAATTCGAAAATATAAAAAATCACCGTTTAGATTTGAGCCAACCTTTAATTAAGGGCTTTAAATTATATATGAAGTATAATTATACTTATTTATATTAAAGTAAAAGTAAACCTCAGCTGCTTATCCCATAAACCCCTTAATTATATACTTCGCAAAGGTATCAGATGGTCTGAATCTAATATACTCAGATTAACTCTTTGTTTAAAGCATAATTGGGGTGTAGTTCCAAAGCCGACGGATCCTATTTTAGTGGAGGCTTTGATACAATTTAACTCAATTTCCATAGTAAGCATTAAGCAACCCTCATATTGAACAAGCTGAGTGTATGGCATGGCTGGTTAGAAGGTAGAGAGGCCCACGGATCTGGAACGAGCGGCAGCTGGTGTGCCGGATCTGAGCCGTCCTCGTCGCTGAGAGGCTCTGTGCGCGCGCCCGGATCTACGGTGGTTCGCCATTGGATTTGTGGCTAAATCAGCGGGACGGCCCAGTGAATTGGTCTTCTTAGATGACAAAAGCTTTCTTTGGTATAAACCGTTAACCCCTTTTCAATTCCAGTTTTGCTCTGTTTTCGGTTGTTAATGGAGAACTTCGATTCGTCTTCCGACGATCGACAGAATCTAATCCACCATAATGAAACCAACCACTCCCCTTCACCTCATTCCGACGCCTTCCACGTCGGCGTTAACCCCCATCTTCGCTCTACCTCCCCCCGTCGTTCTTTCTCCTTCAAAAAGAGGTATCTCTTTGCCATTTTTTTCCCTCTCTTCCTTCTACTCCTCTATTTCTCCACCCATTTTACCGATCTTTTCTCTTCCTCCTTCACAGCTTTCGATTTGCTACGTTATCGAATGACGGAATCTGAATTGCACGCATTGTTTTTGTTGAAGCAGCAACGCTTGGGTCTTTTGACAATGTGGAATGATTCTTTTACTTCTCACTCTAATTCCACTTCTGAGGACCTAAAATTATCGTTGCTTAGGCAGATTTCGCTGAATAAAGAGATCCAAAATGTTCTTTTATCTTCACATCAAACTGGGAACTCATCTAATGAAGTATACGATGACGGTCTCGATCTTGTTGGTTCTGGTTTCGATAGGTGTAGAAAGGTGGACCAGGAAGTTCTCAATAGACGAACTATCGAATGGAATCCGAAATCGAATAAGTTTTTGTTTGCTATTTGCGCATCAGGACAGATGTCGAACCATTTGATTTGCTTGGAGAAGCACATGTTCTTTGCGGCCATTCTTAATCGAATTGTGGTTATTCCTAGTTCTAAAGTTGATTATCAGTATAGTAGGGTATTGGATGTTGATCATGTCAATAATTGCTTGGGTAGGAAGGTTGTCATCTCTTTTGAAGAATTTTCCGAGATTCAGAAGAACCAGATGAAGATTGATAAGTTTTTCTGTTATTTTTCAAAACCTGATCACTGTTATTTGGATGATGAGCATGTCAAGCAGTTAAACAATAGAGGGGTTTCCACAGCAAAACTTGAGTCTCCTTGGGATGAGGATATCAAGAATCCTAGTAAAAGAACGGTTCAAGATATTGAGTTCAAGTTCTCTTCCGATGCCGATGTTATTGCCATTGGGGATGTCTTTTATGCTGATGTAGAGAATGGCTGGTTTGTGCAACCGGGAGGTCCTATTGCTCACAAATGCAAGACCCTTATTGAACCAAGCCATCTTATTAAGGTCACTGCCCAACGTTTCATTCAGACTTTCTTGGGGAGCGATTTTGTAGCTATTCATTTTCGACGACACGGGTTTCTCAAGTTTTGGTATTTCATCCATCCCCTAGCTCAATTTGTCAACCATTTTGTTTTTAGTTTTTGGTTTTTAAAAAGTAAGCCTATAAACACCTATTCAAGTTTTCCACCTCTTCATTCCTTGCTTTGTTATGGTTTTTTACTAATGTTTTCAAAAACCAAATCAAATTTTGAATACTAAAAAATAGTAGTTTTTGAAATCTTGTTGTCATTTTGAAATTTAGCTAAGAATTCAACTCTTGTACCTATGAAAGATGCAAACCAACCATTGTAATAAAACAGGGCCTCAATGTTATGTTTTATATTCCATCTCCTTGCTATGATATAATATGATCACACATCTTAACATTATTCAACATTATTTGCCTATACCTTTTATATTATTGCCGATCTATTTTCAACTTTTGTATTGATGTTCGTAATGCTGCAACTCTTTTTGATGTTTTGTCCTCATTATTATTATTTGATGTGTATTTCTACTATGCCTACAACATTCATGCTTTATGGAAGGCCTTGGAGAAACTCACAGTTTTTATTTCTTGCATATTTCTAGTAATGCCAAACGTCCAAGTTGCTTTTACCCTGTTCCTCAAGCTGCAAACTGCATTGCAAGTGTAGTTGAACGGTCCCATTCTCCTGTCATTTATCTTTCCACGGACGCTGCAGACAGTGAAACTGGGTTGCTACAGTCCCTTGTTATGGTGAATGGAAAGCCTATACCACTAGTTAAACGACCTCCTCGAAATTCAGCTGAGAAATGGGATGCTCTACTTTACCGGCACGAAATTGAGGATGACTCTCAGGTGACTTATCTTTAGTAATAATTTGAATCTGAATGATCATGCGATTTATGTATTAAATTTTATGCATCCTCCACCTAGTGTTGCTCCTATTAAACAACTTCACAAGGCATTAGAGAATCTTCTCTGGATAAAAGTGTTAAAGGTGTTGATGTGGACATCATGACTCCTCTTTTTTCATTCTTTGGACATCATAGTTGTTACTTTTCCTCCCCTTCATCGTGCTTTAGACCCTTTGAGATAATAGTGAGTGGGTTAAGCTGAAGTAACCCATCCTATTGGGTTAGGCGTAGCCATCGATATCTTTGGATGGTCTCAAGTTTCCTATTAGTTTGGTCTCAAGTTTCCTATTAGTTCTTCTCATCTTTTTTCCAATGAAAGTTCCGTTGTGCGTGTGCACTATGTTGTGGAATATTTGGGGGGAAATGAACCATAGAGTGTTCAAAGGTTTGGATAAGGACCCTGGTGAGGTTTCATGGTTCTTTGGACTTCTTTTTCAAAGTTCAATGTAATTATTCCCTAGGTAACACCTTACTTAATTGGAAACCCTTTCTTTATAAGAGTTACAATTGTGAGCTTGTTTTTTTTCTGTATGCCCTTGTATTCTTTCAACCTTTTTTAAAGTTGTTGATTCTATTGAAAAAATGTTCGGTTTCATTTTGTTCCTAAAGAAAAACATTTTCCTTTGGATTTTTGAAAGAGTATTTGCATTAGAAGAAACTATGTGGGAATTTGTGCGTGTCTAGCATTTGAATTTGGCCAATCAGGAGCTTCTTACTTGAGGATAGATTAGTTCACATAAATAAAATTACTTACTGGGTTGTTTTATTTATTTATTTATATATTTATTTTTTTTGTGTTGAAATGATGTTGAAGGTGGAAGCCATGCTGGACAAGGCCATATGTGCAATGTCGAGAGTGTTCATTGGAACATCTGGTTCTACTTTTACTGAAGACATTTTGCGTTTAAGAAAGGATTGGCGATCAGCATCTCTTTGTGATGAATATCTCTGTCAAGGTCAGGACCCAAACTTTATTGCAGAAAATGAATGACCAACACAGAACTTTATCATTCTTCCTTTTTTTAAGGAAAAAAAAGTAATTAGAAATTGATTCTTTGATTCAACCCATTTTTATTCTCTGGATTTTACTTTTTACTTGAAATTTCTTGGCATGTATCATACATAAAGTTAGATCTGTGTAGGACTGGGAGTGTTAAAAAAGAAAAAGAAAAAAAGAGGAGAAAAATATTCCTGAAATTGAAGTGTTGTAATGTAATGTAATGTAACATATCCAGTTTTCTTTTTCCTCTTTTAGTGAAATGGATGGAGATTGCAAACGTAGGATATTTTTTCTATGCTTGTTGTAATGTTACTTCTTATTTCCTTTGAAATTTCATTGTTGGTGTAACTATGGTGATTTGGAAGCACTTGTATTAAATTTCTAACTCCCATACACCATTCTCGTTTTGATAAAATAAGTATGTAATTAAAGGAACATTGAATGATTATATAAGAGTTATTTTTAAATATAGTAAAATGAATCAAAATATTTACAAAATATTACCGCTTATGTTACGATGAACTATAATAAACCAAGATAGACTCATATTTGTGTCTTTCTCTATTATGATAGACATAGATAATAATTTATGTTATGAGAATATTTTGCTACATTTATAAATATTTTGAGAAGTTTTTTTTTTTTTTCGTTAATCGACTTGAGGAACCGTCAAACTTAAAAGAATGTGACAATATCAATTACTCTTCTCTCTTCTACTTGACTTTTTGTTTTCCAATCTGCCGACAAGATTTCAAACACTGTTCAGATCTCTCTTGTTCTTCCTTTAATAATTTGGACTAAAAATAAACCAAAGATCCATCATTAAAATTGAGGAAAAATGAGAGGAGATGAAAGATTGGAAAAGCGAGGAGGGAAACAAATGAGTGAGGAAGAAAGAAAAAAGAAGATGGAGGGACCAAAACAATATAAGAAATGAATAAATATTGCCGCATTCTTAAAAAATGTTATCTCAAGAAAGACGTAATCTGAATCAGTTGATGTTGGTGGAGAGATTGTTTTCTTATGAAAAAGTTGAAAGATGATATTAAAACCTTAGTTGTGTCAGTAGATAGATATGGTGTCGTCGGATGTCGGTTGTTTTCAGTTTCCATCAGTTGAATTGAAGATTAATTAGACCTTTATCTTGCTTTGTTAAATACAAGATTGGCCACTCACCAAAAGTTGTTGTCGTTGAAGCTGTCACATTGTTTGCGATTTAAGATTCTCCTAAATTTTATCAAGCTCAATAATTACAAGAAATGGTAGTGATGACTAGTCTTTGAGTATGCAAACAAGTTTTTTTGAGAAATTCAAACCCTGTTCATGTATCTTGTAATGTTGAGAAAATGTTGAAAAGGTCGATCAATGCGAAATCTATTAAGAAGTTAGAGGGGCACCGGCCCTCTCGAGAATTGTGGTCGAGAAAATATGACACATGGTTTTAACATTTTACAAGTATCACAAAATTTTCACTTTTAATTTCTTTTTTATCTTTAATTTGGTATTACTTCCAAACTACCTTCCAACAATGTATCTCTTCTCCCACTTTGTAAGAAAGAAAATTGTATTGGGTAGTCTTTTTTTTAAAAAAATAGTATAAAGCAAATAGGACACTCAGTTCTGGAATTTTGCAAATATGGCTTCTCATTTTTTAAAATAATTTTTTTTAATCTTAAATATGTTATTATTCCCAAGCTACTCTTTCAAGGTATTTCTTCTCCCACTTTTTTTAAGCCATAGTCATCCTTTCTCTTATGTTCTTTGCAATTCGATCTTCCTCGTTCTTCCTCATCGATAGATTTCAATTGGTTTATAAAATTGGTAAGGATGTTTTCATTTGCGAATCATGTCAAGTTGTTTGAAACTCATAAGAAAATAGATTTGGGATTTTGATTTTGTCCATTATTATTGATTTCAATTTCGTTAGTGTGGTTTTAGGAGTTGGATTTTTTCTTTCCAACATTTGAACGATTTTTTAAGTTTTATTTTTGGTTTTGGTGCTTTCTTTTTTATTTTTGAAGTGGATGCACTGCTATTAGGCATCCACAAATTATCCTTCTCTATTTTATTGTATTAATCTTGATTTTAGAATATCCATGGTATATTAATTGCGATATGATATATGATGGTTGTTGATTTGAGGAATTAAACTTCATCTGTGACTATTCTTTGCTTTCTTCAATGTGAAATTTTTAGATGAATTTGATTTCAAATGATTTTGTTTTATTTTTTTACGTTGGATATGATATATCAATGTTGTGATGTACTTATATTATGTGTATTAGTTAGTCGATATACTTAATACATGGTTTTCATTTTTAAAATTTTTTTGCAATTCATTGTAGTTGTAATCTAGAATTGGGAGAAGTATATTTCTTATTCATTGGGAGTCAAAGAAATGTTACATATTTATATAGAGAATAAAATAAACCCTAGCTATGTACAATTACAATAAAGGACATATGATATAAATATAAATATATATCATAACACTCCCCCTCAAGCTGGAGCAAATATGTCGATCATGCCAGCTTGTTGCACAAATAGCTTATCCTTGCACCATTTAAAGCTTTAGTTAGAATATCTCCCAATTGTTCTCCAGTCTTCACATATCCTGTGGACACCAACCCATCTTGGATTTTCTCACGAATGAAGTGACAATCCAGCTCAATATGTTTAGTTCGTTCATGAAATACTGGATTAGATGCAATATGAAGTGCAGCTTGATTATCACACCACAATTTAGCTAGCACAGTAATATTGAAACCTATCTCAGATAATAGTTGGTGAATCCATACTATTTCACACACAGATTGTGCCATAGCTCAATATTCTGACTCCGCACTCGAACGAGAAACAACATTTTGTTTGTTACTCTTCCATGATACTAAGTTTCTACCTACAAAGACACAATATCCAGAAGTTGATCTCCTATCCTCACGAGACCCCGCCCAATTAGCATCAGAAAAACATTCAACTCTCGTATGTCCATGATCTTTGTATAAGATCCCACGTCTAGGAGCAGCTTTTAGATAACACAAAATCTGCTCTACTGCAGCCCAATGATCCACTGTAGGGGAAGACATTAATTGACTTACAACACTTACATAATAAGCAATGTTTGGTCGAGTCACTGTTAAGTAGTTCAACTTCCCAACTAATCTCCTATATCTCTCAGGATCTTTACATAATTCTTCTTCTTTAACAAGTTGCTGATTTGGCATCATCGGAGTGCCACTTGGTTTGGCTCCTAATTTTTCTATCTCAGATAACAAATCAAGTACATATTTTCGTTGAGACAAATAAATACCTTTATTGCTTCTCATCACTTCAATGCCCAAAAAATATTTAAATTGGCCCATATCTTTTGTATAAAACTGACCCTGAAGGAAAATTTTGAAAGACGAAATACCCGATGCATCACTTCCAGTAATAATAATATCATCAACATATACAACTAGTAGAACTATACCATTATCAGATCGATGATAGAAAACCGAATGATCAGATGTACTCTTCTTCATACCAAAGCATACAAGAGCTTGACTAAACTTACCAAACCTCGCACGAGGACCCTGTTTCAAACCATACAAAGATTTTCGCTCCCCTTGAGCAACAAACCCAGGTGGTTGTTCCATATAAACTTCCTCTTAAAGATCATCGTGTAGAAAAACATTCTTAATGTCAAGTTGATGCAAAGGCCATTTATGGGTAACAACCATGGAAAGAAATAGGCGAATGGAAGTTAATTTGGCAACTGGAGAGAATGTATCCGAATAATCAGTTCCATAGATTTGAGCATAACCTTTGGCAACAAGGCGAGCCTTCAATCGAGCCACTGTTCCATCAGGATTCATCTTGACAACAAACACCCATTTACAACCAATGGCCTTCTTTCCTGCAGAACGAGATACCAAATTCCAAGTACCATTATCATCTAAAGCAGTCATCTCCTCAATCATTGCATTTCGCCAGCCAGGATGAGATAAAGCTTCATGAACAGAGTTAGGAATAGATGTGGACTCAAGAGACGTAATAAAAGCATATGTGGAGGGAGATAACTGGTGATAGAAAATAAAAGAAGAAACGGGGTAAGTACACTTGCGTTTACCTTTGCGAAGAGCAATGGGAAGATCATCACTTGGCCTTGGATCACATGATGAAGAAAGCATTGATGGAGGACATGAGTCTGAAAGTCGTGGTGGAGGTCGTCAGGAGTAGACTTGAGAAATCAACGAGCGGGAAGGAGGCACATCAATAGACAAGGATGGTGTGGGAGAGGTAACCTCATTATATAAAAAGATTGTCAACCTCCCCCTGACACGAACTCGATGGTGATGAAGTAAAGGGTGTATCCACAAAAAATGCAACATCAAGCGAAACAAGATACCTTTTAAGTGTAGGACAATAACAACGATAACCCTTTTGAACACGTGAATAACCCAAAAAGATACACTTCAAGAATTTGGGATCTAACTTGGTATGATGAGGACGAATGTGGCGAACAAAACAGACACAACCAAATATCTTAGGAGCAATAGGAAACAAATTCTTGGTAGGAAAAGAACACAGTAGGGAATCTCACCATTAAGAACAGAGGAAAACATTCTATTAATAAAAAAACAAGCCGTAGAGACAGATCCGCCCAAAAGGTTTTTGGAACATGCATTTGAAACGATAAAGCACAGGCAGTTTCAAGTAAATGCCTATTTTTTCATTCTGCAACACCATTTTGAGATGGAGTGTCAACACATGAAGACTGATGAATAATGCCATGTTCACACAAGTAAGAGTCAAGAGAATGAGAAAAGTATTCACCTGCATTATCAGTATGTAAAGTTTTGATAGAAACATTAAACAGGTTTTTTATTTCAGTATGAAAGGCACAAAAGTGAAATAATAACTCAGAACAATTTTTCATTAAATATAACCAAGTTGGACGAGAATGATCGTCAACAAAAGCAACAAAATAACAAAAGCTTGTGTGAGATACAACTGGACACGGACCCCAAATATCAGAATGAACTAACTCAAATGGAGCAATTGCTGGTTTATCGACTCGAGGACTGGAACTAAGACGATGATATTTAGCAAATTGACACGAATCACAATTTAAAGAGGACAAATACCTAAATTCTGGATAAAGTTTCTTCAACACGAACAAAGATGGATGACCTAAACGAAAATGGACTTCAAAAGGAGAGGGAACAACAGGACAAGCCACAACTTGCGATACTTGATGATCAAAGAGATAAAGGCCTCCCGACTCATATCCTCTACCAATAATCTTCTTCGTCACACGATCCTGAAACAAGCAATAACCAGAAAAGAACATGACAACACAATTTAGGTCATGAGTAAGTTGACTAGTAGAAATTAAATTAAAGGATAAGTTAGGCAAATGTAACACAGAAGAGTGAGAAAAGGATGGGGTAAGGTGAATAGTGCCAGAGCCAAGAACAGAAGATGTGGAGCCATCGACCGATGTAACAGATGGAAAAGGGGCAGGGGACAACGATCTAGAAAATAGGTGAGAATTACCTGTCATATGAGCTGTGGCACCAGCGTCTATGACCCATTTGGTAGATGATGTAAGAAGACACTTTGTATTACCTAGGGCAATAGTGGATGCAATTGAAGTAGAGGAAGATGACACTTGTAATGAATCTTTGTAATTCTGAAACTTAGCAAACTCATCTACAGAAATAGTAACTGACGCCTCTGGTATATCACATGTGGAGGCTATCTGAGCATGTTGAGATCGTTGACTATTCTTATAAACAATTTCTGACAATCACGTTTTCATATGGCCTGACTTACGATAGTAGTTACAAACAATCTCTATAGAATCTGGTTTTCGATGATCATTACTATTCCTCTAAACATTGCTATCCATCGCTCGAGGTGCCCGAGGGTTATTGTTCTTGCTAAAGAGAGCACTACTGGGTTGAGGAATAGACACACCAGTCGGAGAGCTTTCAATGCGAAGGACGCGAGTGAAAGCATCATCTAATGATGGAATCTTAGAGTCAGAGAGAATCTGTGTCTTTGCCATTCCAAATTCAGGTAAGAGTCCATTAAAAAAAATCATAACAACCATCTTCTCTCGTTGAGCTTGTTGAACTTTAACATCAGGACTAAAAAGTAACAAGCCAAGCTCTGCAGTTATCTTCTTAAGCCGCATAAAGTAGCTGGTGATAGACTCAACTTTTTGTTCCGCACGAAAAAATTGCATACAAACTTCAAACATTCTATGCACTTGCTCTTTACCTGAATATAGAAAATCTAAAAATTCCAGAAGTTCTTTAACAGACTCACAGTGATCAACCAATCCAATTATCTCACTCTTAATTGAGTTTTTGATCTGAAGATATAAACGAGCATCATCACGAAGCCAATCCTTCTTCTTCTTTGCATCTTCTGGGGGATCTTCGGTCATATGATCATCCATATCAGTACTTCTCAAATAAAATAAAGTTGTCTGACGCCAATCGTAATAATTAGATCCATTTAACTTATGTTCTGTGATCTTAGAGGCTAAGGGAATAACGTTGGAGACTACCAAATTTTTTATGTCGGCCTATTGAAGTCACGCACTGATTGGTCCACACAAACAAAGAGAAAATTAATCCAAACAGCTGCAAAATTGGAAAAAGACCCTAAACCAATAGCGTAACCTTCAGTTTTCGTCAAACCCGAATGCTATTTGATAGACCCACTGATACAGACTGACCGGAAACAATGGTTCCAGACAAGCCCAGAAGACGAAGAACATATTGGACGCCTCACGGCTCTCACGCGCCGGCGCGTGGGTGAAGAGCAAGAAGGTTCCGGTGGCCTGTGAAGGTCACACGCGGTGTTTTTCAGCGATCGGCGAAGACAGACTTGGGCGGAAGGAGGTGGTGCTTCTTATGGTATGGGCGGTGTCGACAAACAGTCAGCGGAAGGTAACCTAAACTTAAACCTAATGGAGGAGGAAGTTAATGGCCATTCGAAACCCTAATGGCTCTGATACCATGTAAACTAGAATTGGGAGAGGTATATTTCTTATTCATTGGGAGTCAAAGGAATGTTACATATTTGTATAGAGAATAAAATAAACCCTAGACACTATGTACAATTACAATAAAGGACATATGATATAAATATAAATATATATATATCATAACAGTAGTTATGGTTAAGTACTATATAATAAATTTTGTATCAAGTGTATGAATTGTATAGAAAGGTGCATTATGAAGTATATGAATGATGTAACTCAGTGTATCATTATCAATTATATGTCGATAATATATTAGTAATGTGTATTAGCATATTAGTATAGTGAATTATTATCAAATATATCAATCAAGTTTACAAGTGTATATCAATAGTATATCAAATGTATCAGCAGGACTTCGAGTATATCAAGTGTGTATTTAATCAATTATGTGTATCAGTGAAGAATACTGAGTGTATGTGCAGTACACCAAGTGTATCAAACATATCACATGTATCAAATTCATTGAGTGCACTAGTGAAGCATAATAAGTTTAATTAATTATCAACAGTACATCAAGTAGTGTATCAAACTTATTAATGAAGCATTTAAGTGTATCAAACTACTCAAGTGCATCAATGAAACACAATGTGATGACAAGTTTGTAATTTGACATTATTTTCAAATCTAATTTATTAAACCTATTGTGATAAATGTGCAAGAAGCCCTAAAAATTATAGTGAGTGTATTTAAATACATCAACACAAGTTAAGTTATCATACATCAAACAATAAATATATAAACATTTTAAATAGTCGAGTGTATCAGACATCAATCAGTAAATACTTGAAGTAGCATTTCAAATTGTATTGACAATATATAAAAGTATCAACAATTATATATAACAATAATCAACATTTCAAATGCACATCATCTTACAACAACTTACAACAATCAATATTCAATCAATAATTTATTTTGGAGTAAAGTTCATGTGTTATATATTTCAAGTGAATTAGGTGCATCAAGTATTTCATCAAGAGCATATCGAGTGTATCAAGAAGAATCAAGTGTAACAAAGATTATTAGGTGTATTGAAGAGTATCGAGTGTATAAAAGAGTATCATGTGCACCAAATGTATCAAGTGTATCAAGGGACATTAGGTGTATCAAGTGTATCATATCTATCAAATATATATCCGTAACGAGGGCATTTGTGACATTTTACATTTTGTATATGTGTGCTGAACTTTATTACTAATAAATGTGTGCGCTATAAACTAAATTATTATAACTTATTTTGCTCTTTTTTTTTTTTTTTTGGCAAGTGGCCCTTAAATATGTATTATATTATTTTTGTCAAAGTAAATACCATTATAATTTGAGGCTGGTTTAGTGGCTTGGAGCATGGTATTCCTTACCAACAATGTAATAGGGTAAAATCATTTCTAAGTAGTAGGGTTTAGGGTTTCTAAGTTTTTCTAAAACATATACACCAATATTCTTGGATCCCTTTATATATAAAATCATTTGTTACCAAAATTGATTGAATGATTTTTTTGTTTATTTGTCTAGGTGAATGGATCTCCTAAGTATTTAAAATGTTCATTTGTTACCAAAATTGATTGAATGATTTTTTTTGTTTATTTATCTAGGTGAATGGATCTCCTAAGTTTTTAACATGTTCAGAAATTACTTCAATTTTATATATAATAGATTTTTTTAGATATTTAAAGCATTTAAAAATTAACAGGTTCAAAAAAAAAAAAAAAAAAAAAAAATATATATATATATATATAAAATCAACACCATCCATACAACTTGTAAGTTATTATAAGTTGATGAACTTACAAAGTTCCAAACTTTAAATCGACAATTTAAAAAGACTTAACATAAATATAAATATATTATAAACCAAAATATAATAACTTTTATATATTCCACACCTTAAGGGGTTTTCAAAGAAAAAAAAAGGACAATATAATAGAAACCTATTACAAAAGTCTCTCCTCGATAAATACTAGAACAAAACACACACATCACACAAAACTTTATACCTAATACAATATATTCTCTCAAACACAACATTTTTCATTAGATAAAATAAAAAAAACTCCAAATTTATATATTAATTAATTATTATAATTATTTCAGCTTATATGAATGTGAATTTTCTTAGAGGCTGGCTTGATGGTCTTGAGAATCTGAGCTTTTTCAAAATAGATTTGCGTGTTTGCAATATCATGAGAATCAACATCAATAGATAGGGTTTTTATAAGCTTACCATAGTGAATAAGATAAGCCAAAAATGGGATTTCATGTTGCTTCCCTGTGAAGCCCTTGACTTCCACTGTCTCAAGAGATGTTGATAAGCAGGTTATGAGTATCATATTTGTGGCCCAAAAGCTGCCTATGTCCATTGGAAATGGTGGTTCATAGTCCTATATAAGCAAAATTACAAGAATAAATTATATACTGCAGGTAACGTAAAGACTATACTCAAAGAGTATCAAACATAAATGTAAATTTAATATGCAAAGCCTATCTCTCTCTTTGTTAACCCTGGAAACAAAATTGTAACTGACATAAATACGAATATAAATTTTATATGTATATCAATAAAAATTCATAATTTAAGGATAAAAATATAATTCATAATTCAAGGACTAAAAGTATAATTTGTTCCCTATTTCTTTATATGAGAGAAAGAAGAATAAATTATAAACTTGTAAAATTTGAAATATATAGAATATTCATCCAAAATACATCCCTTGAGTACTATATTATTCTAACGTACAACATTTTAATTTTTTTTTAGGGCTTAGGGTTTAAAATATTGATTAGAATATCTAAAACATTAAAAATGAGCAATCTACCAAATAGTTGAGTTTCTCTTCTAAACACTTTTTTTTTCTAGTTTTTATATTTTACAAAAATGCTGAAACTATTTACAAATATATCAAAATATTATAATCTACATACAATAAACAAATAAATAACAATAGACTAATATTTAAGTTATCTTTGATATTTAAGTTGTCTATCAAAGATGACAACAATATTTTATTATATTTATAAATACTTTGATTCATTTGAATTCGATATATTTCAAAACAACCTAAAAATATAGGATTAAACACATTTTCTAAGTCATTGTTATTTTAAAATTTTGATTCATTATTTCAAAGCTGTGTTTGAAAAAGTAAAAAACAAATAAAGAAACTACAGCAAACAATTCAACTTGTTTCCTTAATAACATAACCCTAACTTTTTGTGATATTTAAAAGCAAAGAACTAAATTCTCCAACTTATTACCTTAATAACATAACTCTAACTTTTCCTCATATTCGATACAAAATTAAAAACAAAGAATCATTAATAACTAAGAACTTTGTGAAAAAAAAAGGAAAAAAAAAAAAAAGAGAACTAACTTGGAAAATTTTTCCTTGGCCAAGCATGAGAGTAAGATTCTTCAAATGGGGACAACTATTCAATAGAAAAATTATGCCACAAAATTCATTTGGATGAATATTAGTCCTCATTCTTAAATGTTGTACATTCAATGGTGCTTGCATGCGAATTGGCTCATCTCCCTTTGGAATTACCTTCATTCAAAATTTAAAAAATAAATAATAAGAACAATAAAAAGTAAAGTAAAATTGAAAACATTTTCAAATATAACAAAATGAAAAAAAAATATAGTACAATTTTAGATCTATCATTGATAAAATATAAAATTGTGCGAATATTTTATAAATATTAAAATAATTTTCTATAAAAAACAATGATAATAAGAAATTAATAAAAAAAATTATGGTCCTTGAATTATTTTTTGTTATCATTTATTTAATTTAATCCTTTGGGACTTAAAAGTTAAGAAATATTTAAAATGAAATCTATTATGTAACATTTTTTTTGATATCCCTAAAGTTTTACAACAAAATTGGTTAATTCAAATGCAAGTTGAAAAAGAAAAATGGGCTTAAAATATACATATATTTAGGCATGTTGATTAAACTTACTATTTAAAGTCTAAAACTAGAGATTAGAACATATTTATTTGCATGGAGTTCATGCAAGTTTAAGTTAAAAGACATATGTTTTTATAATTTAATTAAATAATAATAATTGTAATTATTACACAATTTATTTTTTGATTCTGTCCTAAAACCCACTACTTCATGCTTGTTTAATTCTAGTGTTCTCTATTTTTTTAAAACGATGATATAATATACAATAATAATAAAAAGTATTGATCTTTTGATTTTTCTAAAACCATTAGTAACTTTTCTTTTTTTGAGAAGAAGTCAAATTAAATCACTCATTTACAAGCAAAAGTTGGTTCCTACCTTATATGTTTTTGAAAACAAAAGCTAATATTTAAAACTTAATTATTAAAAACACTTATACTTAATATCAAAGACATTTCAATATTTCTATAATTACCAAGTTTTCAGAAAAACTAAATCAAATTTCAAAACCTAAAAACTTGTTTTTTTTTTTTTACTTTCAAAATTTAGCGAAAAATGGGATCTTACTTGACAATTAATATATTCAAAATGATGTAAAGAAAATGAAGTTTAAAATAAATAGTCTTAGTTTTCAAGACCAAAAAACTAAAAATCAAACCATTACTCCAAACAAAGTCTATCATTGTTTAGAGATTATACCTGAAGCAAAGAACTACAAACAGTGAAAACTCTGGCAGGATAGAGACCATCAAGAAGAACATAAAGAAGATTAGCCATTTCAGAATGATCATCATCTTCATCAATCTCAAAACCAAGATCGGCCTCTTCAAAACACCCCTTGTTCACTTCCATACGAAATATTCCAACAGTTCCAAAATACCTAAAATAATTTAATTTTGGAGCCTCAATTGAAATCCAATCATGAACAAACCTACAATTCTCAATCTCCAAACTCCTCAATCTCAATTCATCATCATCATTTCCCCCAATCTCAAAATGTGTCACATTCCAACAATTCTTCATACTAAAACTCTCTAATTTCCCACATTTCTTCACCAATTCCCTAATTTCCCCAATCCTCACTTCCATCCATCCTATACAAAATTCCCTCAGATTCGTCACTTTCTCCAACTCTACTCCCTTAAATCCGCACCCAAATAGCTTCAACGATTCTAGATTCTCGTGCTCATACACGATCGGAGGAAGATTGAACGTTGTTTCCAATTCGTTTTCTCCGTCTGAGAAATCCAATTCTAGTGTCTTCACATTGCGTGAAATCGCAAATCGAATGCACTCGTCGACCAATGCAACGATAATACTCGGATTCGAGACCGAGAGACAGAACTTACTTACGGTTGACTCTTGGTAGATTCTGATGAAATTTGTTACGAAATCAATGAATGCTCTTCTCCGTGCATCTCTGGTTTGTTGATCGGAGTAGTCGTCTCGTTGGACGAAGAAACACTCATGTAACTCGATGTTCTTCGTTGCTTGCCAAATCTTCATCCAACGCTTTGACAGAATTGAAGTTCTAACGGCTTCCTTGAAAGGAAGAGAAGAGACTATAATCGATAAGAGAGCATCGGGTAATACGTCAAATTTGTCTTCGTAAGCCATGGATGCCAAACAGAGAGAAAGAGTTTGTAACTGCAAATGAAGTGAAAAATGGTATTTATAATAATTTTTTGAATGGGCGGGAGAAAGACAACCGTTAAATTTTTTTTACATAATTTTATTATTTTATTATTTTAAAAAAAAGATAATTAATTAAAAGCCAATGAAGAAATTGAGAAAGTACAAGTGTTTGCTAACATCTCTTTCCTAAATTTGATCTTTTGAAATTAAGATTTTTCTACCATCTCTATCCTAAGTTTTTTTTTTCTATTTCTTTTGATAATATTGGAGTTAAATAATGGAACATTTAGTTTTAGTTTAAGATCGGTGCAATCAAATTATAAGTTTTATGTCGGTTGAATTATGAATATGTTAGCAAGTATGTTTGAAATATTTGATGTAATTGTTTTGAAAATTCTATTAGTTAAGTTAGTTTTCTTCTCTTATCAAATAAATGTTGGTTTAACGGTCTATTAAATAAGTATGATCAAAAGAAAATCTACATCGTACATGGCGCTTAAGTCTAAGTTTGGAATGGAATTAAATAATGTGTTCTTAACCGTGTTAAATGCATTTTTTTTGTTACGTACGATAGAAACAATATTGTTCTTTCCTTTTATGTGATGTCGAGTTTTTTCAGTTAAATGTTATACATATATTGATGTTGTGTCATCATGATCATATATTTAATTTTAAAAAATTTAAATTAGTTTTTTCTCTAAATAAATGTGTGGTTCAACGGTTGGTTTAATATTTACTATCCGAAAAAAATGTAGATCGTAAAAATGATGTTCAATCTCAGGTTGGAATTAGAATGTAACTTAATGACATGCATTCTTAAGAATATTAAAGAGTTTTTTTGGATTTAGCAAAATAAGTTAAAAAAGTATACCAATATTCCAAACTTACTTTTACAAAAATGACAAAAAAACAAAATTTAAAACCTACGTGATACATTTGATACTACTGATATACACTTGATACACTACTAATATACTTTTGATATACTAGATACAAACATACACTATTAATAGACACTTATACACGTGATATTCTCACTCGGTACACGAATTGAAAATGACTAATTATTTAAGTGTTTTAAATTTTAGGGCATTAAAAAAAAAAAGACTTGTGACAAATTTGTAATTAAATACATCTTCAGTTAATCCTCATGTATGACCTTGTAGATATTGCATAGGTGGCCTAAAATAAAAGGTCCAAGGTTACTTTTTTTTAAGACCAATAAAAAATGACATTTTGCTTGTCATTATTGTGTAAAATTATCCCTTTAACTTTAAATTAATTCTTTCTTCTTCTCTTTTCTTGGTTTTGTAATTTTTTTCTTTTTTTCTCCTTCTTCTTTTTTCAAGTTTTTTTTTTTTTTTTTTTGCATTTCTTCTTTTGGTTTTTTATTTTTTTTATTTTGTATCTTTTTTTTTTAATTTCTTCTTTAGTTTTTTTTCAGCATTTCTCTTCTTTTCTTTTTTCTTTCTTTCTTTTTTGTTGTTCTTGTTTAAGTATCAAGTATCGTGTGGAAAACATTTACAACATAAATTAAACATAGACTATTAAGTACTGATTAAGTATTGGACATCGAGTAGCTAGTATCTAGTATTGACTATTGAGTATCAAGTATCCTGGATTGAGGATCAAGTATATTTAGTATCTAGTAAATAACATAGAGAATATGGCATGCCCCACCACGAAGTCACTTGCTATGATTAAGAAGAAGCATGCCGCCTAGACTTTCCATGCATAACTTTCCACTAAAACAGGCGCTTGGTCGCCTAGTGAGCGGTGATAAATGCAACTAATATTTTAACTGCGAAATGCAAACAATTATGAAATAAGATACTTCATTGCTTTTCAACATAGGATGATATATTAAATCTTGATACAATTTTTTTTCGTGGAGAACAAAATACAACTTGACAACATTTAGACTTTTCTCGTCTAGTTTCTAAACTAATTACGAGATGACAGTGGCCACTACCAAGATTATGCGATTGAGGAGGCACAATAGACAATCAAGATAGCATGTTCCACGTTGGATGTCCTTCGCTACCTGGGGGGGGGGGGGAAAGACAAAACAAGCATACAACAAACAAATGGCATTGCACACCAGTTCACACATCAAATATGAGGAATCCCATCCAAGATCACACAACATGGATGAGGCATTCCATTCTAGATCACACAAGAAGATCAATGAAGTATCATAATGTATAGGGTACAAGTCATCTCTTTTAGTTTGCGTGTTCTTTAATGCTGAATCATTTCTCCCATTCAAGCCATCATAAGAGTATTAGGATACATACATGCACACACACCTATTCATATACATATCTATACTAGTAATGCTTTAGACATACTCACACATTCAAAAGATATCTCCAGATAAATTTCATTTAGGGAGATTGTTGTAGAGCATCCTATTATATGCATCTTTAGATTTATTAGTCATCACATCTCATGCATGGTATAAGTATTTCACGATGTTATTCAGTCAAGTTAGTTAGTGCATACGGTGGTATTATAACATTAGGAAAAACATAGGAAGAAGGCACATATGGTTCAAGTCCCTTAAGAAGCCCATTCACAAGATAAATTTATTCAAGAACTTTGAAATTCTTTTACAAAAGGTAATTACTCATAGTCACAAATAGCTAGTTTCTGCGTCTGGCCTTCAACTTCAAGTTTTTCCCCTTTTCACTCGCTTGTAGGTCCTTGCCAGGTCCGATTGATCTTGGTTTCCAGAGTTCTCAGAATTCTTCAAATATTTCTCCTAGAGGAGCTTATGGTTGGAAAATCAGCCTCAAAATGACTGAAATCTCACTATTTATAGCCTTTTTCAGGTGGAGTCTACCCATGCCAGAATGATTACCATTGTACGGTGGAAAGATGTCCAATGTTAAAATGCCACGTGTTTTTGCCAATGATGCCATTCTTTCTTACGTGGGCAATGATGCCATTCTTTTACGAAGAAGTGAACCTATCTCACCGTGGGAGTTCTTTGCTTGGTCTTTTTACTGCTTAGTTCTTCTTCTCGCCTGGACCACCTTTGTCGCGTGTAGTCTTATTGTGTAAGGTAATCAGCGATCTGGGTCTCACAGAATATAATATAAAGCATAAAGCATAGAGCATCAAATATTGTGCATCGAGTAGAGTTTCACAGTTGCAAGCGTGCATATAATTTTTAGAGACGAATTAGTAAATTTACAAGGTGTTAACACAAATAGAAAACCACTTGTCATTCACCCTTAAAATCTAGGTCATTTTCATTTGGGCCTCCAAATCGAGGCCATTTGTATGAATCCTATCAACCTCAAGTTGTAACACCCAAAAAAGTTAAGGTAATTTTGATTTTATTTATCTTGGATTTATTTGAGTCTTATTTTAGATAATTGGAGAGTTTTGTTTGTTTTGTGAAGATCAAGATTAATTAAGTATTCATTGGCTGATATTTAATTAATTATTGAAATTGAAATTTTTGGTGTTGTTATATTTTAGGGGCATTTTTAAAAATAGCAAAATAAATTAAAATATTTACAAGTTATAGCAAAATTTTGGATTCTATCAATGATAGTCTTCTATCAATGATAGTCTTCTATCACTATAGCATATTAATGACTATCAGTGATAGAATTTGCTAAATGTTGTAAATATTTGTTAAAATTTGCTAATTTTGAAAATTTTTCTATATTTTATTTGTAGATAATTAATTTGATTTTTGGAATGAAAATAATTATATTGAGATGATATAATTTTTTAAGAGTATGGATTAATTATGTATAGGTATTTATAGATATTTAAAGTTATGGAAGAACAAAAATAAGGGACATTTTCAAAAATAGCAAAATTTACAAAATATTTACAACATATAGCAAATTTTATGACTGATAATCATTGATATGCTATAGCTATAGTGATAGAATCCAAAATTTTGCTATAGGTCGTAAATATTTTAATTTATTTTGATATTTTTAAAAATGCCCCTAAAAATAATTATATTATGAGAAATAATATAATTATTGAAAATATTATATATTTATATTTGGAGAGAGAAAGGAGATGCAATGGGAGATAAGTAAGAAAAAGTAATTGTTTGAGTTATTTAATGAAGAGAGAGAATATGAATTACTTGTGTTGTTTTTGAAAAAAAAGATTAGGAAGAGAAAAAGGAAAATTTAGATATTTGGGAAAAATAAATAATAATAATGATATTTTTTTGTTATTATCATTGTTGTTATATAGACTCTCGTGATGCGTGCAAAACTCTCAAACTATTCATCTTCTTCCTTGAGAAACCCTAGCCCTGCCGCATCACCACCGCCGCTCACCATCTCAGACCTTCAAAGCACTGCGCATCTCTCTCTTTCACCGTGAAGCCGAACCACCGAGCCATTTAGCTGTCTCATCTTCCTCCGTCGCACTCTGTCACACACCTTCGCACGTGGACGTCGGTCTTCTTCTGTGTTTCAGCCAAGTCACCGTCGCACTCTGCCATACGTAGATGTAGGTTGTAGACGTTCTGCACGAGCTGTGCATTTTAGACGAGTACTCCACCGAGCCGTGACGTTTGTGCGAGCCACATTCTTCACCTAAGCTGAGCGTAGTCCACCGAGCTGTGACGTCTACATGAGCCGCGTTCTTCATCCTAGCCGAGCCTCCCTGTTCCTCTCCACGTGATTTGCCCGTGTGAGTCGTTTCCTAGCCAAACTCCATTGAGGTGAGCCGAGCTCTGTTTTCTCTAAGTCACTCACCTTTTAGCCAATTTTTGGTATGTTTTAATTGGTACCCACCAAATGATAATTATTTGTTTGAGATAAATTCACAATTTGGATTAAGTTTGATTATTTTTACTTAAAGGTTGACTAAATTCTTGTGTGAGTGTTCGAGCTGTGGAATTGTTTCTTGAAGGTGGTTTTGGTTTCAACCTTAGCTTGGGGTAAACTTAGATACTTAGTAAATAATTGGATGGATTGGTTGACAAAATTTAATAACTTTAATTTTGTTTATGTGTTTATGTTTAGTATTGTAATTGGGAAATTGACTGTCAACAACACTTTAGCTAATCTCCAGGTGAGAGATTCTCTAATTAGACCTTCGACATTAAAGCTTGCATGTATGTTCTTTATTACGCATTAACGTAGCCAAGATGCATAAAATGACTATTAGAGATGATTGTTATAAAATGACTACATAGATGACTGCTATGTATGACGGAGATATGTTATGACCAAGATACATTATGATTGAGACGTGCTATGATTAGATATGCCATGATTGAGATATGTTTGACTGAGCTTATGATGTTTATGTTATGATATACATGTTTAGTCTATGGTGTTATATTAGCTTTGTCCGTTAAAGTCGTACCATATGGGTGTCCCTTGGGATCACCACCTATTTATGCCTGTGTGGCTAGCTTTTATGTGTGATTCGACGAGATCACTTACAACCCTACTCCTCTCCTTTAGGATAATTCCTTCGGATTCATCGAGAGTCCAGATGTGTCCCTATGGGATCACTGGACAGCGTGAGTTCAGAAGCACAATGGTTATGCGGTACTTTCTTACAGGAATCTAACGGAAAGTTAACAGACACGTAGCGGGACTAAGAGTGGGTCCATTACTGAGTATAAATTTATACTGACTCTTTTCTATGTTTAATTTTTCAGGCAAAGGTAGACATATTTCTTACAAGAAGTGATTGTGGTTCACTATAAGGGACAGTTTATGTTTTCTTCCGCATTTATGTTTTCGGTATTTAAATTTTCAGAAATTTATTTCAGAACTCATGTTCACTTTTAGATATTTCTTTTCATTTTAAATAGGGCCCAAACTAGCATTTTATCTAATATTTTATTTATTAATTTGTTTTCCTACGTTACTTATATTTTATGAAAAAATAATGTTTCTTTTAAAACTTAGTACTTTCTTTGTTTTAAATAAAAAGTTTTTATTGGTTTTTAAATGGTAATGACCTCAGCTTAGTATAAAGAGTTGGGTTGTTACACAAGTTGAAAAGGAAAAAAGGTTTACTGCACATAGAGGAGAGAGAGATGAAAGAGAGAAATAAAAGCATTCAAATTCTTGTATCAATTCGAAGACTTAGAGTTAGAATCTGCAACCTACCTTGTTCCTCCAATTTTCTAAACATCGCCTGCTTCAAAGACTGTCACAGAATGAATGCCAGCAGAAACACATGATCGATGGTCATCATCTCTGGTCTGCCACTATGAGGGTTAATTGTCGGTTTTGGTCAAATTTAATAGGGTGCTTTGGTTGATTGGCATTTGCTAAAGTCTTAAAGGTGTATGACATGGTAGCAAAACGTTATTCTTAAATTGTCACCTAGTAGAATATTTTTTCTAACAAGGTTGTTTTTTTTCTTTCAGGTCTTAGCAAGTTTCTTCATTTGAATGTTATACATAAGTTGATGTTTTGTAATATTGAGACTTTAAATTTTTTGTAAGAGGTAGTATAATAAGAAGGGACCGTTTATAGGTTTTAAAGAACTAAGGCAAATTTTAGTTAAATGACCTAAAACGCAAATTTGGTTGTTGGGATGAACGGACCTTAAGCTTATGCCTCTTTCAATTTCAAAAAGTAAGATTTTTCCTCATTCTACCTTATCATTCCATTATGTGAAAATCTCATAAAGAAAAAAAAATCATTCTCTCACCTTTCTCTTAGCTGTTCTTAATTTTTTATGTAATCTTCAAGTGTCGATCTCAAGACCAAGTATTTAGGGAATCAAGCATGCAATGGAAAAATCATAAAGAAGATAAGAAGAGCAACAAGATGAATATAGTTGTTTGATGAGAAATCACCTACATCCACTTTTCAAGGTATTTTAGAGCTTCACTATTTCTTTCAAGCTTTTGCTATTACAAAAATATTCACTCACCTCACTTCAACTTATTTTTCTTATACATATTATTTTCACAAAGAGATTACAAAACAGGTAAAACTAAAACTGATTTTCAATTTTATTTGTTTTTACATAAATTACCAACTAATTTTTGTTTTGCTAAAACTTACAAAGATAAGCATGTAACTTCAGCTTTGAGACTCAAGTTAAAATTTAGCTCACTCAATCATAAAATTTCCACCTTGAGCTAAAATTAACTCAATACCTTGGTTTTATAAAAGCCTGTTCCTCTGAGTGTTAACTAGGTATCTCATTACCTATTTAGTAGCTTCCTAATGAGCCTTCCTTGGATTCCTCATATACCTACTCACTAGGCTAGAACAGTAGGCTAAATCAATTCTAGTACATACCATTAGATACATTGTGCTACCTGTGGCACTGGATTTGTGACGCCCTGATCGCGTTTTACACTTATGTAATAAGACTGCTATGCTACGAAAGTTGGTGAATGAAGAGATTGCAAGGTAACTTGCATTTTGCGTTCTAAGCTACACGATGAGAAAGACTACACAACGAACTATTATGCTATTTAAGCTTCCTTCACCAGAAAGTAATGATGTCATCCTCATGTAAGAAAGCTGGCGGCTAATTTGACCTTGTCGCTCTATTGAATTCAAGATAAGGAAGTGACAATGACACGTGGCGTTTTGACATTGGGTAATTCTCAACACTAGTGTAACATCTTAGAAATCAGACTAAGATTCGAAATTTGGATCTCCGACATTCTTCTGCATCCCATATGACCTGACAACAACATTCTTTCTTGTCTTAAAGGCTTACTAGAGTAAAAGTGGTCCCCACAAACCAATATGAGTCCTTTTAGCATGCTTTGTCCTCACTCACATGCATCTTAGGAAAATTTCCAAGAGGTCAGTCAACATAGAATTATTTCGAGCTAAGCACAATTAACGTTGAATTTTCTATAATCGAGCCACCGAAAAGGAAGGTGGACCTTGTTGGTATAGGTAGTAACTTTTAATTCTTTTAAGTCTTAACCTTACATTTATGTCGTTAGGATCACTCTTATTCATATATGATATCAATTCATTCATGTCTCCCTTTTAAGCTTAGGGCATTACAGTTGGCAGAGGTAGTCATTCTTGCATAGGAAGTTTCACTAGAGAGATTTATAACTAGGTGAAGTCCAACCATTTTTGAAGCATGCTTTCACCTTGTGTTTACTAAAAAGAGAATTTCAAGATTTTTAAAGATTCATCATGAGCTTGAATTCGACAAGGTAGTGCAAGGAAGTTCTTGGCTAAGGAATTATGCGAAGAAGCTAGCTGATTGTGAGTGGTTCTTCCTAAAAATGTTTCTAAAGATAAAAGGATTTCTAATGAATTCTAATCCTTAAATGTAATTCTATTGAAATCCTGAGTTACATGATTTCTCTTATGCCTTCCAATTCTTATATACATGTGATTTATAATTGAATTGGATTTGAAATAAACTGGAATGATGTGATAAAGTAATCTTTGGTACCCTATGCGATGAGATGCCTCACACTTGCTGTGTGTTCTGGTGTGGGATGCCTTATTCTTTCTGTGTGATTTGAAATAAAATGCCTTATCCTTGCTGTGTGATCTAGGATAAAATGTCTTATCCTTGCAGTGTGATTTAGAATAGGATGCTTCATACTTGCTGTGTTATCTTGTATGGGATGCCTTTTGCTTGCTGTGTGATTTGGCATTGGAAGATGCGTTATACGTGATGGAATTGATGGTGAATTGCTGTTGCGTTAAGATTACTTCACACAACTGCAATCCAATAAAAGTGTGTGACAAACACTTGAGCTGAGGAAATGGTACAACGATGTAATTGAAAACGTAGAGCAATTATGCGATATGATTCAATAATGCATTATGCGAGACACATACTTATAAAATATGATTTACTGTAAATGATTTGAAAGGAATGTTTTCCATATGATTTATAAATGTTTGTTGCTGAAGATTTGGATTGTGTAAATCTCCTAAACTGTTGAGATAATTGGAATTGAACTTAGTTTTATTATTATTGAAATGTTTAACTATTTATAACACATTGTTTGGCGAAAATAATTACAATGCGTTATGACAAAACTTATTATTCAAGGTATTGGTAAAAGATCCCACTCACTAGACGTTTTTGTCTAATCTTTCAAATGTTTTCTTTTACTTTCCCCCCACCAGGAAGTGAAAAACATCTAACTTTTGTCTTGCCATCTTGATCGTCTAACGTTGTCACATCCCATTTCGCAAACACCTCAACGCATTGCGTTATGCGGTATGACTTAAGCATTCCTGATGCGTTAAATGTCAAAAAGCTTAGCTTAAGTCCTTAAACTTTGCTTAAACACTTGATGACTTCACTCTTTAAACTTAAATTTATACTTTAGGCAATAATGTATTTAACACAACAGAATAATATAAACCAGTCCTTTATTAACCTTAAACCATGTGTGTTACAACTTTTTACAAGGTACAAGAAAATAACACTAAAACTTAAACTAAACACCTGACATCGTCTTCTCGCCCAGTAGCTTCTCACCCTTTCCTTACTTGGAGAGTGAAAACTTAATACATAAGTCAAGACTCTTAGTGAGGAAGTTTTAAAAAAACCCTTTGTTGGATTACATTTCAATGTAAACACATTATTTCATAAGCTCAACATTTTATATCATATCACGTAAATACATCATATCGCATGAACACACATTAGTCTCAAACAATTCTTTCATCAAGAACATGAATCATTTCATACACCAATACTCATCATCTCGTATTTAGACTACTAATGATGTCCTTTTCATCAAAATAATCTTGAATATCCTTATTCAGTCCATGTTGCTCAGGCCGCTAGACACAATACACTCTTTTTATGCATTGGCTAGATTCATTCCACCATGCAGTCCTTTTCTACATGGTTTCCTTTATCCCTTATGTGCATATAATAAATTAGCTCAATGACAAGAAGAAGACTAATGGTTTGAACATAGGTTAACATTCATAAAACATACTTTATACATACATAAAACATCTTTTGGAATCTTTTTAAAATATTCATATATAAAACATCTTTTCAAATTAGTAATAACTTCAAGAAAACTTTTATGTAAACAAACACTTTTAGAAGAAATCACTCATTACAACTTGTCTTCCCTTCTCACAGAACGCCTAGCTTCACTACTTCTTCTTCTTGTCTAGAAACAATTCAACATTTAATTTCCTTACAAATTCTCAGAGCAAGGACTCTTAATAATCTATCTACTTCCTCTATTTATACTAATCTCAAAATGGATTAGTCATCCTTAATATCTTAATTAGAGGGATAAAATCCATAAGCAGTGGAATATTTTACCGAACCATTCCTCGATTTAATTTGAAAATCTCAAAATACCAATATATTGACAAAATAATATAGAAACTAATTTTCTTATTATAACTTAAAGACTAAGCATGCTTTCTAATTATAGATTAGAGAAAGAAAACTATTTTTCTTCTGCATATTTATAACTCAATTTCCTTGAAGGAGTAGGAAAGAATCATGAGGTTCTATTGAATTAATAAATAATAAATTAATAAAAAATTTAAATTAATTAATTAATTAATTAATCAATTAATAATTAATTAAATCACATTTAATTAATATTTCATTTAAATCATATTTAATGAATATCTCTCTAATATCTTAGAGTTTTAAATTAATTTAATTAAATAAAATAAAACTAAACTATTAATTAATTCTCCAATTAATTAATAGCTAAATTAAAGGGGCATTTTTAAAAATAGTAAAGTAAATCAACATATTTACAAGCTATAACAAAATTTTGGATTCTATCACTGATAGTTTTCTATCACTATAACATATCAATGACTATCAGTGATAGAATTTGCTATAGGTTGTAAATATTTTTGTAAAATCTACTATTTTTAAAAATTCCCCTAAATTAAATATCTTGTATTTAACTTAAATTAAATTTGAATCATATTCAAATATAAATTTATCTCACAACCAATAATTTGAATAGAAATCCAATTCACATTAAATTAATATTTGAACTCATTCAAATATTTTATCTCTTATAAATTAATTTTGAATCATATCTAAAATGAAATTTATATAATAAAGTTTGATCAAAATATAAACTTTATATTATAATGTATCACCATACATTATACTAATTTCCAAAGTAAATTTGAACATTTCAAATTACAATCAATATAAATAAATCTCATTATCCTTAACGTGCTAGGAAGAGGACCTAATGGACCTATAGATCACAAGCTACAACAATATAAGATTAATTGGCTAAACTCATTAACAACATTAATCAATATTTATTAACTGTGTGTACACTCCATTAAAGACTCACAACCGAACTCTTCTCACTATAGATATACTTTCGTATCCACGGATATAGAACAATAACAGTAAATTAGTCCTTCACGAGTGTTCGTAACACCAGTTGGATCAAATTACCGTTTGACTCCCAGGTTACCTCTAGTCCTTAAATACCAATACTCCTCTAATGAACAACCTGTTTATGGTCCAACCAATAAACAGAAATCCCTCTCGTGCCATAGAGAGGGTAGGGTCCTTTGTTCAAGTCCCAAAGACACCATTTAAAGGAATACTCATCTACTTACCCTAAAGTTGAGAGGAGTGAATTCCATCTCGTGTAATTATGTTTCCAACTCTCCACTCAGTCTTGTCTCCAAAATGATAAGCATATTGAGTCGAAAATCTGGCCACTCTCACCCATACAAATCAAAGGACAATCCCTCGCGAACAAGAGTTCATAATACACTCAGGATTAAGACTAAGTTACCTAGGTCATCCTAATGAAATATGGACCTAACTAGTTAACGGAGTTACATCTAGTGGTTACTATTTCGTGGTCTCTTCTTATGCAAACTCATTGTATAGGATACCCTCACTCGCATGTCACCTACACCTACACATTGGATCATTGCATTTGAATCAAATACAAAGTGAGTTGTATCCATATAGTGTTACCAGGTTAAAGTATCCTACTATAGACTCTTTAAGCTGATCTCAAATATTGATCCCTTTATGTCTCTACATACTGTTCAAATCTCATCAAACAACTTAGAATGTTAGTTTATTGGATTTGGGTTATTAAGACAAAACTCATAATATAATCAATAACATTTATTGAAAATATAATAATAACACTTTATTAATAACGATCAATGAATTATATTTACAATCTACATGTTTTAGAACATAAATCTCAACATTAATAACTCACCAGCTTATGCTCTTAGTGGTTTACGTGTAAGCTTGTTGTTTAACTTAACCATGCTTAACTTAAACTTTTACACGTGACCCATTAAGTATTCTTAAGAAATTTTCCAGAAATTTCCTTACTCTTCATCACCTAGTCTTTAGTTGGTGATAACACTAGGTCCGCGTTCCTAGGTTTCCTCATCGTCTCTTTATCTCTTGAAGAACTCAAATGCCTAATCGACACTTATATGCCGAAAGTCCTATCATGTCACCATATTTCCTTGCGAACTATCTGAACACCACTTTCTATCGCCTAGTTCTACTCAAGACGCCTTCGTCAAATACTTAATCAACCTTTGGTCCTTCTGGTTTAGGTTCAGATCTCACAAACATACGATACATCAATCACATCATCTTGGTAATTGTCATTGTCAACTCGCATAACATGTAGAAGTTAGGCGGAAAGAGTCAAACTATTGTTTTGAGATTATGTATTTTGTCATTTTGAAGGAACTTTGTACTCATATTAAATGTAATCTTTTACCCAGTATCAACGAAGTATTTGTATTTTCAATTGAGTTTTCAACTCACGTTGAGATTGATTGTTGAGTTAATTCCGCTTACTAGGCGTTTAACGTACTATCTCACAGGGAGATATTCGTTGAGTGTCTAGGCGGCATGCCTCCACTTGATCGTTGGAAGTGGTCTTAGACAAGGCGTGACAGGTGTAGGGTACTCTCTTAATCACTTTATTCTATTTGTTAGTATCAGGAGAGTCTTGAGTTGAGAGTTTAAAGTGTTAAGCTAGGGGAGTGCATGCAACCTTGGCATTTGCCATGTGAACTTCTTTCGGACTTTAGAAGCACAATCCGTCTGGCATAAAAACAACTCCCTTTTGCTTTTGTTTCTGTAGATCTCCATCCCTAGGATTTTTCTTGCAGCTTCTAAGTCTTTGATATCAAACTTGTTGATTATTTGAGCTTCAATTTCATTTAATTCAGATATATAACTTCCACCAATAGCATATCATCTGGATATAGTAAAAGATACACTTCTCCTTTCTTTGCACACTCTTTTATTTAGACACAAGAGTCATAATTTCTTATTTTGAACTTTTGCTTAGAGATGAACTCATAAAACCACTTATACCAACATCTAGGAGACTATTTAAGCCCATATAGGGACTTTTTCAGCAAACAAACCAAAATGTTTTACCCTTCTTATAACTTTCATATGGAGACATGTAAATAGTTTCTTCTAGCTTCCCATGTAGGAAAGCTGTGGTCACATCTAGTTGTTCTAGCTTTAAGTTTTTGCAAGCTACAATAGGTAGAAGCACTCTAATAGATGTATGATTCACCATAAGAGAGAAGATATCATTGTAGTCTAACCCTTCTCTTTGAATGTACCCTCTAGCTACTAACCTAGTCTTGTATTTAACTCTACCTTTATATGCCTTTTCAAATTTCTTAAAGATCCATTTGCTAGACACCACTTTCTGTTTAGAAGTCAAGTTCCATGTCTCATTCTTGTATAAAGAATTCATCTCACTATCCATTGCCTTCACCCACTCTTTACTTTCTTTGTTTTTGGCTGCTTCTTCATAGCTTTTAGGTTCATCATCATTTAAGTCATCACAAAGGTTAGCAAAAACAACATAATCTTCTTTGCTACACCTTTGTGACGACCTTCTTTCTCTTCTACTTATGTCTTTTGTTAAGGTATAATCAATAAGGTTTTCTAGTTGTGTCTCTTGGTGTGTTTTAGTAGGGTTAACTTTTTCTTACTATGAAATTTCTCTGCTGTTTGTGTTTTCATAAACTATGGGTAATAACTCCACTTGAAAACTAGGCTAACATTTAATAGAATATGCTCTTTGAATTGTTTAGCTTCTTTGGCTACCTTGAACATCTCATCTTCTTTGAACACTATGTCTCTGCTTAGAATACTTTTGTTAGAGTTAAAATCCCACAACTTGTAGACTTTAACCCCACCAGGATAGCCAATGAACATGCATTTTAGAGCCCTAGGTTCAAGTTTGATTTGCCTCACATGTACATAAGCTATGCAATCAAGGGTTTTTCGATTTCAAAGGTCTAGAGGCACACCAATCCACATTTCTTTTGGTGTTTTCATTTCAATAGAGGTGCATGGACTTCTGTTTATAGTATAGGTTGTTGTAGCTAAAACTTCTGTCTAAGAAATTTCATTTAGCTTAACTTTAGACAACAAACACTTCACTCTCTCTATAAGGGTTCTATTCATCCTTTCTGCTACTTCATTTTTGCTGTGGTGTATAGGTTACTTTTCTCTGCCTAGTTATACCATGCACATTACAAAAGTTAACAAACACATTACTTAGAAATTCAAGGCCATCGTCAATTCTAAGAACTTTAACTTTCTTTTCTATATGAGTTTCTACTTTTGCAACACATTCTTTAAAATTTTCAAAGATTTAATATTTAGATTTTAGCAAGTATGTTCACATCTTTCTAGAATAGTCATTAACTAAGGATAGAAAGTACTTGGAGTTACTCCAAGAAGGAGTTCCAATTGGTCCCCATAGCTCAATATGTATGTAGTTGAGTAAATCCTTTGAGGTATAAGTTCCTTTTGTGAATTTAAGTCTTTTTGCTTTGCCATACACACAATGTTCACAAAAAAAATTAGTCTCTTAGTGCCTTTGGATTGAATCAGCCCCTGTTTAGATAGCTCAACTAACCCCTTCTCACTGATATGAGATAGTCTTCTATGCCACCTTTCATAGTGTTCTATTTTATCAGATTGGGAGAGCAAACAGATGAGAGCTGCTAGGCGTTGAGATAGGTGATAATGATTGTACTAAGAGATGAGAGCCTGAAGTTTTAATTTTAGTTTTAGTTTCTTTAGAACTGTTACTTGTGTTTGTATCAAGTTGTTTAGGAAATTATTAATAAAGTTGTTTATAAGTTCAAAGCTTAAAGTGTTACTAATGTTTATTGTCAAGCATGTTCTTGAGAAGTTAAAGTTTAACTTTGAGTATACTTCCCTCTTTTAGAGAAATTTCTTTGAAGTGTACTTTGTGGCAAATGAAACACTTTAAAGATGGTTTGTCTAGTTGATTCCTTTGATTTTCTATCAAATTGATTTTTCTTTGAGAAGTTTTTTCCTTTAATATGGTTTGGATAGTCCATGTTATTCGGGTTGTCGGGTTATTCTTACACCCCTATACAAGAATAACACGTTGAGAAGAAGTTATAGATGAAAGAATTTTCACCCTAACTTTTTAAATATCCACTTTATGTGGTTTCAAGCTCAATCTAGTTTTGTCATTCTCAATGAACCTTGCATTTCTAGTTTCAACAATTCTCATACTATGACTAGGATAATAAAATCTATACCCTTTTGACTTTTCTAATTAAGCAATGAAGAAATCACTAAATGTTCTTTAATCTAATTTCTTTTTGTGTAGATTATAAATTCTTACTTCCACTTTGACAACTTCAAACATGCAAGTACCTTAAATTGGGTTTTCTTTTTGTCCTTGGTTCAATAAAGGATTTTATGTGAGATCTGTGTCTGAAATAGAAGGGTCATTTTTGAAAATAAGAAGTTAAGTAAAGAATTTTTTAAGAAAGAAGTTTTCTAGGATTTAGGCATTTTGATGCTTGACGTTGTGATAAGGCGACAAGAGGAGATGGGAAGGCGAGCAAGACTAAGTAGGTGGCTTGAGGTTCAATACTGGTTGAAGTCAGACATTGAAGAGTTAGGAAAAGTCTGGGAAATTCCTAATTAAAATTAATGGGCCATGTGTAAAGAGTTTAAGCTAAACATGATAATAAGAAACATTAAGCTTACACATGTAGCACTATAAATAGGAGCCGATAAAGTTTTATGAGAGCTTAATGATGACTAATTTGATTTGGGATTAGTATAAATAAGATAATAGATTAGAAGAGGAGTGCTACTTTGAAAGATTGTTAGGAAAAGCTAAGTGTAGAGTTGTTGTTAGGTGAGAAGAATACATCTGAAGCTAGGCGTTGTAAAGAAGGAAGTTTATTCAGTGAGTGATTTTTCAAAATGTTTAAGGATTTTAAAGCTTTTTTTTAAATATAAATTTCTTAATGCTTTGTAATGTTGTTCTTACGTAAGGTTTATAAAAGAAATGATTTTCGAAAGAAAGCTTATGTCACGATGAGTGCTGATTTCATTGTATGCTATGTTGTTTGTAAACCATTAGTCTTATATTCCTATTCATGAAGCTAACTATTATGTGCACATAACAAGTAAAGACAGCTATGTAGAAAAAGATTGGATGGTGGAGTGAAGTTGGCTAATGCGTAAAAGGATCCTTTAAACATATGTGGGTGATGTTGAATCATGAATTTTATTTTTTTTACAGCAGAAAAATGTCATAATAAGTAAATATATGACAAAAAAAAATGTGTTGTGAATTGAAAAATAACGATATTAACAAACTGTAGACATATAAGCATTTATTACAGGAACAGTGTTGTGAGAGCACATTTCATGTCAAGAATTATGTGTAATAAAACGTTAAAACATGACATGAAAAAAGTGTCGTCAATAATGAAAAGACGACATGAATAAACAGACTATCACATGAACATCGACATATTTTTTATGTCGAGTTATAGATAATAGTGACACATTTAAAGCGTCAATATAAGGATATTAATGACAATATTTTGGTGTCATCTATTCATATTTATAGACACTTTTTTGAAGTGTCGTTAAATAGCCTATCTTGATAGGGGCTTTAATGATGCAAAAATTATGTCATCCAAATTCTTTATGATGCAAATTTTGCATCGTTAAAACCCATTTTTCTAGTAGTGGGAGCGTATTGAGCTTAGCAGCCTAATCAATGAAAAATGAACTAGAAAATTCTACAATGGACGTTGATGATGAAAATGACATCACGGTAGTTTATGAGTGCGATTGGTTCATATTCTTGGTAAAAGGAATGTGAAAAAGGCTAATAAGAGATTTATGTTTTATGAAAAGAGGCGATGAAAACCATGTTTTTGAAAATGATTTCAATGTATGCCCTAAAAGTTTTTCAAAAGATATCACTCACTAAGTTTTTACTTTTGTTTTAAGTTTTTCCTTCCCAGCTAGGTCACCAGGCGTTAAGGCCAAGTTGGACTAAGTAAGGTGATCTACCAAGTGTTGAAGCTGAACCAAGTGTTTAAAGTTTGATATTGTAATTTATGTACTTGAGGAAGCATGTGAATTGTATTGTAGAATGCATGATGTTAAGTTAATAAAGAAGTTGTTTGTTAGTATCCACAGCGTTGTGTTATTTTCTTGTCGCCTAAACTTAAAAGATTAAAGTCATAATAGGAAAGATAAGTTGAACTAGGCGATAAAGCCAAGTTTCAAGGACTTAAGATGAACGTTTTGGCGTTTCATCTTGAGACGTCAAGACTGCTTAAGTCTCATTGCGTGTCGCATTGTGAGAATGGGACGCGTGTGGGGCGATGCGTGACATTTTGAAACTGACTTGCGAAAAAAAACCATGATGAATAAGTATATTAAGTGGTTCTTAAAGCATACATCGACAAAGTTATGGGTAAAGATGAATTAATTAACCTAACACCTAACCATGTTCATTAATGAATGTTTATGCTTTTTCTACAACACCATTTTGTTGTAGTTTCTTGACATTGTGTATTAAGGAACTTATTATGGGTGTTACATTAATTTGAAAATAGGAAGTCGATAATTTTTTTTTTTTGATATTATGTGTTAGATTAATTAAGTATACATATATGAGTATGTATATTTAGTTAAACATTTTGAAATTTGGTGGAGAATGTTATTAATTATGACGTGAGAACCGGTATCCCGCGTTGTTCGAGAATTAGAACTTTCGAGGGTGAAAGTTTCTTAAAATGAGAGAAGATTGTAACGCCCCAAAAATTAAAATAAAATTTTGAGATAATTACCTTAGTTTTGTTTAACTTATTGGGCGTTTTTATTTTATTTCACATAATGAGAATAATTTGATTTTGTAAACATTGAATTAATTAGATATTTGTTGGATGAATATTTAATTAATTAGAGGATTTGAATTTGTGGTGTTTGTTGAGAATTTGATTTAATTGGATGTTATGAGGTTTAAGTAAAGTTGTGCAAATTATTTGGTTTTATGGAAATTGAAATATTAAATAATTTGGATGAGAAAAAGATAATTATATTTGTTAAAATATAATTATTTAAGAGAAAGATGTTATATTTTGTAGAGAAGCAAACATAAATTATTTGTGGAAGAATAATTGTTTTAAGAGAGGATATTTGTTTAGAAAGAAAAGAAAAATAATTATATTTTGAAAAAATATAATTATTTGTAAAATTATAATTATTTTGGTAAAAGAATAAAATTGATTGGATTTGATGAGATTTAATAAAGAGATAGAAGATTTGATTTCTTAAAAAAGATAATTATTTTGGGAAGATAAAAATTGATTTGATAGAATATTTAATTGAGAAAAGAGAATGTAGATTTTATTTAGTTGGAAAAGTAAAGTTAATTATATGATGAAATATAATTGTTGAAAAATAAGATAATTAATGAGGAGATAGATGATGGATTTAATTGGACGAGAAAAAATGATGAATTTGATTGGACGAGAAAAGATGATGGATTTGATTGGACGAGAAAAGATGATGGATTTAATTTGGAGAAAGAATAATGGTTCAAATAAATATTTTTAATATATATTTTGGTGAGAGAATAATAATAATAATAAAGAAGTATTATTATTATCATTAATAGTTATAAATGTCTAAGATTTGTTGTATTTAAAGAATTTATTGAGGAAAGATAACGAGAATATATATATATTTTGGTATTATATACATTATCCTAAAAATGAAAATAATAATAATAATATATTATTATTATAATTATTATTTGATCTATAAATAGCATTGAAATGCTCAAATTAAAAAGAAAAAGAAAAGATTCTACATCTTGGAATTGGTTTTGGGCATGCATTTAAAAAGTTCCTTTGGCAAATCTTGAAGATTTAAATGACAAATTTTTTCTATTAAGGTTATTGAATTGGTTTCAACCTCAACTTTGGGTAAGTTAATTTGGAAGATTTTTTAGGATGAAAGCCAATTGTTAATTTTATTAATTAAGATACTGAAATTTCTTTTTACGATTAGGATTAAATTAATTAGAGAATTTTATTGTCAGCAAAGAAATATTTTTAGCTAATCTCAGGTAAGAGATTCTTACTACCTTCGAAAATATATTAAAGAGCTTGCATCTATTTACCATTATAATTGTTATTTATCTTTAGAGTAATGACCTCAACTTAGTACAAAGAGTTGAGTTGTTACAACTTAGATAAATTAATGTTAGACCAAAATTGGAATATTTTTGTGTCAAAGGTAATTGACAAATTTTTGGAGTAATTGTTAAATTTTTTGTTTTTGTTTCATATATAAAAGTTATTGTTGTTGGATAAAAAAATTGAAGGTGACTTTAAACTTGTGAATCTATTTGTGCCTTTAAAATATCTTGTATCAAGATAGTGTCGTGTTGCTATACAAGATTTGACTTTCAATATTCTAATGTGAAAGTTTTTATTGATGTAATTGGAGAATATAGCTATAATAACAGTTCGTTGATGCAGTGATCCTAAGTTGGGACTTTCAAATCCATTTTATTAGTGCACCACATGTGGTGCTAGCTCTCTAAAATTTTGTGAAGGTAATTGTCATGTTATAAAGAGGTCTTACATTGAATATTGGTCTGCTGCTATTAGGTCTTTATCATTTAAATCTCATGTATTTATTTTTTCCTCGTTGATCGAGAGGCCTATGTAGTATTGTTATGGGTTTTGTTTGTAAAGTTTTATTTAGAGTTTCAATGTACTAATGCAAGTGACATTTGTTTGATTGTGTTTTTTTTTTGTTAGGGCTTGAAAAACCTTGAGGTATGTTCTCTTATATCATTTTTTTGGTGTCTTTGAGTTGTCTTTGAGTTCTATCGTATTTCTTCATGTGATAAATATTTTTGGTTGTATAATGCAAATGACATTTCAAACTTCAATTATAGTTGGTCTTTTATTTTTACTTGACTTCTTTTGAAAAGTTCATTTGTGTGCTTATTAAGAAGGTGAAATCTGCTTAGCATGTACTAGTGAATGTTAATTAAGGTTATTTTTTTTTTAATTTGCAGGTAGTTGAAGAATCCATGGACCATGAGATTGATAAGTCCATTTATGAGTTAGTATTGATTAGATTAGGTCGTCACACATACATGTATTACAATTAATTTATCTTTTGGATTATTGTAAAACCTTTATCGACAACGTAATTTACATTTTTATTTTTAATAAAAAAATCAATTAGCCTTACATATATGGTAATGTCAAACTTTAGTATTTAATTTTTTGTTAAAGGATAAATATGTGACATTAAAATATATGTTGTGAATTGAAATATAACAACGTCAAACAAGTGTCAACATATAAGCCTTTATATTAAACAGAAATAATGTTGTCTAAGCACATTTTTGACAATAATTATGCGTAACAAAACATTTAAACATGACAATATATTGGTGTCGAGTTAGAGATAAAGGTGACACATTTAAAGTGTCAATGTATAAGAGTATTAATGACAATATATTCGTGTCAAGATATAGATAACGATGACACATTTAAAGTGTCAATGTAAGGGTATTAAAGACAATATAATTGTGTTGAGTGATAGATAACGGTGACACATTTAAAACGTCAATGTAAGGATATTAATGACAATATATTCGTGTCAAGGTATAGATAACGGTGACACATTTAAAACGTCAATGTACGAATATTAATGACAATGTATTGGTGCAAGGTATAGGTAACGGTGACACATGTAAAGCGTCAATGTAAGGGTATTGATGACACTATATTGGTGTCAAGTTGTAGATAACGGTGACATGTTTATTGCATCAAGGTAAAGGTATTAGTCACACAATTTTGATGTCATGTAAGCATATTTAATGATGCGTTTTTCAAAGAGTCGTTTTATAGCCTTTCTTGATAATGGTTTCCATGACGCAAAAATTGTGTCGTTGAAAGTCTTTATGATGCAAATTTTATGTCATTAAAATCCAAATTTATAGTAGTGCACCTCTATCCAACCTTAAATTTTTCACATTTTTATTTAGTTGTCTTTTATTGTCATCGATAAATTTTATGGTAAACATGAAGATATCATATTCTCAACATGAATTTAAGGGAAAATTTAGTTGGTGAAGCCAACACATCTATAAATAAAGTTGTCAAATAACAATTTTTCACAAATTTTATAAGATCCTTAGCATTTTCAATTTTGTAATTGTGGATTTGATCTTGTTTTGTATAGTCATTCGCATAAACATTAGATTCAATCTATTTGATCTTTCTCAAACTTTATGAAATGTTTTTTTCCTGTGCACTATTAATATTAGTATGTAAGAAGCTAAATCAAGATTTAAAACACCGAAGATGGAAATCAAATTTATTCGCACTAATTAAAGAAATTGAATCTATTAAACATGATATATGTAGCATGTGAACGAAGAGAAATAGAAATAGATACTTACAAATATATAGAATAAACATGCTTATACATAATTACTTTGAGAAATGAACTTAAATAAATATAATGAAGATTAAGTTAACATTAATTAACTTATAAGTTCTTGTTTGGAAGATACAATAAGATATACAACCAAATACCTCAATTAACCAGTTCAAAATTATAAAACAACAATTCGTTCTTTGGCCAATTAATTTTTTTTTTATATAATAATGAAAACCAAATATGTATCATGATAATATCTTTAATGTTTCCTAATTAATATCATATGATTGATGCAATTAATTGAGTTAACTTTAATTTGATATCTATTAAATTCAGTGATTTTGTCATCTTGATAACTAATCTGATCTGCCATAAAATAATCGCAAAAATTGATAAAACTTGATATCTATATAACACATAATAATTTGGTTATTTGTATTATAAATATCATAATTAAATAATCACAATTAAATATATGTTTTAAATTATTTATAATTTAAACATAACAAAAGAGAATGAATACATAATTTATTGTTAACTTTTGATATCTATATAGAACTTATTAATTTGACCTTGACTAACCAATTATTCATAATATATAGATATTAAAATAACATAATTATTCCATATTAATTTACATCACATAATTTTCAAATATAAACGTTATCATACTATATTATTCCAATGATATATGCATAACACAGAAAACATAATTGATATTGAATTCATTTGAATATAAACAAAAACATATGCATCTGTAAATACAACTTTCGAGAGAAAAGTTTTAACTTTTTGTTTTCTGTCGATGTCCACTGTAACACCCCAAGTCTTAAGGTAAAATTTATTAATCAGATCAAATTTACCTTGCTTATTGGTGGGAAAGAAAATAAGTAATGAAGGGAAAAAGAGGTTTAAAAATATATATATATATTATTATTATTATTGTTATTTAATAAATAAATAAATAAATAAATAAAATAATAATAATATTAATATTAATTATTTTCTTTTTCTTTTTCTTTTTTTCTCTTACGCTTCCCCCCCCCCCCTCCATTTTTTTTTTCTTCTCTTCCTCTTCTCCTTACCCTAAATCCAGCCGGCCGCCCCACCTCTCCCTCCTCCTTTTCGTCCGTCCGGTGAAGCCCAGGTAGCCGCAGCAGCCGCGCCGCGCCTCTGTTCGTGAAGCTTCACCGCACCCAGCACCACACGCAGCCGCGAAACCCAGCCGCCCAGATCTGCTCCTCTCCTTCCGTCCGACCGGCGAAGCCCAGCCGCCCAGCCGCACCGTGAGTCCCAAGTTGCCGGGTTCCATCCGTGAGACCACCGCCGCCCTGCCCAGCCGCCGCGCGTCCCCCTCTGTTCCGATCGTCCGACGAAACCCAGCCGCGCGTCCTTCTCCATCCAGCCGCGGATCCGACGTCCATGTTGTAACTTCGTTGGTAAGGATGAAATTGATGAATTTGGGGATCTCCATTGAAAATTCGATTTGTGGATGTTGTTAAATTGATTGCTTGGATGTTCGATCTTAGGTTGAGGGTAACGCTTGAAGTCGTTGGGTTCACAACGAACAAATTGTTAATTGGAGCTCGTTTCGTGAATTTGAGTTGTTGGCAAACGTGGGATTCAATCAAGGGGTTAGAATAACGCTAAAGTAAGGGATTTTCTACTGGACTCAATAACAAGAATTAAAATGTATTGACTATATGGACTGAATGCTATATCTGGACTGAGTAGGGATGACGTTTATGATGTTTGTTTGGGTGTGGACTGAAAGTTTAACGTATATTGTGCTTAACTGAATGAAACTTATATATGTATGTATGGATTGACGTGGACTTGTTATCTAGCGTATGTTGTGACTGCTGGGTTATTTATGTTGATGACTGATGTAGTGATATGTTTGACTGTCTTTGGGTGAAATTTGGATAATATGGTCGTTCGAGGTTAAATGGGGAGCTTATGTGATAAGGAAATTTGACTGTTTGAGCATGACTGTTAAGATGTTTAGAAGGGACTGAGGGGATAAATTATTAGTTTCCTAGTGGATAGTTACCCTGCGGGTGTCCTTCGGGATCATCCCCTTTATGTGCATCCTTCGGGAGCACTAGACTGATATGTGCATCATTCGGGAGCACTAGACTGATATGTGCATCCTACGGGATCACAAGACTGTGACTGTGCAGGGTACACCATAGGATGCTAATAATTTATTTTTCCCCGAACGGGACCAGTAGTGGGTCCCTTACTGAGTATATTAATACTCACCCTTTTATGTTTAACTTTTCAGGCAAAGGTAACACGAGGGGCAGACCGACGAGGGACAAGAAGGACTCGTGAATTTGCCATAGGGGACTGTCTTTAAACTGCTTCCGCTGACGGTTTGAAAGTATTTTGATTTAACTAAGTCTTCAAATAGTTAATTTTTTTTGTAAACAGCATTTGAAATTTTGTATTTTTGAAATAGGGCCCGATTAAAAAATTTCCCTTCGTTTTCTTACGGTTTCAACTGAATCTTCCTATGTCTTTTGTCAACAAACGGTTTTGTGTCAAATTGACGACTTAGACGGTCAGTCCGGAAAGTCTGGATCGTCACATCCACCGTGTGTTTGATAAATTTTGCTCTGTGGGTTTTTTATTATTCGAACTCTGCCACTTCGATTAGTTGCATATAATCTGTATAACTCGGTTAATTTTATTGCTTTTCCGTGGTCTTTTTAGCAGACAGTTGCATTATGCTGTGATTGCTTCGAGGTTGGCTCAAGGGTATGCTTTAAAATTTTTCCTACTTTTGGACTCCCTTTGTTTTGAGTTTAGTGGACTGCTATTAAGGTTCACTTGCCAACGTAACACATTAGTTTCTATACCAATTCCGTGCTCCTTATTTCAATTTGTGGTGTATCAGTACCGTTTTGTGAACTTTTTGTTTGTGTTTCTTGTTGGATTTCTTAATTTCTGATCATCCTGTGTAAGGGATATATATTTTTTAGAAAAGTTTGGTCTTATGAAACAAATAAAATACAGTGCATAAGTTTAAACCTTGAATAGAACAAAAGATGTAAAAGAAAAACTTTTGATCTCTTAAATTTAGTTTTTTTTATATATATTTTTATTTATAATAATTCAATAACTTAACTATAGTGATTGACACTTTTACTTTTAGTTCTTTATATTGTATGAAAGTTTGCTAACATTCTAATTTAATTTTAGTATTTAGTGATAGAATGATAGCTAACTGCAGTCTTGCAGTTATGGTAGTCGTCACTTAAATGCTTTGTTATAAGCATTTTATTTCACTTTCTTATATTTGTAGCCAATGATGGAGGAGATTTTTTGGTATATAGATTAATGTAAATGTGATGAAAGTCAACATTAAATAATGACTTTGTTTGATGGAGGAAAGTAACAATTTCGTTTATCTTGAGTTATATATAGATGTATGTGAAACTTGATAAATTGATTTTCATTATTTTTTTAAATGAATATTTCTAAGCTTAGAAGTTGGTTTTAGTGATTAATATACATTGCTACAAAACTGACAATACTTGACGCCTACAATTTTGAAATATTTGACAATTTTAATAAAAGTTGTCAAGTAACATGATGAAAAAACGTCAAGAATAATAGTATTGTTATCCTGTGTGATAGATTGGTATTGGTCAAGAATAAGCTATTGATATATTCGAGTAAGTATGAACAAGTTAGCTAATGAGTATTGTTATCCTCTATTGTTTTTTAATTATATACAAATATTTTTAATTAACTTGATTGAGATATATGTTTGTTATATAGATAACATTGGACATTATATGTTATGTTCTTGCAGGTGAATACAATGCTTGCACTTGATTCACTAAGACATGATGTTAGAGAGGAGTTGAAATCTATGTTCAACACGTAAGACGTTAAGTGTGTATTTATTATGTAAATTACAACTTGCTATAGTTTGTATTTGTTTTGAATTTAGAGCCTTAAGAATGTTTTATGCTGAAACAAATACAAGAGCTCAAACCTCTTACTTGGATTCCTGTTAACGTACGAATAAGTATTTCAATCCCGACTAAATGATAATATATGTTCAATTTGAATATTTTATTTTTATTTTAACATGTGTTTTGAAATATATGTGTGCGTATAGTGTGCTCAACAACCGAGTTGTAAAGAATATGGTTACTATTGTTATGAAGTTCATGCAAGACATAGTAAAGCAAATGGATATCACAATCACAGATGTGGTATGCATTTTCTGGCACTATCTCTTATAGCTATCATTCTTACACTTAGTACAATTTAATTAGTTAATACATTACGTTTATTTCATTTGCAGTTGACGAGACAATCACCTTACACTCAATTCAAGTCAGATGTCGTGAGAGTTCATTATGTGTCTTAAATGATCATATTTATTAGATACTATTTATTTTTAAAAATATTGTTTAATTTATAGTTGATTAATGAAAATTAATTTGTTTATTTTCAATGGATATCTAGTAAGTTTATAAAATATGTGTTACTTGTGTTTGAGTTATATGGTCTGATGGTATCTATTTTATATTCGTGATTGTTGATTTTTTACATGAGTTGTTTGAAGTAGTGGGGTTTTGTGAGTTATTGTAGTTTTGGAATTGTGGTGGAGTTGTGCAAGTTCTAAATGTTGGGTAGTTTGGAGAAATTATTTGAAGTTGGTTTGTAATTGTATGCATGTGAAATTTGCATATTTTGATGTTTCTAATCTCGAGTTGGAAGCTTGTTTGAAGTTGATTACAAGTTGCATGTATGGGTGGGTCGTAATGACCCTTTTTTTTAAAAAAAAAAAATTGTTATAGTTGACAGATAAAAAACGCCAACATAAGAGTATAGTTGACGATAAAAAACAGTCAATATATGGATATAATTTATGGGCAAAAGATGTCAATGGAAAAGACTATTTTGATGGGCTTTTTTATATTCTTGATAGACAAAAGACGTCAAAGTCTCATTTTTTATGACCAAAATCATCAAGAAAGAGTTTTTGAAGACATGGTTTGACCATCAAAAACTTGGTTGTCTTAATGGGCTTTGCCATATACTCGATAGTAAAAGAACATCAAAATCTCTTTTCTTGATTGTCAAAACTACCGAGAAAGGGTGTTTGATGACATGGTATTTTTTTAATGGGCAAGAAATCCTATAGTTTTTTTATGAGCTTTTCTACATATTTGATGGACAATAAACATCAAAGTTCATTTTCTTAATGGTCAAAACCATAAAATAAGAGTTCTTTATAATATGTGTTGGCCATAAAAAAATTGGATCAAGCTTTTTTGATATCTACCTACTTGATGGACAAAGACCATCAAGATATACACTTTTAAACGTGTCTTGCCCATAAAAAAAAATCAAATTTGTAATGGTGTGTTAACAACACCATATCTTTCGTATCTTGATTCAAGTTTGATTACTCAATCAAATTTCATAAAAGATTAAAATAATGTGAGTTACTGCGCCTAAATGGATAACAACTTTATCAATTTGATTAAATTTTTCGACATCCTTGAAAACTTAGAACATTGATAAACATTTTTAAACTTATAAAAAGATACTGCGGAGACATGAAAAATCACAAGTTCTTGATCAAAACTCTGATTCCATATATAATTATTAATTTCATAATTATATGATAAATTTTGATGTATAAAATGATAGATGTCAAGACTTTTAAACTAGATGATTTTTACAATAATATTATGTTATTTAACATATTGTGTTTCTCTCTTTTGACATTTTTTTTTTATAATTTAATTAGATTTTTTTACGAGAAAAAAACCATTTACTTAATGAAGTAGGAAGATAACCATGCATAGCATTCATATAGACACCTTCTATCAAGATGGTCCAAAAGATAAAGTAGTAGATAACATACGTGAGCCACGTCAATAATAATATTAAATTTAAAATAAATTTAACGTAAATAAATATTATCTTTTTAAGAGAGAGAATGTTGGAATTTGTTAATTATGTTCATGTGATCTGGTGTGAGTGAGTGCCTTGTTTTCCATCTCTATACATAGGTATTTAAATCGTGTTGGGTCGTCATCACATAGATTATTATTTTCAAATGGCATCAAAATTCTAAACAAATTAAATGAAGAAAAAAAGTACAAAAGGGCAATATAGTCAATAATATTGTCTACATAGCTAAATGAATAAAATAATTAACAAAGTCGGTTCATTTATTCAATACACATTCAATTCATAATAATAATAATAATAATAATAATAATAATAATAATAAATAATAATAATAATAATAATAATAATAATAATAATAATAATAATAATAATAATAATAATAATAATATAATAATTAATAATAATAATAATAATAATAATAATATATATAATAATAATAATAATAATATATAATAATAATAATAATAATAATAATAATAAATATATAATAATAATAATAATAATAATAATTAATAATAATAATAATAATAATAATAATAATAATAATAATAATAATAATAATAATATAATAATAATAATAATAATAATAATAATAATAATAATAATAATAATAATAATATAATAATAATAATAATAATAATAATATAATAATAATAATAATATAATAATAATAATAATAATAATAATATATAATAATAATAATAATAATAATAATAATAATAATAATAATAATAAATAATAATAATAATAATAATAATAATAATAATAATAATATAATAATAATAATAATAATAATAATAATATAATAATATAATAATAATAATAATAATAATAATAATAATAATAATAATAATAATAATAATATAATAATAATAATATAATAATAATAATAATAATATAATAATAATAATAATAATAATAATAATTCCATTTTCAGATAAGAGAATTTTTCACACAAACAAGTAACGTTAAACTATTAAAAACAAAAAAAAAAAACTAAACATTCTAATCCATCTTTATCAATTATAAACTTTTATCTACATCTATTAATAACATCACTTGTATATAGGTTGATGAGTAATTTACATAGATATAACAAAAACTTATAATATTTACTATCCGTATAATAAAATAAGAAAATTTATGATGCTTGATTTTTTTTGAAAAATTTTATATATACCATTACAATTTATTAATTTCAGACCATATTGATGCAATTAAGATTTGAGATCAAATAACTAAAGACAAAAGTCTTTTCTCTTGGGACTTATCGAGGTAATGTATGTCTGAGATCAAATAAAATGAACGGCATAATTCTTTCAGCCTAAGCCATTTCAGGACATTCTTTCATCTCAGACATACATTAATTAAAGTAAATATTTTTTCATCTCGAAACATGGTTATGTTTGATATCGTGTATCAAAATCTATACGATCGTATATCGCGTGCGTGTGGTCAGTTTATCGCGTGTTGATAGGAGTAATTTTGGTATTTTACGTTATGAGCTTGTGAATTTTTTTCGTTTTCAAAATAAATTTGGTCAATTTATTATATTTTTTAAAAAAACTTGTAGTTTTATCCATTTTTATAAATTTAAAAGACTCTTTGCAAACAACTTAAAAGAAAAAGAAAAAGAAAAGCTTTGGCAAGCTTTGTCTGTATACAAATACACAAAACACAGTCTCCCCCTCGAAAGATCGAGTAAAATCCTTAGGAAACATTGAACGGCCGGGATCTCACATCTCCATCCCTTATCTAGATCTGATCTTCAGGGCCCCATCCCAGCCGTAGAATCAACGTCCCATCCTTCTCTATAAATATAGATATTCTCTTCCACCTGGACAATTAATTGGCATTGATAGATCTTTTGTTTTTCATTTTTTTGATATCTCCGGCGGAAAAGGGAATTAGTAAAAATGTTGTTCTGCAAGGAGGAGAAAGAATTGGGTCGGCAGCAGGCGACGGGCACGTGCCCGTCATGTGGGGGCAAAGTTCAAGCGGTGGATGTGGAGAGAAAATGGAGGTTCTGTTTTGTTCCACTCTGTTTCAAAATCAAGAGGAAATATTACTGTCTAATATGTGGTCGTCGTTTGGAGTTGTATCATTAATTTTTTTTCTCATTCATTGTTATTGTGGGGTGACAATTGAACTTCTAACCACTGGATCTTGGTAATATAAATTTCATGAGGGTTTATATATGTTCATGTTGACATATATTTATTATTGCTATTGGAATTTTAACATCTGATCTACTGATATAAGTAGAAACTTTTATTTTGGTTTGAGATATGATAAAGGGTTTCAAGGTATGTGAGATTTATTATTATTATTATTACTATTATGGTGTAATAAGTGTGTTTGTTTATGATGATGGAGTAATGGGATATTTTTAGAGTAGGGGGAGGAATGAAATTGTGAGTGGGTTTTGTTTGAATGATTTCCTCCATATGAAACCACATTTCAGCTAACCAAGTGAAAATTTTAAACCAATCTCTTTAAGTTTAGATGCTTTTTTTGTGTGTGTATTATTTATGGTGTTTTAAGAAAATAAAAAAAAACTTTAATAGAAAAAGAGATGATGATACTGATCAAGAAGTTATGGAAGAAAAGGTTTAAATAAAAGAAAGAGAGAGAGATGATGACGATGAAGATAATGTATTTTTGTGTTGAATGTTGGGTGAGAGAGAGAGAGTATACACATGATGGATGAAGAGAAGAAATTTTCTTCTTTTCTTCTATATATATATAATCATAAAATACTGTGTTTTGGTGTAGAGTTTTATGTCTCATGTATTTTTGACATATAATTTAAAGACTAATATTATTGCTTAAAATTATTTTCTATTATTGGAATCTAATAATAATAACTTTTATTTAAGAAGAGTTGGATGTAGATAACGAATAAAATATTTATTATATGTGGAGATGTCTGTTGATATATCCGTGGATATATATGTAAATCTAAGGGTTAAAATCAATATTAAATATCAATGAATATAATTTTCAATCTTTTTTCTAAATACTTTTAAAATATAATATCTCATCTATTTAGTCTAATATAAATAAAATATCAATAAAATTATAGAAAATTATAAAAATTAACAAAAAAATATTTACAATTGAGTGTAATGTAATTTTTTCGTTTAGTCATTTTTTTATAGTGTAAATATTTTTTTATTTTTTTAAAAAATTCTATAATTATATTCATAACTTCAGTTTGGGAGTAAAAACAAAATTTAATTATTAATCTAAATAAATTTAACGAAATCATTTGAAAACATATTTTAAACTAAAGATTATAACGTTGGAAACAACTTTGAAACTAAAATAAATTAAAATTCAAAACTTTATGATTACTTTTATTTTTTAAATATAATTTGATTAAAAAAATAAATTTTCAATAAGTGAATTTGAGATTAAAATTTTACTTTATTTCAATTTGAAGTTGCTATGCTAAAGTGAATCTTCAATCTTTTTCAAATCAGTCAGATAAAAATGTATGAAATTTTATTTCAAAGCTTAGTAAAATTAATATATTAAATTATTAAATCAAATAAAATTATAATTTTAGTCAAATTCTTATTTAAAAATTTTAAAAAATATTCTTCTAAATTTTTTGTTTTCTTTAACTATATGATAAATTAAAAAAAAAAAAACCAAAGATTAAAGTACAAGAAAATATTTCCAAACACAATTTTCTTAAACTTAGGCATTCTAAACCTGCACTTCAAATACAGTTTCTTAAATTCAGATAACCTAAACCTTCCAGCCTAACTTCAAGCTTAACATTTCAATACAATTTTCTTAAACTTAGTCTTTAAAAACCTGCAATTCAAATACAATTTTTTAAAATTCAGGTAGCCTAAACCTTCCGCCTAACTCCAAGCTTAACATTTCGACACAATTTTCTTAATCTTAGTCATTCTAAACCTACATTTCAAATACAATTTCTCTGCTTAACATTTCTAGATTTAAGATTTCAGACCTATGCACCAAACCCTCCCACTGTCTTAGGTACACCTAATTTCAACATTACTGTTTTATTTCACTTGGTCATTATTATTTAAAAATTGTGGTAAAATCAACTACTATATATATATTGAAATAATATTAATGAAAGCCAAATTATAGTGGGAATAAAATTAAAGCACTATCAAACTCCATTTGAAAACTTTTCCCATTGTGTTGGATGACAGCATGAGAGAGAAATGGATAAATTAAATGAAGATGATCATCAAGAAAATTTGTTTCTTCCCTCTCTCTATTTGTTTCTGTTTTTGGTTCTTTCACTTTTAACTTCATATACATACAATGGGGCTATATATAATTCTATACAATTATATATAGCCATTGTATGAGGAAAATATTGTCGAGGATAAATAATGAAACGAAGCACGTTGCGATTAATAAATGTTCAAATTTAACATTTTTAAAAACTTAACAATATAATAAAATTTATTAACAATATATGTTTGATAGTCTTTTATTAGTGATAGATTTTACTTTTCATAAAAATATATTCTATCACTTTAGACTTTGGAAGTTTGATATTTCTTTTGTATTGATATATTTACTAAAATTTTGACTCTTATTGCTATATTTTCAACTAGTCCTAAAAGGTTAGATGGTAGAATAAAAAATCTACATATCACCACTAAATTATTAATACCTATTGAATAATTTTTTTTTTTTACAATTTATTTCTTTTACCGATCTAAATTTTCCTAACAATAATATTGTGATGATCTCATCTAATCATTTTCTCCGTACCGTATGTATTATATTGTGGTAGGAGATGTATTCACATGGTATTGATATGGTCTTTTGTTGAGTGGCCCCCAAATACACAGATAGAGAAAACTAGGATCTATACACATCTCATGCTATCTATATACATAGAGAGAGATAATATATATATATATTTCATATTATTATTATTTTGAATTTTCTTCTATCTTTTCTTTCTATCAAGAAATATTATTTATTTAATATTCTTCTTAGAACTTAGACTCCTCATTTTTCTTTCCTTATCTGTCATCTCTTAATTTACGAAAACATATATTATCATAATTCTTTTCTAAAATAGAATTATTGGCAACCTTCTGGCAGAAAATTTCTTTAATGAAAATGAAAACCACTTATACATTGTGTTATGTTTCATTCAATTATGCACAAATACAAGTTGAAAAAACCTCTCACTTCACCGGCAGAAAATAAGAAGAAAAACAATAAAGAAATTAAGAAAAGGCAATAATTAAAAACTGAAAACACAACCATTTTTACGTGAGAAACTCCCAATTTGAAGGAAAACCATGGACACCAAAGAAACCATAATCACAAAAAAATAATTCTCTCTCCCGTTCCCCAATTACAAAAAAACACTCTCAAAACTTTTGGCTACTCACACATTTTTCCCACCCTCCAACAGGAGAATATAAAAAAAATTAATTAGAGTTAGCACAATAAAACTAAAGGTGATCGTTTTAAAGCCTATAACTTTCTTAAATTTTTTTATTGTAGGACAAGCCATGACTTTCCTAAACCTTTTCAATGTAGAACAAACTCACGACTTTTTCAAAAAAAATTATGTTGAACAACTGTACTTTCTTTTTGCCAAAAAAAAACCCAACAATACAAAATTCAAAACTTTGGATTACTTTGTTTGCATAGCATGTATTTAAATACATAGTTGACGTGAGAGGATAAAGTATTGTATTGGTGGAGAAAAGGCGCAATGTTTTATAGAGCGAGTGAAGGAGGAAGAGTCTTCGTGTATGAGGGCACTTTGTATCGAATTTGTTTAACGAAAGGAACAATAGAATGATAGTGAGTACAAGGAAGTGATGTGGACAATATTTTACAACCTTACGTGTGTTTAGTGAAAATGTGATCAAAGTCTTTCCTCGATTAAATAAGATTATGGATTTATGAGGGAGGACAATCATTTTCAACAGTATTGAAGTTTCTCAAATGAAACCAAAAGCAAAACTTTAAAAGTGTATGTACAAAGTGGTCAATATTATACCATATTGGAGAAATCTTCGAAGGTCCATTGTTCCAAAAAATTAGTCACATCAAGCAAAACCTCTCCATACCACTGTGGATATATACGGAAGTCGTTTGTCCCTAGCATTATGTTAAAAAATCTAGGTTGAACATTGTTTTAACAATGTCACTCTTGTAACATCCAAATACAAAAATTTCTCTATACAAGTCGTTTACGGTATAGCTCTCAACAAGAGAAAGGAAAACCAAGAGTAATTGAAAGTCCCAACAAGAAAAAAATTGTTCAAAAAAAGTTGCTACACTATTATGACGTCTATTTTAACATTTTTCTTATCAAGCATGGTGACATTATTACTTAATTTGTACGTACAATATTCTCAGGGATCTTTTAATAAATATAACAAATCGGTAAAATATTAAAAAACTCACAAATCTACAATGAAAAATATAAAAAATGACTCGTGATTAATTGACATCTAACGCGTGTAAAATATTTGGTAAACGATCGTTTAAATTTGACTATTCTTTGGTACATGATCGTTTAGATTTGATCGTTTAAATTTGGCTATCCAAATCTAAATGATTTTTCTAAAATTCTTTGTACTCGTTTAAATTTGACTATCAAATATTCGAACAATTTTTTAAAAAACAATTTTAAAAGTGGTCTTAATTTTTTAAATGGTCGATAGAAAGTAAGATAAAAGAAAGAAGAAAATTAATGATTATTATGCGCTATTTGGTTGTTTGTAATTATAACATGATTGACTTATTTATTACGGTAAAACTTGAACAACGTGTTTCTAGAACGTGCCTCATGAGATTGTGAGGCATGAGAAAATGTCATACCATATTGATCTCATATCATATTGTGATCATTTGTAACATGAAAAGCAGTAGATTTCGAATATAAAATTTTTTCCTTATCTATCAACAAAATTTTCAAAATTTCGTTGTCGGTTATATTTTTTACTCTTTTCAAATAAGATATCATCAAAGCTACCTATATATATATATATATATAGTGTTTTTTTTTTCTTCTCAATTTTAGGATTGGTCATTTTGAAAAATATTGGTGCCGTTCTATTTTATGTGTACAGAAAACACAAGTGTGTCAATTCATGCAATTGTGAAGTTTTTGTCATTGTCGATCTTAAGCGTAGCTCCATATCTTATTGATTTGTTCTTCATCAACTTGAGAAGGGTTTGTCAAACTTAGGAGGAGCCCAAGTGATCAAATTACTAATATTCTTATACTTAGAGATTGATAATGATAGTCGTCGACAGTAACCAATGGATGGACGCATTGAAAACATTGGAAGAATGGAGAGTTAGGGTGAGTTGGATATAATATACATCCAACTCAATTCCACCAACATTTAAAGTTGGTAGCCAAATAATGAGTTGGTATATTATATACCGACTAAATTAATCTCATGTTGGTGAGCGAAGCACTTCCTTAGATGGAGCTCAACTAATCAATCTCTAAGTTAGAATTATTTGGGTGTCATTGTAAATTATTGTTTATTTATAGATAAATATATCTTGACTTTATATTAGTGAATATATCTTTCAACGAGCACATTGACCCATACTACAAGAAAAAGACATTTTCCGATGGCTTAAATCGCCAGAAAATACCCAAAAATGCGTCGGGGGTAAGAACTCCCACGATGCCCTTTTGTTATTGATATGCACTTTGATTGGAAAAATCACGTCGAGAATACTACTTCTGATGGTCTACTAATGATCGTTAGGAGTATGGACAAACTCTCCACGGTCTTTATACACCCCGTTAGGAGAAAGTTTCGTCTAATGATGTATATGATCAAATGTAGGTGCTATTGAATCAAACTAGCTTATCGAACTATGTGTTCTGTTTTAGCTTTTAATTTTTTGTCTTTGTTTGTGATGTTTTTGGAAATGGTATAATATAGTGTGTAACAAATATTGTTCTGGATTAAGATATAACTAGCTTATTTTCAAAAGCTAAAAGAATGGACTGAATAATTGGATTTGTTTTATCAATATAATTTTTTTAAACCTATCGAATTACTATGTATAAATCTTGAATATAATTAACAATAATTATGAACGTCTTCTATTATTGTTTTTTCTCTCTCAATTATTGATTATTGAATATTTGGGATATATTGATCTTTAAAAGTCGCTCTGTTATTTTCTAAAAAAAAAAAAAGAAGAAAGAAAGAAAGAAGAAGTCACGTCTATTTTAAAATCATAATATTACTTTTTTAAGTTTATATTATGTTCCACTTATGAATGATTTTTAATTACGGTTTGAAAATATTTTCAAAATAGAAAAATGAATTAAAATATCTACAAATAAACTACTATGTGAATGATGGTAAGCACATATATTAACCTATCTAGTTGTTAGAGATAGATGGTTGATATTTACTATATTTATAAATATTTTAAAATTTTTTAAATTAGTTAAGATAATTTCCTTTTTGTTTTTTAAGTTTATGCCTAACTTATTAGTTAGTCACGTTTTGAACCAAATATAATTTATTATTTGGACAATTTTTCTAAATATTTTCATCTTCATAAAATATAGATTAATATTTTTAAATATAACAAACAGTCGTCTTACAAAATGAAAGCCATTTTTTAAAAAATATTCCACATTTGTTTTTTCTTTTTATTGTCTTTCTTCTCTTCCTCTTCAGCGATTTTTTTTTCATTTTTCTTTTTCTTCTGCCATTTTTCTTTCTTTCTCTACCATTTTTTTTCAAACTATTATTTGGTTCAAGATCGTGTACCAAATATATATAAAAAGAAAAATTGATTCAGATGAAAAATTAATTTAGAACAAAGCAGCCCATAGCACCACTTTATTGCATATTGCAAATATGTCAAATATGACAAATATGATAAGTAATTAGATATATCAGACGGCTATCACACGACTATCAAAGGGTTATCAAAAGACTATTAGAAGACTATCAGAGGGTTATTCCCTTTTAAATTTGCTATTTTTGCAATTTAGAAAATGTAGTGACATTGACCCTATTATCATAATTTTTTTGCTATTTTTGCAAACGTCCCATATAAAAGATTTTTTTTTTCAAATAGTTAGTTGTTCAAGATCGTCTACCAAATATAAAGGATCTTGAAAAAAAAAACATCGTTTAGATTTGGCTCCCATCTAAATGGTCATATAAAAAATTAGCCAAATTTAAACCATCCTGTACCAAATAATCTTTAAAAAAATCGTTAGATTTGAGTAGCCAAATTTTAAACGACCAAATATAAACGATGGTGTACCAAATATAAACGATCATGTAACAAATATAAATGATCGTGTACCAAAAATTAATGAAAAAAATAGTTTAGATTTGGCTATCCAAATTTAAACGATTAAATGTAAATGATCATGTACTAAAAATAGTTAAATCTATACTATTGTATACCAAATAATCTTAAAAAAATCGTTTAGATTAGGTAGCCAAATCTAAACCATCGTTTTCTAAATATATTATATGTTTTAGATGCCAATTAGCATTTTTGATATTTCTCATTATAAACTTATGAGCTTTTTCTGTTTTTGAAATTATTCTTTAGAATGTAAATATTTTAGCGTTTTGTTATATTTTTTAAATAACGCATAAGATATATGTAAGTTGTTTTAATGGTAAAAACCTGGCAAAAACGAAACCGGTTGCGACTAAAACAAGAAGGCACGACCACCGATTTAATGTTTTTTTATGGCATTCTTGCCAATTCATAGTGGAAAACAATTTTACTAAAACTCAACATATGTGATCATCCATGAAACAAATAAATAATGATCATTTTAATGTCATGGTTGAAGTGTTATTTTTGTTTGTTGTTTCATTCTGATATAAAGAGAGAAGAATTCTATAAAGAGAGAAGAATTCTCTTCATTTATGGGATTGAAAATTTTTTACTCGAAAAGGTCTAGAGAGAATTCTCTCAAGAGTTAGAAGACTCCCTAATTCCTGAAGTCAACCACCCTCGAAGATTGAAGTTCCTTTGAAGATACAAGTTTTCTTCTAAAACTCTAGCTTCAAGAACATCACATGCTTTGCTTCCTCAAATCAAGTGTAGGTGTTCAACCAACTCCAAAAACTTCACGTGCTCCGATTCCTCAAATCAAACGTAAACGTTAAACCGAGAAAGAATAAGAAGATCAAATACTAGAGATTGAACCACATCTCATCTAATCAACATATATAAATAAATACAACATCCACACAAATTTAATTCCACAAATCAAATTTTTTCAAAAATCTTATGGGAACAATATATATTTTATATTTTATATATCAGTTGAATAATTGATAAACAAGATTTATAGTGAACGAAAAACAAATCAAGAACATTGTTGATTATAAAATATGAAGTGTCTGATCACATTTATAATGATATGGTAAAGTATATAACATTTGATATTTCAATTTTATATCACTACTATTTCAAAATGCAATTCAAACATACCATTTATATCAATAGTATTTATATCACAATTTGTAATTGTGTATTAAATTGTTTATTAGTAGTTTTGTACACTTATAATTTGAAATTCATACTTCAAAATTTTGGTCTACATACAATCTCTATGCATCAAATCTTAACTTTAGAGATTCTATGCAACTTGTTGATACAAGTAGTATCCATCAATTCTACCTTCTCTCTAATCATACTTTTATATCTCTAAAATGTCCTTTTTACTCCTACGTGATTTTGGTTATATTCACATGCCATTTCACACCCTATTATCATTTCCTTGTATATGGTTGGGTAATTACTAATGTAAAATCCATCAATCACATTCTTTGAACTTCAATTTTAACGGCGAAAACTTAGATGCTCCTATGATATCTTTTCACAGAGACAGTTGGATTATCTGGTGAAGTATATTGATCAAATAAACGGGATTGGATTGGATTGTAACTCACTGCCATTTTTGTGGAGATATTATTGAATGGGAGTTTGGTTTAAGATTCCTTTTCAGAAGCATGCATTGTTAAAGCGGAGAGGGGACCAATCGCTGTGGGCTGACGTCTCTCATAGGTGGTGCTTCAGAGTTTCATGTGACTGATCCACAAGGAACACAAGAGCATGGCATGGGCATGCAGTTGCTGCATACTTTCATGTTACTGTAATGCACATATTTTTAATGGAGAATGAGGTGAAACGTACGTGTCGAAATACGTCAGAGAAATTATACATAATGAAAAGGTTTAAAATCATATCGATACCGATAAAAACCCAAGGGATCCATTTGTGAAGCCCTTCTTCACTCTGAAAAAAATAATTATATATTTATAGTGTGTTTTTATGGGTTAAAGATATATTATAATTTATAGAATAAGCTTTGGCACCAGCAGTTTTGCATTGTGGAGGAGGGTCGAGCCTCTTCAACTTTATTCTATTTATATTATATATACAAAAAAAACTAAATTAATATACCTATTACAAAAGTTAGTTTGGTGGTAAAATTGGCTTTCACTAATTATAAAGTCTCCTGTTAATAAAATTTGAAATTTCTATTAATTTAATATTTTAAATTAATAGAATCTCATGATTCTCTCCACTCTCTCAAGTAAAGGGAGTTATAAATATGTAGAAGAAAAACCGTTTTTCTTAATAAAAAATTAAGAAAAAATCTTTTGCTATGTGCAAAAATAATTCTCTCTAAACTCTTTCCATTCCAATTGGTTCCCACAAATCAATGCTTTTGAATTTTTTTTTACTCCAGGAACTTTATTAAAGCATATTTGAGAAAATTAGTTTCTTAATTATTTTTTTGTCAATGTATTGGTATTTTGGGATTCTCAAATTAAATTGAGGAATGGTTCTATAGAATCTTTCGCTGCCAAGGGTTTTTATCCCTTCATCTTGGCCCTTCGAGGCTTGGGAGAACTCCATTTGGTTGGTTGTATTACCCCAAAATCATCATTAGGACATTCTTATATATCATTGCAATAATAGACTGTTTCTCAAAGTGGGCTAAGGCCATTCCCTTGAGATAAGTCATTCCTTTGAGAGAGACCAAGAAGGAGAACGTGGTGGACTTTATTCGAACCCACATCATCTATTGATATGGTATTCCCTCACCAAATCATAACAAATAATGGAAGACAATTCTCCAAGAACATAATAGACAAATTATGTGAAAAATTCAAGTTCAAGCAATACAAGTCATCCATGTAAAACGCAATTGCGAATGGGCTAGCTGAAGTATTCAATAAAACATTGTGCAATCTTTTGAAGAAAATTATCTCCAAGTCAAAGAGGGATTGACAAGAAAGGATCGGTGAGCATTGTGGGCTTATCGAACCACTAATTGCACTCCTCAGGGGTTACACCATATTCACTTGTTTACGGTGTAGAGGTTGTCATTCCCTTGGAAAGAGAAATCCTGTCACCCACTAAATACAAGGCCGTGTGTTTCCTTGTGGATATGGATCACGTGTGATCTATTCTCAGCCTTGTATTTAGTATTCTATCATGGTTGGATTGAATGGAGGTTGTTATTGTGGCATGTACTAAATATGTGTGACTTCAAATTGGTCGAGTGTTTTCTTATGGATATGGATCACGTGTGAGCTATTCTCGATCATGTATTTAGTATTCTACCATGGTCGAATTGGGTGGAGGTTGCCATCGTGGCTGGTGCTAAGTATGCGTGAGCTCAGTTTGGCCGCATGATTCCTTGAATCATGTGCAAGCTATTCTCAACCAGATATTTAGGCGCTCTGCTATGACAGACCCTTATATGGTACATGTTTGCTGGTATTACTTTTGATTTAAGTAATATATGATGATAATGTTTTAATTATTATATCATAATCGATGCATACTTATACATTTTTTTAAAGCATGTTTTACGTGTGTTACTTCTAAAAACTTGTCACCCACTGAGTTTTTAGCTCATGTTTTCAATGTTTTCTCCCCCCAAGTAGCGATCAAGTTCTAGAATTTTGTTGAGCATCTCGCCACTAATTGTGGATTCCTTTTTGCATTGCATGTTTGTATATTTATGTTTTGTGTCATCATAAGGTTACTTAGGAATGGTGACGGTGGTGTCAAGGAACTCACTTTTTAGAAAATTGTCTTTGGGTGAACCCTTGTAACTATCCTTAAGATTGTCTTTAAATTTTGTTTGGGACTCTTGATTATTCTGGTTGAGTGTATGGTGAGACACACTCGATGTTATTTGAGTTTGAAAACCATAAAAGTGCAATTTTCTTCTATTTTTTAGGTATGGTTATAGTCCGATTTTCATGGAAGACTGACAATTTTTTTAATGATTTTATGAAAAGTGTTTAACTAAACTTACATTAGAAAAGAAATGTTTTTACAGAGTAGATTCACACCACGTTCTAAGTTAGAAGGGAAAACCTTACTATCAATGATAGAATCCAAAATTTTGCTATAACTTGTAAATATTTTAATTTTTTTGCTATTTTAAAAAGTGTTCCTTCTAATTTCTATTTAAAATTTATAAATCTTTTTAAATATAATTTTTAATTTTTTTAAAATTCTTCTAATTTATATTTCTCTAATTTGATGATCTTTCACAAAACTCTTTTTTTTTTTAAAAAAAAAATAATTTAGAAATTTTTTCTTTAAAGTTATAATTTTTTTTTATGTTTTTCAAAAGTTGAAAATTTAATCTATGATTTCATAAGGTTTCTTAATTAATATTTTCCAATAACTTATACCATTTTTCTTAAACAAAATCCTACGATGGAATCTAAGAAATTTGGGAGTCCTTTGAGAGTACATGATTGATTCCAAAATAATTTTAACTAATGTTTTAAAAACATATCTTTATTAGAAGGTTATTCATATAACGAATTTTGAGAAATTGTACTAATTGTGAGAAAATTTTCTTCAATAAAGTCTAGTCGATAAAATGCTGTCAACTTATTTTATGAGATCTTTGTTTCAAATATTGGAGTAATGAAAGGCAAAATAAGACTTTAGTTTTAAAAGAAATTAAAAAATATTTTTAATTCAAGACTTGAAATTTAACAGCCATTTTTTAAATGAGTGTTGTGGGGTGCTAACACCTTTCTTATACACAAATGACTCTCGAACTCAACCCTAGTTTTCACATACCATTTTTTATGATTTTATTATTTTAAAAAATTTACTTTATTTCGATGTCCAATTACACCGTAAAACAGACTGATGGCGCAACTCCTTATTTTGTTTTATTTTAAAATTAACCATTTTTAAGGACGTCGGCTGTTCTGTGTCATCTCAAGCCCGTGGCAGCACTACTTATACTACTAATTAATATAAGTGGCAAGACCGAGTAAATCCACAAGGAAACATGAAAGATTAGTTTGTCAAAGTTTTTTATTTAGTTAAAGTGATAAATGAGGGGGTGAGAGGTAGTGTGATTTGAAATTTAAATGAATAAAATGTAACAAAAATATAGAAATGCAATCAATGAAAACATTCTAGCTTAGAGAAATGAAATCATCTAATGTAATTTTGATCATCGAATTATCAAAGTATGAGTTTAATTAACTTTGTATCTATGTCTAGTCCAATTGATTAGAAAAGCTAACCAATGGTCCTAAATATCAAATTTGCCAATTTAATTAGATGAAAAACATCATTAATCAACATTATGCTTTAGGGATTACGCTATAATAAATTTCTAATAGGAAAAGTCTAATTTGAAATTTAATATAATTTTCCCTAGGTCAATAGAACAATGCTCTTTTTGTTGACCACAGATCAGAAGCATATCTAACATATTACTTCTTGGAGATTAATATACAATTATATGCCACTTATTATAAACACAACCAAGCATTGGTTGTCAATGAATAGTAAGAAGATATAATTTGTAATAATCAATAAATCAAGAGTAAAACTCAGAGACAAAAATTCACAATCATATTTATCAAAATACTCCAAAAAATACAATGTCTTCCTCAAAACTAGAAAGAAACAATAATCTTATCTTTTCATAATGATGGAAAAGATAGAGAACCACATCATTGTGGCTTGATTACATAGATTAGATGAAAATAAACTTAAAATATAATGTTGTAGATGGATAGAAGGCATAAACACGAAGAGAGTGAGTGGTCATATGCTTAAAACAACTACTCAGATCATAAGATATGATCTAAAAACAGAAGTTACAGATTTTTTTCAGTGCGACAACGTCATGGCGCTACCGCAGTGTCATAAAAAATCGGATTTTGCATCCATTATAGTGACAGTTGTAATTTTTTAGTTTTTTGGCCTAATTTCATCGATAGAATTCCGAATTTGTCTGTTTTAGTTGCATGTTCTCCTAAATGCTCAATTATTCATTTTTTACTCTCGAAACCTATAAAAAAGTCAAATTGAAATAAAAATTATAAAACAATCTCAAATTAAGAAGAATTAGATATATATCATATACATTATCGATGCTATCACAAATACGGTTACCCATTTAGCTAAATTCATGTTGGTCCTGACATTATTCTTTTTATATTAAAAAGTTGTCCTCGAATGTATTTCCTTCGCTGACAATTACCTTCATCCACTTATGTCATAAAAAATGACAAAATTAACATATTCCAATTTCCATGACAATGACTTATACTGTTTTCGGAAGCTCGTAGGAAATTAATTCTTATGTTGGTGGCCACCATAGATCAAACTCATGACCTCTTGGGTTAACTTTTTAACTTTTTACCACTAGGCCAACCCGTGATGGTTACGACATTGTTCCTATTTAATAAAGTCTTATATGTCGACACTTTTTTTGGCGTTGTTATTTTTCAAGTCACAACACATATTTTTTGACATATAAATGATGGATATAGATAAATTAAATACATGATTCAACTTTACCCACATATGCTTAGAAAGATTTTTTTTTATTGGTAATAAAAAATGTACCTTACATTGTTGGTAAAGGTTTTATAATAATCCAAAAGATAAATTAATTGTAATACATGTATGTGTGACCTAATATTAATCAAACTAACTCATAAATGGATTTTGATCGATCTCATGGTCCACAAATTCTTCAACTACCTGCAAATTTCGTGAGCTCCTTCAAACGGCATGCGGAGAGCTTTTGAGAGAGAGGAAAAGTCGTGCAAAGCGTTTGCGAGAGAGGGGGAAATGTCGCCAGAGAGCATTTGCGAGAGAGAATGACAATGACGATGTGGGATGAAGTAAGAGTTTTTTTCAATCGTGGTTCACAAGAGGGATGAAAGCGTCGAATTATTATTTTTTTAAATCAAAAGGCGTACGAATGAAGGAATACATTGATTTTTTTATTAGGGTAATTTTTAATGACCCATAATTTATATTGTTAATTAACAACGCAAAAATTGTGACAAGAAAACTCAATTTGTGTCAAAAAAAATTGTGTCACGAAAAATTTCACATTTTTATTTTTACGACACATTTTATTCTCTCTCACCCATTTTTTCTTGATTTCAAGTGTCATTAAAACTCATATTTTTAAATAAATTTATTCGATGACAGTGACTAGATTGGTGGGTTCGACGGCGAAGGGTTGTTGTGGCAACAACGACGACAGTGGCTAGAGTGTGGAATCGATGGCGGCGAGTGGCATAAAATTGAAAGGCAAGGGTTCTTAACAACGATGCGGTAGCCCACTTCGTTCGATAGGATTTTTTTTTTTGCATTTTTGGTAGAGAGAGAAAAAAATTTGCATTAAGGCTTTCTTCGATGGCAGTGTTTTTGCTTGAGAGAAAATTTAGGGTTTTCATTTAGTTTAAATTACATGAGGGAGGGAAATTACAAAATTTTTAAATTTGGGGTTTTTTCATTTGGAAATATTTTTAGTGACACAAAAAAATTGTTGTTAATTAACGACACAAAAATTGTGTCAATAGAATTGTGTCAAGAAATAATCCATATTTTTATTTTCAACGACACAATTTACCTCACTTCACCCTTTTTTTTTCAATGATACAATGTCTTGATTAGTAGTGTCATTAAAACTCATTTTTCTAGTAGCAAAGACTAAAATAATGTCGAATAAATGATGTGATTATGAGAATTAACTAGTGTCAAGGAATTTTATATTTGCGATAGTAGTGCGGATATGTAATGTAATTTCTAGATGTCAAATGTATTAAGGTTGACCAATTAAAGCTTAGCGCAACCGACACTTGTATGTAAGTGAAGTTCAAAAAGTTCCAAATTCAAATTCTCCTACCCTCAATTTGTACTAAAAAAAAAACTGTCTTTTTTAGTAAGATGAATGTTTTATATCAAAATATGTCTTTTTTTAGTGGAATGTGACCTCTAACTTTTTCTTCGCACTACAAGATTTTTCAATTTTACTCAAAAAAATAAATGTCAGCCAAAGTTTTAATGACGTGTTTTACGATCCACATCGAGAGAAGTACTGTCCTACGAAAAATGTTGTCGTAGGCATATATACTGTTTTGGGCATAAAAGTTTTACCAACGAATTTGTAACGCCCTTGGAAAAAAAAAAAAAAAAAGGGTTAATAATAAAATAATATTATTTTATTATTAAAATTAAATAATTATTTTTTTTCCTTTTCTTTTTCTTTTCTTTTTTCTTTCTTTTCTTTTTTTTCCTTTCTTCTTCCCCCGCGTGCAGGCCCCCCCCCCCTCCATTTTTTCTTCTTCTCCTTCTTCCTCTTCTCCCAGCCGGCCGACTACCCAAATCAGTCCGCCCCGCCACGACGCAACGCCTCCGGTAGCCCACGTCGTCGCGCGCAGCAGCCAACAGCCGACGAGCCGGCTTGTTCGCGAAGCCACCGCGCGCCTCCTTCCGTTTCTCCTTCCGTTCCGACGAAGGCGCCCGCCGCCCAGATCTGCGCGCAACCGACCGTCCCAGCTGCAGCCTCGCCGTCGTGCGTCCGCAGCCGCAGCCAAACCCAGCCGAGCCCGACTCCGTCCGGCGAAGCCTCCTCGCACGTGCCCCAGCCTCCCAGATCTGCTTTTTCTTTCCGTTTCCGTCCAACCGAGCCCAGCCGAAACAACGAACCCCCTCCCCCTGCTCAGATCTACCTCCCGGCGTCTCCACTCGCCGCCGCCGCGTCTCCACGCGCCGCCGTGACTTCCAGCCACGTCACCCATTTTTCCAGCCGCGGATTTGAAACCGACCGTCGACCGACCCATACGTAAGGTTCCGCGAACTGGCGGCCGCGTGCCGTGGAGTGTCGTTGCAATTGTTTTACAGTAAATCGTCGAAGTGGTGCCTCGGGTAACAAATTTAAGTTATGAATTTTAGTTGTTTCAAAGCAAATTCGAGTTGTTGGTTGGATTAATTATTAACCGTTGTTCGGGTGTTGTTTGATTAAGGTGGTGCTTGAATATCCAAGTTTCGAAGCAAGCTTCCTTGGAAGTTTGGTTTCATACGAGTGGGATCTTGGTGAGGTTAAGGAGCTTACCTAACGCCGAGGTAAGGGACTTTCTACTGGACTCAATAAATATTATTTGGATGTATTGGCTGTATGATTTGTACTGATATACTGAGGAGGAATAACAATCATGAGGTGTATGTTTGAATGTGGACTGGAAGTTAATGTATATTGTGCTGACTGAATTTGGATGATGTTTATGTTAAGTGTTTGGGTGTGGACTGAAGGTTAATGTATATTGTGTTGACTGAATACGATTTTATATAAATGTTTGGATTGATGCGAACTTGTTGTCTAACGTATGTCGTGATTGCGGGGCTATTTACGTGGCTGACTGATGTAGCGATATGTGTCGACTGTCCTTGGGTTAAATTGGAATAAAAATGGTTGTTTGAGGTTAAGGGGAAAGTTCACGTGATTAGGACGTTTGACTGAGTTGTAAATTGACTGTTAAGAAGTATAGAATGGACTGAGGGGATAAATTATTAGTTTTCCTAGTGGATAGTTACCCTGCGGGTGTCCTTCGGGATTATCCCCTATATGTGCATCCTTCGGGAGCACTAGACTGATATGTGCATCCTTCGG
>CM046887.1:12641770-12666247 GCA_025688845.1 Cucumis hystrix
GGGGGGGGGGGGGGGGGGGGGGTTTTGAAGAGGTGTATTTGTGTTCTAAAAGCTACGAACGTGTTCTAAGTTCCACCAAACAACCGTTTAAAACTACAAAATAGCAACAAAAATTGCATATAAAATGACAGAGTGAACTCTTCCCATCTAAACCACCTTTTAAAACTACAAAGTGGAAACAAAAAAGGAATATAAAGGGACAAAGTGAACCTCTCCCTCCTAAATGCAACTAGAATTTTTTGAAGACAAAACTAGGCATTCAATGGTCATAAAAGCATAAAATACACAAATCGGACCCGTACAATTACACAAGAACAAAATTTCTTTTAATTGTACAAATTTAGCCTTAAGGTAGGTGTATAAAAACATAGAACATATATTCGCCTCCCCCTCCCCAAAACTATGAACGTGTCCTAAGTTCCACTTAAACTCTCTTTGAAACTACGTACAAATTGGAAACCAAAAATGAATATAAAGTGACAAAGTAAAACTCTTTCTCTAAATTCAACTAGCATTCTTTCAAGACTAAACCAGATATTTAATCGTCAAGAAAGCCTAAAATACAACAATTGGATCCTACAAATACACAAGAACAAAATTCCTTTCAAGTGCACAAATTTAGCCTCAAGGTAATGTAAAAAAAAAAAAAACAATTAGAACACATATACATCCCCCCACCCTCCCAAAATCTACGAATTTGTCCTACCTTCAACCTAACATCCCTTTAAAACTACAAAGTGGAAACAAAAAATGAAAATAAAGTGACAAAGTGAATCTCTTGATCCTCCTAAATCCAACTAAAATTCTTTCAAGACTAAATTGGACAGTCATCGGTCATAAAAGCATAAAAAGCAAGGATCCAACCCCTAATCTCCCTTTAAAACTACAAAGTGACAACAAAAAATGCATGTGAAGTTACAAAGTAAGCCCCTCCCTCCTAAATCCAACTAGAATTATATCAAGACTAAACAAGATATTTAATGGTCACGACAGCATAAAACACAAAAATCAAACTCCTACAAATACACAAGAACACAATTCCTTTCAAGTACACACATTTGGCCTTAAGGTAATGTAAAAGAATTAATTATCACACATGTACAGCCCCCAAATTCCTGTCCGGTGGGCTTTCACAAGCAATTACAAGATTCTCAAATTTACAGTATTCCTTATGTAGTTCTGGTCTATATTCTTTCAATAAGGCCTGTATTTTTTTATATATGTACTTATTGACACACTTGAGGATAAATCCACAATAAAATGTGTCTATGTCACGCCCTGCTCCAAAGAGCTCTATGTGATGAAGAGGAGACGTGATTGACTAGACATTTTACGCAAAGCTCTCCGCGAAGTAACGAATACAACACCTAGTAAGCGGGAATAAAGACTACCATAAATTTTTAATGTGAAATGTGGACTTATATAAAATAAGAGAACCTCGTTGATATTTCAAATAATAAGGTATATTCTGTAACACCCCAAAATTTAAGAAAATTTTAAATTTAATTATCTTGATTGAATTTAATTTAAGTTGGATTAATTTGGGGTATTATTTTAGATAAAAAGAGATATTTGTTTTTTTTGTGGAGATTAAAATTTATTTAAATATTTACAAAAAAAAATATCTAAATAAATTATGGAAATTGGAAATTTTCTATATTGTTATGGATTTGATAAGAGAGAATGATCTTGGTAAATTAATTTTGTGAGAGTTAAAGAATTTTGAATATATATGTATATATACGTGTAAAGTTATGGAAGACTTAACAAATTATATTATTGGGAACAATATAATTATGAATAATATATATATTTTGTTATATTTTTGGAAAAAAGATAAAAAGTGGGAATTGATGAGTATTTATTGAGGAGAGAGAAAATTTGTTTTGAAGAGGAAAAGAAAAGGCAAATGGAAAAGTAATAATAATATATCATAATTATATATTATTATTATTATTATTTTAAGAAAAAGAAAGGAAAAAGCAAACTAAAAAGAAGGAAAAAGAAAAAGGAAAAGAAGGAAAAAAAAAGAGAAATTAATAATAATAATAATATATTATTATTATTAAAAAGAAAAAAAAGGGGACTTCCTTCTTCTTCGTTTCTTCCTTTCTCCCCAGCCACCTCCCTCTCCACTCTTCATCTCTTCTTCTTCTTTAACATGTAGCCAAACGTTTTCCTCTCCTCCGTTCATGAGTCGTTTGTACCAATCGTCGTCCTTCGTTCACCATCTGACGATGCCCCTTCATTTTTCTTTATTCAACCCGAGCCGATCTTCTCTTTCAAATCCAAGCCGCACGTGAAATCCTCTTCTTCCAACAGTGAGATTCAAGCCGACATTCACCTCCATCTGTCGCTCAGATATAAGTCGCGGCCTCTGCCTTGTTACGAAGTTTTGTGGTTTGTGGTAAGGGTGTAGTTTTGGATCTTGATGGATGTTTTCAATAAATGGTTGGGTTATTTAATTGGTTGATATTGTTCTTGAAGGTACAAATTGAGGATAAAGCTTTAATTCCTTGAGTTTTCCATAAGTTTGGTTTGGATTTCAACTCTCCATCTACTTGGGTAAGTTAATGAAATTCACATTGGGCGAATTGATTAAATGGATGAAATTGTTTGTGGAAGTGATTGATTTCTATTCAATTATGTTTAGGTTCGTTGGACTTTAGTTCGATCAAGAAACTTAGGTAACGTTGAGGTAAGAGATTTCTACTACTGGACCCATACGTAGATTTCAATGATTAAAAGAACTTGTCTGCTACGCATGGACTTGAATGACTAAAAAGATATGACTGCTAAATGTAGATTGGTATGGTTAAAGGGACTTAATTTCTTAATGTAGATTTGAATGTGTTGATGGATTGACTGAATTAAAAATGTTGTACAGATTGAATTGACTGAACTGAGGTGGGTGACGCTTACGTATAAGTATAACTGTTTGAGGAACCGTTATGCTAATGTTTGATTATGTACTCGTTTGTGTAAATTGACGGTATATGTGTTGAACTTAAAGAAGGATATGATGGTAGTTTGAATTGTAAATTTAATTGATTGTTTAAAATGTTAGATTTGACTGAGGGGAATTATTAGCGTTATTTATAAGGTAGTGTGCCTTGCGGGTGTCCCACGAGATCACCACTTGTTGTGTATCCTTCGGACGCACTAGACTGATATGTGCATCATTCGAGGGCACTAGACTAATATGTGCATCCTACGGGATCACAAGATTGTTATGATGCAGGGTACCTCCCAATAGAAAGTTAATAATTTTACCCCTAACGGGACCAGTAGTGGGTCTCTTACTGGGTATATTTATACTCACTCTTTCATGTTTAATTTTTCAGGCAAGGGTAATATGAGAGGCAGACCGACAAGGGACAAGAAGGAGATGTGATCACCATAGGGGAATTTTCTTCAAAATTGCTTCCGCTTAGTGTCTTTACTGTTTTTCAGTTTTGAGGATTTAAAATGAGTTTCATGTTTAGAACAGTTTGTTTTGAGTAATTTATAAACAATACTTTAGAAATTTTATTTTGTTAAAATAAGGCCCGTATGAATTTCTTTGATAATGATTGTTTCAAATAAATTTTATAGTATTTTGTGTTAAGCAAAGTGTTTTTGTTTAAAAATAATGACTTCGACTTAATCTGAAAAGTTGGGTCTTTACATATTCTTTACAAAACCAATAAACACAACTTAAAACAACACTTATACTCTCCTCGCTTAGCTACAATATGCTATGTAAGTTGACAATGGCCACTACCAAAATGATACATTCTAAAAAAAACATGGTAGGCGATGAAGGCTACAAGTTCAACGCTGGATGTACTTCGATACTTAGGGAGAATAAAAAAAAACATTTGAAAGGTTATACGAAAACGTCTAGTGAGGGGGGTTTTTTATCAACACCTTGAATACACCAAGTTTGTCTTAACGCACTATAGATATTTCGCCAAATCAAGTGATATCAAATAATATGTAAGCCCAATCATTATATCTTTAAGTTTTAAAACGCATTCAAGGCGTTGGAGATTTTTCAACATCTCAATTTTATCAAAAATTCGTAAATCATAGGGAAAATCTATTCTTTCATTATTCATTATATCACATAGTATGTATTTTGCATAACATAGTCTTTTTCGTAGAATCATTCTGCTTGTTCAATTTCATCTTTGTACCCTTTCCTCAGCTCAAGCATTTATCACACTCTTTTACCAAGTTGAAGTTGTGAGGAGTAATCTCAACGCATTTACCAAGTTCCATAAATCCCACTATATAATACGCGTTTTTCCATGTCAGATCACACAGCAAGTAAGGAGCATCCTATACCAGATCACACACAAGTATGAGGCATCCTACTCAAGATCACATAGCATGAATAGGACATTCTATTCTATAACACATAATAAGAATAAAGCATTTTATCCCAGATTACAGAACAATGATAAGGCATCCCGTACCATATCATACAACAAGTATGAGGCATCTCACACCAAATCATATAGCAAGTATGAGCAATCTCATCGCATAAGGTACAAAAGATCATCTTATTTCATTTCATCATTTCAATCCATGTTAAATCTCATTCATTTGCAAATCACATGCATTTTAAGAATTGATAAACCATAAGGGAAATCGTATAAAGTTTTCATAGAAATACATTTAAGGATATAAACACATTTGAAATAGTTTTTAAGAAGAATCACGCATAGTTACAATAGCGAGTTGCTACCCATGAGCTCCCTTGCACTTTTCGGTCAAGTTCAGGCTGGATTAAAATCTCTGAAGACCTTGGAAGTTCTCTCACTAATTTCTCTTAAGTACGCTCATGTTAAAGCAACTTCATAAGGGTCAAATTTCATCTATTTGTAGACTTTCCTAGTGAAGGTTTCTATGTCGGAATGATTACTTCTGCCAGTGGTGAAAATTGGTCTAATGTTAGAACGTCGTGTGTCTCTACCATATTCTTATCCTAAATTTGGATGCCAAGGTCAAATTAGTCACTGACTTCCTTACCTGAGGCTGAAATTGCTCATTACTTCCTGGTGAAGTAAGCTTGTACCGTCGCAAGAATCCCTCTCGTAGTCTTTTCTTGTCGCACAGTAGTTCTCATCGCATATATAGGCTATCTTCGTTGCATGGAGTCTTATCCCAGAAAGGCATATTGCGACCAGAGCATCACAGTCTACATATGAAAAAACAATTATGGTAAGTTTGGGTATGAGATTAGCACAACAAAAGCAAAAACCTTACAGGCAAACAAGCCTTTATATTTCCAATGGCATTGCTAGGTACATCCTTGTGCTTAGAACAATTAAATGAAATTGTGTTCTGAGTCGCTATCCCAATATCGTTGCTAAACTAGTTTTCCAACATTTTTCACAATGGTAATGCAGATCTTTACATATAGATCCAAACTAGTGTTTCAGCTATTTCCTAGCTCAATACTTCTTCTTTGTTCTAGAACTCGATCCTGTAAAAAGAACATATATACTTCTTTCATTAGTGGTTACTATAATATTTAGTTGTTCAACTAAAGACATACTATTGTCACTTGATGGAGGGGTTGTGTCAACCTTTATAAAGAGACCCATAGCCAAAGTGTTATCTTCTTGAACTAGTTCATTGGCAAAACGATCTTGACGTTGTCCCACCATAGAACTACAATCACACAAACCAAGAATAACATCAAACATAATATGAATGTACATAGCGACACACGAAATGATAAAATATGAATTAAACCAGTTCTTATATAGTTATTCATTGCCATGATCATCAAAATTTAGATATCGATTTGAACTAGAACTCTTCTCTATAGGTGCTTCTACATCTTCTGGTTCATCATTTCTAAATTGGTTTCCTCCAAAGATATTACACTTTGATTCAATTGTTGTAAAATTGTCCTCCTCTAAATATAGTACACTTTTATAAAATTGTCATCCTCTGAATATGTTATACCTTGATTCAATTGTTGGGGATGAACTTGACGTTCAACAACAGTATGATCAATATTATCTTAACATAATACTATAACTTGGATATATTCATCAACTCAATCCTTAGAAGTGGGTAACCGATTGGTGAAACCACATGCGAGCTATACCTTGACTAGTAGTGAGCGGATTGAGTTCTGTAAGTTCTTGATAGCAGTTAAGTTTCCGGATGGATTCGTTTCTAATATTTCACAATGTGTGAATGCAAACGAGGGAAAAATATCAGGTCTCAAAACGCACGACTGTCATGTACTGCTACACCAACTTCTTCCAATCAGCGTTAGAGCCTTCTTACCAAAAAATGTGTACACTGCAATTACTGAACTGTGTAGTTTTTTTCGTGATTTGTGCGCCAGGACGAAAAAAATAAGTGATTTGGACAGATTGCAGTCAGATATTATAATTATTTTGTGCAAATTGGAAAGAATATTTCTACCTGCTTTTTTCAGCGTCATAGTACACCTTGCAGTTCACTTGTCATATGAGACGAAGGTTACTGGTCCCGTTTCTTACAGTTGGATGTATCCCATTGAAAGAAGTCTTCGGACACTAAAACAATATGTTCGTAACAAAGCACGTCCTGAGGGGTCTATTGCAGAAGGATATCTTATGAACGAATCAAGTACTTTCTGTTCACGCTATCTGAAGGGGATTGAGACCCAATTCACAAGAGATGATCGAAATGATGATATCATTGAAGAGGATGAGGTCATTGGTGAGTATGAAGTATTTGTTCAGAAAGTACGAACATTGGGAGCGTCACATTTACGAACTATATCACAAGAAGAGAAAAGACTCTTTCATTGGTACATCCTCAGCAATGTAGATGAAATAGCCGAATACTGAAGGTACACAAATATTTCTATACATATTTTAGGATTTTATACCTTGCCGACACATAAACTGATCACAATTGTGTAATTTAGAAAACACCTTCTTTTGATACGTCGTCGAGGTGAAAGCTTTTCTGAACTGTTTAAAAGACACCAATGAGCATTTGTCGATTGGTTCAAAGCTCAGGTATTTCAAGTGAATGACTTCGAGCATTTCTACTTTATACATATTTTATACATATAAGTACTTTTATGCTAAACCCAATTTCAGGTTATGGCAGAAATGCGTGACAATTCAAACATTTCTCAAGATTTATTTGCACTCGCAATGGGACCCTCACTTGATGTCCGCTCTTACAGTGGATGCATTGTTGGTGGCGTATGATTTCACACGTTGGAGCGTGATTCCCGATGCACAACACAAAATAGTGGAGTCATGGTAATCGGAGAAGGAAGTGAAGGCAGTGCCAACAACAATTTTTACGATGTTTTGGATGAAGTGTTGCACGTTCAATATCCATTTCTACGACGTGCTTGGTTATTCAAGTGTCGATGGTTTGACATAGACAAAAAAAATCATAAGACGCACGAAGAACTAGGCTACAAATCAATAAACACGTCCCATTTTTGGTTCGCTGAGGAACCTGTGATTCTCGCAACCCAAACACATCAGGTGTTTTACCTTGAGGATCCTAAAAATGGTATCAATTGGAAAATTTTTCAAGTGGTGCAAAATAAACGTGTATGGGACGTGCCAGAAGTATAAGATATTGAGAATGATAAACTTAATGTAATGGAAATCGTCTGAATTCATCTTGTGTGATTATGTTTCTAGCTCTCCACTTGGTTATGTCTCTAAAATGATAAGTATATTGAGTTAGCAATCTTACCACTCTCACCCGTACAAATCAAATGACAATTTCTCATGAATAGGATCTCCTTTTCATCTTTTCTTAAACTAAACTTCTTATTTAACCAATTTCTTGCATGGCCTAAAGGATTGAGGGTTTACACATAATGCGTAGAGGAATTGATGGAACTTGCTATATGCGTTGAGTTTACGTTGTATAGACGCAACTTGGCAAAAGAGTATGGTAAACGCTTGAGTTGAGGAAAGGGTATACGAATGTGAATGAATATGTAGAATAATTCAACGAAATGAATATTTGATATCCGAGAGGCATCGTTATGATAAACTGTGAAATGTTAAGTTACTATGCTAAAATGCCTATTACTTATAGCTGATTTTATGGCTTTACGATAACATTGACTTTTTTAATGTGACTGTTAAAAGATCCCACAAACTAGGTGTTTTTGTCTAATATTTCAAATGTTTGTTTTATTCCCTTCAAGGTATCGAAGGACATCCAACATTGAACTTTTAGCCTTGATCACCTTTTATGTCTTGTACTCGTATCATTTTGATAGTGGCCACTGTCATTTTGCATAACAAGTAGGAGATAGATGAGTAAAGTCAAGTCATTCTTGAGTGTTAATGTTTAAAAGTATCTGTATTTTGTCTCTTTTGGAGGACTTGAGTGTCAATGTTCAAATGTATCTTTATAGTTGTTCATTAATCAAGTGTTCTTCCTTCTCTCAACTTCCACGTTTAAAATTTGTAAATTAAGAAGTTGTTCCGCATACTAGGCATTTGGTGTGTCATCTTGCGAGAGATATGTGTTCAATGTCTAGGCGCTACACCCTTTATTTGGTCTCGTAGTGTGACTTTTGGGGCGAGGCGTGACCCAAAGTTTTTTGAAAATGAAATTGAGGTGTGTTTACAACCGTTGATTGAAGAGTTGAAGGAGTTATGGAATAATGGTGTGCGAACTTACAATTGTATGAGCGGGGAGTTCTTTCTATTATGTGCATGTTTGTTGTGAGCATTAATGACTTTCCAATATGTGGAGACTTGTCAGGATGGAGTACCAAAGGTTATCAAATATGTCCTATTTGTAAAGAACATATATCACTGTTTAAAATAAGAGAAAAAAAATCACTTTCATGGGTCATCGACGTTACCTTCCAAGTAACCGAAATTGGTGTAAGAGCAAGCAACATGGTGATAAATCGGCCTCTACCCATTGTAATGAATGACAATGAGATCTTAGAACAAGTTGACTCATTATCCTTTCCAATACTAAGCGTATCTATCCATCAAAGATGAGAAGATAACTTAATTTTGTAAGTTCTTGAAATTAGTAAAATTTTCTGATGGATTTTTCTCAAACATATCATGATGTGTTAGTGCAAATGATGAAAATTGGGGATCTAAGACTCATGACTTGCATATTCTACTCTCAACAACTTATTCCTATTGGTGTTCGAGCATATCTATGAAAGGATGTGTATACACCTACTGGGGCAGTTATGTAAGATTTTCATGATTTATGAGTGAAAGTAATGTGTTACAGGCTTGAATCCATTGCCATATGATATTGTACTCATTATGTAAGTTAGAAAAACATTTTATGTTGGCTTTTTTATGTAATGGTTCATCTTTGTTGTTCACTTGCTATAAGAAGCAAAAATCATTGGTCCATTTACATATAGTTGGATGTACCCTATTAATAGAAGTTTGTGAACCTAAAAACAATATGTAAGAAACAAACCTCATCCTGAGGGTTCAATAGCAGAAGGATTTATCATGAGTGAATCTTTGACTTCTTGTTCCATGTATCTATCTAGAATATAAATAAGATTCAATAGAGAGGCAATACCGATGACTCAATTCCTGTTGACCTAAGTTGTGGACATTTTGATGTGTTTAGGCAAAATGTACGACCATTATGGGGTAATTTTGAAGATTCTAATAGAAAATGAGAAACGAATGGTACATTGTTATGTACTAAACAATCATTCTAAGATAATGTCTTATTATAGGTATGTTTCTCATATCTTATAAGTTTAGACAATGTCCATCAAATTACGCTCAGCCTTAGACAGAACTTTACCGGTGGAGTTCCCTTATAACCTTAAATCCTATTTGTCCTACTTAGTTTCATTAAACTAAAATAAGACATAATTAGAATCCTATTAAAATTAATGTGATCGTAGGTCTATTTAATTTTAAATAATTTAAAATTAAATTAAATTAATCTTAAGATCTTACGTTTGCATGCAACTCTTTATTATAGGTTGACTGTTTCCAATAATCAAATTTTATAATAATTATAAAATTAACTAATTAGTCCTATAATATGCATAATATGGTTTAATTAATAAAAAAAATTAAGTAAATAATAAACCATGCAACATGCAAAACATTACATTAATATAACAATTATATTAAACTATTGATGTATTATATTTAACTAAGGGTTAATTATATTTAACTAAGTAATGTCATACATTGTGTTTATCCAATTTCATATATTTAAAATATCAACATAAAATCATGCATCAATACCATATAATAGCATTTATAATATATAAAAATAAATGAACATGCTTAGAAAATCATGCAACTAAAATATAACACTTATATTTAAGAATGATGCACGATAATTATAATCCTAAGGTGGGATTTTAAACTATATGACATACATTATGCATATAATTAATTTAATCAAACATCACATGTAATAAAAGATTAAATAATAAAATGGACTGAATTTAACACCCCTAAAAAAATAATCAAATTCATATAATCATATTATATTAACTTATTTAATTAAAACAAAAAAAATTAGAAAAAACTAAAAATAGTACGATCTAGAAATCAAACCCATGACCTCTTGCATCTATTGTGGATGAACAACCTGCACCAGCAATCCATTCACGATACTTTAAGCACTCGCAAAAAGAGTATATTTGTTTTGAATTTTCCTTTTTTTAAAATAATCAAATGATGCAAGCTGCAACTCTCTGTACAATTTGAATATGTACATAATAGTAAAAAGTAATCCTCCAAAATCGAAAAATATTCAAGAATCTCCAGCTTCACAACAAGACTTGGCATCAATCAACTCAGACTTACAAACTGAATTACAGAATTAAAATGCGCAAAACAAAAGGCCCTTACATCAATCAAATTAATGAAACGGTAATCTAAGGTGCCAAAATAAAAAACGTCTATTTTGCAAACTCCATTCATAATGCAAAAATCTTACCTAATTAATGCAAATTTTAAAATTCCCTATTAAAATTTGAGATGGCTTAGATACCAATTGATGGGATAAAAGCCCATGGCATCAGAAGATTTTATTGAACCATTCCTCAATTTAATTTGAGAAGTTCAAAATATCAATACGCAAATTAATACAAAAACTTATTATAACTTAAAGGCTAAGCATGCTTTCTAATTATAGATTAGAGAAAGAAAAATTTACTTAGTTTGACGCCTATGAATTTACTAAAACTCGAAATTGGGACACCACCCGTCAGAGATCTTTCTATCATCTGGAATAAGATTGGTTTATGGGAAGCAATTGGAATGGGAAAAAATTTAGAAAGAAACCATTTTTTTGCAGAGAGAAAAAGCACTGATTTTTTCTTAATTAAGAAAAACTGTTTTTCTTTTGCATATTTATAACTCCCTTTCGTTGAGAGTGTAAGAGAGAATAATGAGATTCTATTAATTTAAAAAATATTAAATTAATGAAAATTTCAAATAAAATAATTAATCAATCAATCAATTAGTTAATAATTAATTAAATCATATTTAATTAATATTTCATTTAAATCACATTTAATGAATAGCTATCTAATATCCTATACTTTTAAATTAATTTAATTAAATCAAATTTAATTATATAAAATTAAACTAAAATATTAATTAATTAATAGCTAAATTAAATATCTTATATTTAACTTAATATTTGAATTATATTCAAATATAAATTTCTCTCTCATAATTAATAATTTTAATATGAATCCAATTCACATTAAATTAATATTTGAACTCATTCAAATATTTTATCTCTCATAAATTGATTTGAATCATATCCAAAATTAATTTTATATAATATAGTTTGATTAAAATATTAACTTTATTTTATAATGTATCACCATACATTATACTAATTCCCAAAGTAAATTTGAACATTTAAAATTACAACCAATATAAATAAATCTTATTACCCTTTACAAGCTAGGAATGGGGCCTAATTGACCTACAGATCAGAAGCTACAACGATATGAGATTAATTGGCTAAACTCATTAACCAATATAAATAATTAGTATTTGTTAACTGTGTGTACACTCCACTAAAGACTCACAGTTGAACTCTTCTTACCGTAAATATATTTTTGGGTCCATGGATATAGACCAATAACAGTAAGTTAGTCGTTCACGAGTGTTCGTAACACCAGTTGGGTCAAATTTTTGTTTTACTCCTTGGTTAGCTCTAGTCCTTAAATACTAGTGCTCCTCTAATGAACAACGTATTTATGGTCCACACAAATAAACATAAAACCCTCTCGTGCCATAGAGAGTGTAGGGCCCTTTGTTCAAGTCTCGAAGACACCATTTAATGAAACGTTCATCTACTTACCCTAACGTCGGGAATAAGTGAATTCCATCTTGTGTGATTATGTTCCCAAGTCACCATTCGACCTTGTCCTCAAAATGATAAGCATATTAAGTCGGCAATCTGGCCATTCTCACCCGTACAAATCAAAGGATAATCCATCGCGAACAGTAGTTCATAATACACTAAGGATATTAAGACTAAGTTACCTAGGTCATCCTAATGAAATAGAAACCTAACTAGTTAACGGAGTTACATCTAGTGGTTACTATTTCGTGGTCCGGTCTTATGCAAACTCGTTACATAGGATACCCTCACTCGCATGTCACCTACACTAACATGTTGGATCATTGCATTTGTATCAAATACAAAGTGAGCCGTATCCATAGTGTTACCAGGATAAGGTACCCAGCGTTATCCCTATACTATAGACCCTTTAAATTAATCTCGAACTTTGATCCCTGTATGTCTCTACATGTTGTTCAAGACTCATCAAACAACTTACACTACAAGAAAAACCCTCTACTACGACAGTTACTTATATCACAAAATAGAGGGAGAAAAAAAAACTATCACAAAAGGGAAAAAAACGCGTTTTTGGCGGGAAAAGGTGGAATTTTTCGTATTATACTTTTCGCGACAGTTATTTAATGTCATAGAATATCAATAAAATAATAATAAACTAATATATTTAATATATGAAAAAAAAGGGTTTTTTAGTTAGGATTTTAACCTATTCATGTCGTGTCTTCATCCACTGCCATTCCATTCCATTCGCATCCGTGGCCACCACCGTTTTTTGCCCCCCAATCTTCAAATCCTTTGAGGGTTTTCTCCGGACGAAGACCACTTCCATCACCGCCACTGCCCTCGTGCTCGTCTCCCCACTCCAACGGTGCCAGAGCTTCCTTTACTGGACGAATTCGTATTTCCCTATCCTGTTCAATCCAGCCGTGTCCTTAATCTCCAATCCGCCGCATTCTCTCAACATTGAATCCGCCGCCGTCACCTCCTCTATCGGTAATTCGTCTGTTCCTTTTCTATTTCTCTCTCTCTCTGTGAACTTGTTCTCTGTCACACTTTCCCTCAGCTCCATGGGCAAACATTAGTTTGGTGTTCAATTTGCAATTTTGGTGTTCAATTTGCAATTTTGGTGTTCAATTTGCAATTGAGAGTTCTTCTATTCCCACTGTGACATCTTTGTGCAAACCTAATGAACTCATTTGCACATTCTTGCATTCTGGAACTATCTTCTTTTGAAATCTTTTGAGATCTTCCCCTTTTCTGGAACTATCTTCTTCATTATTCTCTCAACATTGGCTATTGGTAGTTGAAGACTTTCACAATTCTCTTCCATAGTATTCTTTCTCATCAACAATGTAATAATGTTGGTTGTTGCAACACACACACACTTAGTTACGTGTATATATATACACACACCCGAGCATGGTATGGTAGAGTGTTAAAGTACCGATATAACGAAATTATAGGGTTTTGTCTATTTAGTTCTTGAACTTTAAAATGTACGTGTCTAGCTAGCTAGTAGGTTTATGAACTTTTAATTTTGTGTTAAATAATATATATATAGTAGTAGGTTTACGAAGTTAAAAGTTGTGTCTAATAAATTTTAAAACTTTCAAATTTATATGTATGTAATGTACATTACATATTTTCATTTTTGTGTCTAGTATGTTGTTGAATTTATGAATGTACTATAGCACAAGATTGAAAGTTAGTGTCCGTTATGTATAAAGTCAATTTTGTTCTATATATCTAACAACATATTTATTTTAAAAAAAATATGTTTGACCGACCTTATTTGATACAAAATTTAAAATTCAAAGACTTATTAAATATTTTTAGTTTAATAACCTAATAAACACCAAGTTCAAAGTTTGGAGACAAACTAAATATTCACTTTAATGTTTTGGAACTAAATAAACTCAATTCCTTAACGTTTACAGACTAACGAGTTATGATTTTGCATGATATTAGAGTTGAATATCAAGTGTGTAAACTTCTATAGTACAGTTTCTTTTTCGATTAGTATTAATTTCATTTGTTGGTCTAGATTTAACGGTGATTTAAGCTCAGTTCAAGAGTGATGACTCAGTATAAAAATAAAAAATATAAATATCACTTTAGTTGTTGAAAACAAAAGAGGATGAAAAGAAAAGAAAAAGAACTCAATGATATATTATTTCACAATGAAAATTGTTAATTTTCAATATGGAATATACTTCATTTAAATAAAAATTGAGAAGAGATAAGAGAAAGAGTAGAGAATAATTAGAAATTAATAACTTCATATACAATGTAACTAAATTCAAAACCTAAAAAAGATTCCATCTATAATTGGCAAAAATAAAATAATAACTCTCTTTTATATGAGTGAGTAATGTATATATATATATATATACATATATAAACTTTGGTACATTACATGATGGATTAATAAAAGTGGGGTTAATTAATTAACCTTTTAAATAAGCTAAATTGTAAGACATAATTCCACATTAATTAATGGTTAGCTCTAAAATATCTCTTTTTGTTTTTTTTTTTTTTGTATTTTTTGGGTTTGAACATGTGAGCTATGAATATTAACCTAACTGTTGTTTTAATATTGTTGATTCTTCTTCTTCTATTTTTTTTTAAACTTTTGATGACTGTATAACGTGTGGGGAAGGTAAATTTGTTTGATGTTAAAGTGTATGTTTATGGTAGATCAAGGGTTGAACATTGAGTTCGATAGGAAAACATAGGGGGTCAGGTTGGCTCGGGATAAAAATAGTCAGGAGTCGATGCGAATCAAAGAGGCATGTCATAAAAAACTATGGTGAAGGGCTAAATTAAATGTGAGAACAAAATGAGATATTTGAGCTTAAGTGTTCATTGCATGATGTTCTGATTTATGACCATGTAATCTAAAATGTAATCTAACCTGAACAATATTGCTCAAGTAGTTGTTATTGAAATTTAGAGGATCATTGGAGTTATGAAGTATTGTTTAGAATACTTTTAAGTTAAGCTGAAAACTTTCAACTCTCACGCATGTTTTGTTTTTCTTTTTTTTTCCTGTGAGTTGATTAGCTATTTTGGAAATATACTTGTGTGTGTGTGTCAGTTTTATTTGTGTGTGGGTGTGTGCTGGTTTTTCTTACCACAATCGTTTCAAATTCAGTTATCTATATAGTGCTATTTTGTATCTCTTAGATCATTGTTTGAGTTAGAAAATTTTTGAATGCTATCAAATAAATTATTGCTGGACAACAATACTCTTCAACATGATGTACATTTGATTGGCATTTAAGCTTTTTAAGGATGGTATATTTGAGTATTTTGAGGATTATGTACTGTTTTGAAAGTTTGAGTTTTAAAAGTTGTTGCCCAATATCTCTTTTGTAATCTGGTTTATGTAGAGGCCAATTTAGAAGATTGAATTTTTATAAATCTACACAATGGACAAGTCATGGATGATGAAAAATAGAATGTCAAGAGAATATGATTTAGGAGTCAAAAGGTTCATTCAATTTGGTTTGAGTAATGCCAAAGGTTCTAATTCAATTAGATGTCCATGTTTGAATTGCGGCAATCGTTTACTTAAGGATGTCTCAACAGTTCGGTATCATTTGTATGCCAATGGAATTGATAAAAGTTACAAGGTATGGTTCTGGCATGGTGAAGAATTGAACTCAGATAACATTACCAACACGATGGAAAATACAATGGATGAAAATGATGATTTATTTAATACAGTTAATATGGTTCAATCCATTCAAAAACAATCTTCTAATGCATCCAATACCTTTGCACTATGTTTGATGACGCGAAGAAACCCTTATACCCAGGATGTAAGAAATTCACAAAGTTGTTAGCCCTCGTGAGATTGTATAACCTGAAGGTTAGGTATGGTTGGAGTAACACTAGCTTCTCTGAATTACGGTCCATAATAAGTGATCTATTACCTGATAAGAACGAAATTCCATCTTCCTTATACGAAGCGAAGAAAACACTAGGTGCCTTGGGACTAAATTACCAAAAAATTGATGCATGTCCTAATGATTGTTGTTTGTAAGAAAAGAATATGAAAACATGAATAAGTGCCCTAAGTGTGGTTTGTCAAGGTGGAAGATCGCTAAGAACTCAAACAAGGAAAAATATGGTGTGCCTGGCAAGCAGATGTGGTACTTTCCAATAGTTCCAAGATTTATAAGAATGTTCAAGCGATTCGAAAATGCTAAGAACTTGCTTTGGCATGCGGTAGATAGAAAAGTTGATGGTATTTTGAGACACCCGGCTGACACTCCATCATGGAGGTTGATTGACCACATGTGGCCAACCTTTGGGTCAGAATCGAGAAATCTACGTACAGTTGTTGGCCTACTACCACTACAATATACAACCTTCCACCATGACTGTGTATGAGAAAAAAATATTTGATGTTGACAATGTTAATATCAGGTCCAATGCAACCGGGATACGATATCAATACGTACTTAGCACCCTTAATTGATGACCTACAAATGTTGGGGAAAGATGGAGTTCATTGTTTCGATGCATATAAGGAAGAATACTTCACACTACGGGCTGTCTTAATGTGGACCATCAACGATTTTCCAGCATATGGTAATCTATGCGGTTTTAGTGTGAAAGGATATAAGGCTTGTCCAATATGTGGAAAGGAGACTACTCAATAAGATTGCAACATGGAAAAAAAATGTCATACATGGGACACAGGAAGTATTTGCCAAGACATCATCCATACAGATTACAAAAAAAAAAAATTTAATGGGAAGCAAGAGCATGGAATTCCTCCACAATCCTTGTCGGGGGAGGCCATGTACCTTAAGCTGAAAGACATGATGTTTTCATGTGGGAAGAAGGGTGGGAAGACCGTGCATAATGAATGTGACAATGACTATTGGAAAAGAAGACCATAATTTTTCCAACAACCATATTGGAAACACTTGCATGTTCGACAATGTTTAGATGTTATGCATATTGAAAAAAATGTATGCATGAACATAGTGGGCACCTTGCTTGATATACCAGGAAAAAGTAAGGATGGGATGAATACTAGACTGGACTTGGTTGAAATAAAAATTAGACCAGAATTGGCACCAACATTTACCGGTTATAGAACTTACATCCCTGCAGCATGTTATACACTATCAAGAGAAGAGAAGTATCGATTTTGTAAGACTTTGTCAGAAATTAAAGTTCCAGAAGGTTATTCATCAAATACTAGTAGTCGTGTCTCTTTGGATGACTTAAAACTGACCGGCCTTAAGTCGTACGACTGCATGTTTTAATGCAGCAACTGCTTCCAATTGCAATACATTCAGTCTTACCGAAGAATGTGAGGTACATTATCAGTAGATTGTACTTTTTCTTCAACACGATTTGCGTCAAAAGTTTATCCGTCTCAGATCTTGATGCATTGCAAGAAGATATAGTTCTGACTTTATGCAATCTTTAGAATTATTTCCCACTCTCGTTCTTTACAATCATGGTTCACCTTGTCGTTCATCTCTTTAGAGAAGTAAAGCTTTGTGGACCTGTATATTTGCGGTGAATGTACCCATGTGAACGATGCATGAAAGTGTTGAAAAGTTATGTTCGCAATAGAACTCGACCGGAAGGATGCATTGCAGAAGTAAGCATATGTGAGGAGGCAGTTGAATTCTGTTCAGATTTTATTTCTGGATTAGATCCTATTGGACTTGGGTCACTCAATTCAAGGGCAGACATACAAGGCGATCGACCACTGTCAGCAGGAACATATGTCCAACAACTGAAGCAAGCACATCTTCATGTCTTACAGAACACTGGAGAAGTGCACCCATACGCTGAGTAAGTATTCGTATGATTATATACTGCCATTAATTTACCCTCAGGGACCATTTTAATCTATGAAACATTTTGTAGACAACATTTCAATCAATTAAAGATGGAAAATCGCAGAAGAGCCAAAAATGAACAATGGCTACAAGTTGAACATAATCGATCATTTTGTGCATGGTTTAGGGATTAGGTACTTAAACAATCAAAATTCATTTTCGTTTCATCTAATTGTTCAATATTTAGAACAACTAACTGCTCTATTCAATAGGTGATGAGTGAACTACAGGAAGGAAAGGTTCTCTCGAACACCATACGTTGGCTTGCACATGGACCCCACCCTGCTTTAATGACGTACGACGGGTACATAATTAATGGAACGTCTTACCACACAAAGTCTTGTGATGACCATCGAAAGGTTCAAAACAGTGGGATTATGTTAGTCGCAACAACAATGCAAGTGTCTAGTGCGAAGGACAAAAACCTGATCGTTTGTGACATGTCTTTCTATGGCACCATTCAAGAGATTTGGGAAGTCAACTACAATACGTTTAAGGTTGTTCTTTCCAAATGCAATTGGGTTGAAAATAATGCTGGTGTTCAGAAGGACGATCATAATTACACACTGGTGGACCTTAGCCGAATTGGCCACTCTTCATATTCGTTCATTATTGCCACACACGGAAGACAAGTATTCTATGTCCCAGATCTTGTTGATGCAAGATGATCCGTTGTTGTGATGCCACCCGCGAAGAACTTTCCCTACAAATGTGTTGATGATGACGTAGGCGACATGTTATCTCATTATCCCCCACTCTCTTCTTACCACACAACATGTGATATTGACGAATGTGGTGAAACATATGCTAGACCTGACTGTGAAGGCATATGGGTTAGCAATTGACTTTGATAAGTATGTATAGTAAGATGCATACACTTTGTTATTTGCGTGTGTCATTCAATGTTCATTACATAGAGTTAATCAATGTCTTTTTTTCTTCTTTGTAGGACAATTCCATTTTCATATATGACTACTTCATAATCTACCGTTATCAAGTTTTCTTTTCATGTTCAACAGTTTCTTTGTTTTCAAATTTCGGAGAATTTTATGTAGTAGATATTCTAATTTGAAAGTGTTATGTGCGTTACCATATTTAGTGTGAACTTTGCGTAATTAAGTGTGTATGAATCGTTTCCTATTTTTTTTTAGAACCAAGTGTTTATTAACGTTTAATTATGAAAGTCATGTATCGGTTCTAATATTAGACTTTTCGGTTATGTTAACACTTTTTTGGTTATTTCACAATTCACATTTACAATTAATTGTTATGTAAGTGTTATAAAATATTAAATGAGTATTGTTACTAACAGTCTGTTGGGTTATGTTTTAAACCACATGTATGTTTGCAGTAATGGTTCATTCAGATGATGATCAGGTTGTTACACCCCTTGAAAGAGGGGAAACTAGTAGCCAGAAAAAGAAACGTGGCCCTACGGGAATGAAAGATATAACACGTTGTAGTAGTGAGGGGCGGAGAATGGTTATTTAGTACAACGAACTAGGTCAACCTATTGGACCAAATGCAACAAAATTGAAGAGTTTTATTGGAACGACCGTAAGGTTTCACGTTCCTATCACGTACTCTACTTGGCATGCCGTTCCAAAAGAGATGAAGGAGAAAATCAATGAACTAATTGAGGTAAAAATCATTCTAATTGAGTGTACGTATATTAAACCACTAACTTCAACATATTTAATACTTTTGATGTGTTTTTCACATTGTAGGCCGACTTCATTCTTGACCCTAAGTCGAAGAAAAGTATACTTCAAAATGCGAGAGTATGCTTTCGTGGATTCAAGTCGAGATTAATAACTACGTACGTACTGCCATTGAAGGACGATGTGGAGAAATTAAAACACCCACCAACGGAGTATTCATTCATCGATCAAGACCATGGAATGAATTTGTGGCTTCACAATTGAAGGAAGATTTTGAAGTAAGTATGAAGATCCGAACATTTTGCTATACTTTATGTACAATTTGTTACCCAAATATGTTAATTTAATTGAGGTTATACAATTTTTTCTACAGATAAAAAGTGAAGGTAAACTGAAAAGGAAGCTATACAAATACAACCATAGAACATCTCACAAAGGGTATGCAAATCTTGTTGAGGAGTTGGTAAGTAACGATTTTGTGATCTAACAAAAATGTTGTTTCCCATTATTTGTGATCTTAATTAAACCCTAATTTTGTCTCTTCAAGAATTTAAGAATGGTATAGAAATTAGTGATTAAACCATAGGGAATTACAACTAATTAAATATGTGCTTTGTTTTCATGATGTCTTAGGAAAGTGGTCCAGTGGTCCAAAACAGTAGAGAAGAGAATAGGAAAGTTTTAGGTGCTTTGGCATTGTCACTGCCCTTAAATATTTGCTTTGTTTTCATGATGTGAGATTTCAAATTTGAACAGAAATTAAAGTTGGTGTTGCTTTATCTTTTCTTCAACATGATCAACTTCAATAACTTCCTTTTCTGTTACATGAAAAGGGTTAAACATAAGGAATCACTTCTATTTTTTTTGCCTAATTAGAATCTCAGACTTACAAAATAGAAGTTACGACCCCATTTTTTAAGTAAGGAAAAGCACAGAAGGGATGGAAGGACTCATATATGCTTAATACAATGCACTGAAGTTGTTCAGTTGTTCTGTTGTGTGGTGTATTCTAATCTAAAGAATTACAAATTGATTATAGTTATATGTGTTACCAACTCCTATGTGTCTTGTTATTGTTTCTCTAAATGTTTATTACTATTATATGTACACGTTCTAGGCTTGCTATGTATTTAATGTACGTATATGTTATCTATTTATACTTATATAACATCTATTCTTTATGTAGCGTGCGTCTTCTTCGTCCAATTAAATAGATCGATCGATAGTATGGAAACATACGCTCTTGGATCGTAAGGGAGAGGTTCCAGATAAAGAGACGAAGGACGTTGCCAATGTTATCGTAAGTTAACACGTTGACAAAATTTGGCAACTTATAATTTCCATTTTTTTGTTACCATGGTTTCGCAACTTATAATTTCCATTTCGTGTACTATGTTAGGACTATCTATTGGGCAACCAGAAGGCACGTAGTTTATCTGGCGGTGACGATGTTCTCACCCAAGCATTGGAAGGGAAAGATCTTCCGGGGCATACTTCGAGGCGTGGCGAAGTACGTGACTAAGAAAAAATATTTCCATACCCCGATGGAATCAAAATCTAAAGAAAGTAACGAGGAGAAGACAGTGTATGAGGAGCGTGATGAAATGGCCAAAATAATTAAGGAGTTAGAAGCGGAGTTACAAAGAATGAAAAAAGATGAGGGTGTGAAAGGAGATGAAGAAGAACAACAACCTAGTATGTGTTCAAAAGGAACACCATCAATCGAAGGGGATTCAGAAGATGAGACTGAAGACGTAGCCTCTGATTCAGTACTAGAGAAAGCGGCAGACGTTGTGACAGAAGTGAAGAAAGAAGATGATGTGGGGGATACGAGATCAAATGACTTGAAGGTTAGTTGAACATATACTTTACTAATTATGGCACACCGCTCCACAACGATTAATTAAGGCACACTGCTCCACAATATCCACACAAAGATCATATAGACGTTTAATTAATTAAAGTCCCCCCATATTTATGTGTATATAGAGAATTTGAATGAGAGAGGGCCATCCCCAGCCATGCTAAAACTCATATCTCCATACATATTTATTAGGATGAATTAAAGAGGTTTTTTTATTGGGGCCATATTGTATATATGTGTTTAATTTTGTAAGCCTTTAGAGGGTCCCATGCAAACATATTTACTAACTTTACGTGCACATATTTAACATATAATTCTACGTAGGTTGGAACCCCGTGTATGCTTGCGTTTGAAACAGAATATACTATCATTGCACACGAGACAATATTTGATGCTGAAGGTGACGGTGAGAACATTAAGGTGTCGGTGGATGTTGTCCTTAATGGCCAATGTGCGATTCCGATACCGACAAAGGAAGGAGTCACCAAAATGACGCAGGACGTAAATTCACATTTAATGTGGCCACTACATCTTGTTCTTACTAGGAATGACAAGGTAATTGACTGTCTTAACATTGGAATTTTCATGCATCAAATTATACTAACAGTAGTTCAACTCTTTGTGATAGAAGGATGCTGTGGGCTTCAGTACGAATCTGTCCCATTCTCTAGTGCAGCATATCTACGTGCTTCAGTGGCACTCCGGTGTTTGGTAAGACTCGTTGAACATAGGGGGTCATCGATTCAACTAAACACGCCTTTTGAGGTATTCGGTGTCAGGAGAAAATGTTGCATTATGATTGAGCCACTGAGGGATTTCTCGTCAATGCACCCAATATGCAAATCATGTCTAGATGCTTACATGATGTAATATTTCCTTTTAATATATATACGTACTTGATGTTTACATGATGTACGATCTCCTTTTAATTGTAAGTCAAATGAAATTGTGCAGATACCTTCACACAATTATGGTAGAAGGACGAAGTTTAAGCTTGTACAAGTTCATGGATACCGGATCTATAAGTTTCTCGAGTTACAAACAATCGTGGGCGCAGTTGTTGAATGCTCGACTGCTCGGAGCCGAGTACGACCAACTAGTATTGTTCCCTTACAACTGTAACGCACAAAAAAAAAAAAAATATATATATATATATATATATATATATAATAATAATTAATTATTTTTTTTCCTTTTCCTTTTTCTTTTTTTTCTTTTCTTTTTTTTTTTTTTCGTCTTTTCCCTTTCTTCTTCTCCCGTACGCAGCCCCCCCCTTTTTTTTTCTCTTCTCCTTTTCCCAGCCCTAGCCGCCGACCACCACCGCCGCCCAGTCGTCGTGAAGCTCCGTCTGCAGCCGCAACCAAACCCAGCCGAGCCCGACGCCCAGATCTGCCCGTTTCGTCGTTCCCCACCGCACGCAGCCGCGAAACCCAGCCGATCCTCTTCTTCCGTTCGACAGGCGAAGCTGCCGTCCAGCCCAGCCGCACCGAAGCCCCGTCGCACAGCCGCCGTCCATCAGGTTCGCGAAGCCTTGCGCCGCTGCGTCCGACGTCGCTGTGACCCTTCATCCGCAAGCCGAAACCCTCCTTCTCAGATCTGTTCCGCTCCGCATCACCGTCAGACGAACCCAGCCGCACGCCGTCTGCCTCCGTCCGCAAAGTCGATCGTCTCTGTCTCCTTCCCGCCGCACGCAGCAGTCCGCCCGCTGTCGCTGGTATCGTCCGCAAGGCCGATGGCGTGCACATCTTGCGAAGCCGGACGCAGATCCGAGCCGATCTGCCTCCATTCGGCAAGAGGCCTGCCACCGCGCGTCTCCTTCCAGCCGCAGATTGGAAGCCGACCCATGCCCAAATTGATTTGCACAATGTTGTTTGCCCAAATCTTGTGTGTCGCGGCCGCTATGTCGTTGTAAATTGTTGGGTAAGGATGAAATTGATGGATTTACGAGTTTACATTGAAAATTCGATTTGTAGATGTTGTTAAATTGACTGCTTGGATGTTCAATCTTAGGTTGGGGGTAACGCTTGAAGTCGTTGGGTTCACAACGAACAATTATTAATTGGAGCTCGTTTGGTGAATTTGAGTTGTTGGCAAACGTGGGATTCAATCAAGGGGTTAGAATAACGCCAAAGTAAGGGACTTTCTACTGGACTCAATAAATATTATTTGGATGTATTGACTGCATAAATCGTACCGGTGTACTGAGTAAGGATAAAAAAATTATGATGTGTATGTTTGAATGAGAACTTGTGGTTGAATGCATGCTATGACTGTCTGGTTATGTATATGTACAAATATAAGGATTTGGGCATGTCGGAATTTCGTAGACTTTACTTAGATAAAGTGTGGCTGAAATGGATAAATTGTTGCGTAAACCAAATGAAGGATATACAACTATGGTAGTGTTGTTATGAATGGAAGGGATATCATGGTTGTGCCGTTGTAGACTAAGGTGAATGTTATGGTTATTTTTGTTGATGACTGATGTATGGATATATTGATGACTGAGGTATGGATATGTTTTGATTGTCTTTGGGTGAAATTAGGATGATATGGTTGTTGAGGTTAAATTGGAAGTTATGTGATAAGGAAATTTGACTGTATTGAGCATGACTGTTAAGATGTTTAGAAGGGACTGAGGGGATAAATTATTAGTTTCCTAGTGGATAGTTACCCTGCGGGTGTCCTTCGGGATCATCCCCTATATGTGCATCCTTCGGGAGCACTAGACTGATATGTGCATCCTTCGGGA
>CM046887.1:12666257-12693957 GCA_025688845.1 Cucumis hystrix
TCGGGAGCACTAGACTGATATGTGCATCCTTCGGGAGCACTAGACTGTGACTGTGCAGGGTACACCATAGGATGCTAATAATTTATTTTTCCCCTAACGGGACCAGTAGCGAATCCCATACTGAGTATATTAATACTCACCCTTTTTATGTTTAACTTTTCAGGCAAAGGTAAGATGAGGGGCAGACCGACGAGGGACAAGAAGGACTCGTGAATTTTGCCATAGGAGACTGTCTTTAAACTGCTTCCGCTGATGGTTTGAAAAATATTTTGATTTAACTAAGTCTAAAATAGTTAAATTTTTGTAAACAGCACATTGTAAATTTTGTATTTTGGAAATAGGGCCCGATTAAATTTTCCTTCGTTTTCTTACGGTTTCAACTGAAATTTTTTATGTCTTTTGTCGACAAACGGTTTTGGGTTAAATTGACGACTTAGACGGTCAGTCCGAAAAGTCTGGGTCGTCACAACAACTCTGGGTAAGTGCATGATAATGACATTTTCATTGACATTCACGATTTCAATGCACTAGTCAAATATGAATTAATAATAGTGGAAACGTGTTATGAGCAATCACTGGACTTTGGTCGTTGTAAATCCCACAAAGGGTGCTGCATTTTGGATTGACCCGTTGAAGAATCGGATTGACGGAGACATGACTGAAGTGCTTCAAATGTAGGTCATACTATTATTGTTACTGTCTTTATTATGTGTGCAACTATTTTAATTATGTAACAATCTTATATTATGTGGTAGGTCATTCAAGATATCGAAGAAGAAAAAACCAAATTGGAAGGTTGTGAAGGTATGTGACTTTGACCAATAGGATAGTCGTAAATAAGTTATTAATTTAAACGTTTCACACGTATGTTTTTATTGTGCATCCACAGTGTCCCAAACAAAATGGGGTGGTAGAATGCGGATACTATGTAATGCGATTCATGCGTGACATTATTTCTGCAAGGAGTACTTCGATTGTAGATGTCGTAAGTATTAGAATTTTAAAACATACGTTATGTCATTGTTTGGAATGATAATAATTCTTAACTACTTTATTGTCTACAGATGAAAAGTTTACCTCCTACATACTTGCAAGAAAAAATCGATGAAGTTAGATCGGAATTGGCGGAATTCCTTTCTAAGCACGTACATCGTGCTTAGCGTCAGATTAGGAAAAAAACTTTTTTTAAGTATTTTGTTGGGATTTTTTGTTCATATAATTTTGTTCAACCGGAACGACACATAAGTAAATGTTTAAGCACATTGTTTTTAACAAACTGAAGCATGAAAGGGGTAAGTTAATGGCTATTGTATCGCATCTATATATATGTGACTTGCTTTTAAGTAAGTGGATATGAATGTGTGTGTGTTTATTTGTTCCTTAGGAAGAGTCCAATATATATGTGACTGGCTCATGGAATTTTTTGTTTGGGGCCCTACTGCATTGGGATATGGATCTTCTTGCAATCAAATAACTGCCGAAGGTAATTCTTTGCTTGCGTCCTTGAGGTTTTATTTTGTAAATATTGTGTGGTTTGTTCATGTTCGTATAAGTGACAAATTGTCAATTGCTAATTCTACTTGGTTCACTAGCTTTGACTGTTTAATTTATGGATTGAGGATTGGAGATGTAGGTTTTAGCATTGTGCTTATCTGTGTAATTGGTGTTTTGATTATAATTGAGATAGGGTTGGTGCTGTGTATGAAAAAGAACTGGAAATATAAGTGAGCAATGGCTTGTGAAGGTTCACACTTTTTAATATTCTATTTAGTTTATACTTAGTTTATTAGTTTATTAGTGTCTTAGAAGTTAGTATCTTTAATTTTTGTTTCATGGATGGGCCCTAGTTTGGATCTTAGTTTGAATCAACTCACAAAATAGTGCCATGTATTGAGTAGTGCTAGTTAGGCTTAGACAAAAGAATGGTATAAAGCACTGTTTCATCCTTCTTCACTCCCTGTAGCAAAGGTTATTTTGCATGTTTGGTTTTTTCAGTACTGCGATCTTCCAAAATATGGACAGCTTGGTCATGGAACAGATAATGAGGTACTATACAACTTTTTCTTCTATTCCTTTTAATTTGTATTGAACAAATGGAGAATCTTACAAGGGTATACTTTGTCACGTGGCACATGGGATAATGCTGGGCACTTCATTCCAGTAACAAGCTCTAGGCCTAAATTGCCACAAGCCAGCAATGAATGGTACGTTGATACAGGTGAGTTTGGACACGAACACCTTCAGTTGCCTAATCATCTGCATTCCACAAACTGGAATATATTCTCATTCATTGCTTGTTAGGAAAAGCTATTCCTTGATTATCGTAGTTGCGCAAAACTCTGATTGGGGTGCAATTTGGCTGACTGCATTTTAGGCCTTTTTTTTTTCATGAACCTGAGTACTTGCTGTAATCTTACTCTCTATTTTAATAATTTGAGAGAATTGGTGCATGATTATTCATAGTTCATCTTAGGTATATTGTCTTAGGTATGTTGTCTTAGCTTTTTTGTTGTAAGGACTAGGAATAAGGATATATTTGTAAGGCTTTCCATTTTTCACTCTTTGATGATTTGTCATTATTCAATTTTAGTGGTTATATATGCTAAAACAAACTGTTGAATTGTTGCTTCACGAAACAAGATAAATACTTGAAAACAACCGATTGATGCTTCTTCTCTCCTCTTGTGTGTGTGTTTTAAATAAATTGCTTCCACTTAGAAAATTCTTCATTTGGTACAACTTTTGGAAAAAATTTAATTGATTTTCAATCCCTTTGTCAACTATTCGAGTATTAGGCTTACTGGTTTCACACTGACCAGTTGTCATGACTCACTAGTTTGAAAGGGTGGTTTCTGTGTTTCCACCGCTTAAATACCAACAATATGCCTGCTAGGCTGCTACAATTATTTTCCCTCTCTTACACTTTCTAGCATGATTATTGCGACAGATTGGTTAGATTTCTATTTCATCTAACTTCAATGGCCCCTTCTTAGTTAATGTTGTTCATATTAGAGGATTAAGAGTAATAGATACCTTTTTTTTATCATGGATAGTATGCTTGTACCGGTTGGCTATTGCTAAATTGCTACTTGTGTAAATTGCCATGGGTGTTATGTCTGTACTTATTGCTATTGCTAAATTGCTACTTGTGTAAATTGTTATAGGTTTTATGTCTGTACTCATTGATAGAGCTTTATTGGATAAGAAACTAGGAGACCTTTAATTTCTGTCAAGCCATAAATGATACAAGTTGTCTAGTTCCATTTTCCTAGTACCTTAATATTTCTTGGCTTCGTTAACTGAAGTGGATTGCACATGAAAACTGTCTTCTTTCTGATATTTGTAAATTTGAAAGTGTTTGACTCCTTAAGATGTGGAAACTTTTCAGTTCTTGTTGGATAACGTTTCTTCCAACCTTATGGACAGTGAACTACTAATGGATTCTTAAGTTTCATTCATCTCTATTATTACTTATGACTACTTATTCAATAATTTCCTTGTAGATTACTTATTTATATCCAACTAAATTTTCTAAAGAGTAATGATACAAGAGTTGTAATTTGTAAAAAGTTCTAATATTGTAGACCAAGTGGATGTTAAGGTGACGCTGTTATTCTACATTTGTGCTCTGCTACGTAGTTGTTTCTCTTATCGACGCATGTAGTGATAGGTAATGCTCAATGTTGAAATTTTCTATAAGAGTTGTACGCTCTTGTCCTGTGATGGATGCTTATATTCATGTTGTCTTTGTAGGATCAACTGGAGTCGACAACTTCATGAGTTTACTTTCAAAGAATATTTTCAGAGACTAACATTCTCGGTTGGTCGTTTATGCTTTAGCAGAAAATCTTGTTATATGTATTCTGATGCTATTTAAAATATTTTTTGATTAAGGAATGGGATTCCGTACTTGTAAATTGTTGGAACTTGATTGAAAATGTACGAATATTATAAATTGTATTATAGCGTATATATATTAAAGCGTCGGCTATTTTTTTCTATATGGGTGTCAATATTATAAATTCACAATTGTCATTGTCGGCTACATTATTGTCATTCAAATGGTTCGTGTCATGGTGGAGCGGCAAGGAGAACAGGAAAAAACTTTAGTAATTGAGTAATTTGCAACAGGAAATAAATGTCGTAATATATGAATTTGTGACAGTCATTAATTGTTGTCAATACGAAAACAATGACAGTTTTTTTACAAAATTAATTGTCACGATTTCCTTATCTGTGACAGGAAAAAAATGCCGTCAATAGATAAAAAATGACAATTTTTTTAAAAAAAGAACTGTCACGATTGCCATATATTTGACAGCAAAAAATGTCGTCAATAGCAAAACAATGACATTTAACTTTATCAAAAAACTGTCACGATTGCACTATATTTGACTGGAAAAAAATGTCGCCAATAACAGAACAATGACATTTAAAAAAAAAAAAACTGTCGCGATTGACATATCCGTGACATTTAAAAAATGTCACAATAAATGAATTGGAGACATTTATTTAACTGTCGTTAATACACAAATGATGATAGTTATTTATTGTCATAACATAAAATATGACAGTTATTTGATGTCGTAGAAAGCTAATTAACAACATTTGTTTTATGTCATGAAATAAGTTATTGCGACAGTTTTTGAAAAATGTCATGGAAGGACTTTTCATGACTCCCGCTTCTATGACTAAAAATAACGGTCACGGATTTTGTTCGCAACAGTAAATAACTGTCGTCGTAGACCATTTTTCTTGTAGTGTTAGGATGTTAGTTTATTGGATTTGGGTTATTAAGATAAAACTAATAATATAATCAATAACATTTATTATCATAATAACATTTTATTAATAACGGTCAATGGATTATATTTACAATCTACGAGTTTTAGGACATAAATCCTAACAATGATGTGGGTCCTAGCCTGAAGATGTTATTAGCGAGGCGAGTTTCCATCGTGTTGTCTGTGAGCGAGATCCTTATTAATTTGCTCCTTTCTTCTTGTCCACTTATCTTGCGTTTAAACATGAAAACCAGGTAAAACAAGCATAATGCTTTTGTAAAGTGTATTTCTAAAATACTTATGTATTTACAACGTAGGTCACGTGCTTTGATCATCTTCTTATGCGTTTTGATCTTATTATTCTAGTAAAAGAGGTTATAATATCGAATATTTATAGGTTTGGTGTGATTGGTCACTCAACAAATAAAAAGACAAATGGTCTACGTAAATTCATATTTAGGTTGGGGAGTCAGTTGTATGTAGGAAAGGTGTTAGAATCCTACAATACTTGTAACACCCCAAAATTTTTAAGATATTTCGTTATCATTTTATTAATTTTGGGTGTTATTTTGTGAGATGGTTTTAATTTTTGTGGAAAATAAAGTATTTTGGAAAGATGTGGGGTTAATGGTTGAAAATTGGTAATACTATTGTTATCATTATTAATTATTAAGGAAAGATATGTTATAAGGGATATTAATGAGGAAAGAGGGAAAATTAAATAGGAATAGGAAGAGATGAAGGAAAAGAGGAGTTATTTGGGGAAAATTAGATAATAATAATAATAATGGTATTAATGTTATTATTATTATTAGTATTTTTCATATTAAATACACCCTCGGGATGCTTGCCATAGTTACAATTCATCTTCTTCCTCACAAAGAAACCCTAGTCGTCACAAAGAAACCCAAGCCGCCAGCGTCTAGCCGCACGGGTTCCGGCCGCCAGCGTCCAGCCGCACGAGTTCCAGCCGCACGGGTCCACGCGTCCGTCTTCACCGAGCCGCACGCGTCCAGCCGCCAGCGTCCGTTTTCACCAAGCCGCGCGGGCCGTCTTCGTCCGTACGTAAGCGGTAAAGCCTCAAGGTCCGAGCCGAGTCTCTTCATCAAGCCACTTGAGCTGATTTCATTTGGTTCAAGCCATTCCTTGTTGTGGAGTCACTTTGGTGAGTTGGACTATTATTGAGATGGTACTCCCATTAATTGCCTATTCTATTCTGAATAAATAAAGATTATGGATTTAGGTGGATCTATGTTTTCTTGAAGGAACGAATATAGTTGGGGAACTGAGACTGTGAATTGTTTCACTTAGGGTTGTGTTGGATTCAACCCTAATCTTCGGGATTGAGTACTGGGAGGAATTGACTGTCAACCAGTGAATTATTTTTAGCGGATCTTCAAGTAAGAGAATTTTTCCCTTTTTGCCTGAGATGCATATTATTGATGCATGATGTGATTATATGTATCTATGAGATTGTGTATGTTGAGTTGAATGTTGATTTTATGATGAGCATGTATAGCCTATAGTGTTCTGTTGGTCTGCTGGTTAGAGTCGTACCACGAGGGGTCCATTAAGGCCCTCCCATATATATGTTTGAGTATTACTGAGACGTGATTCGACGGGATCACTTACAGCCCGACTCTCCTTTAGGGTGACTCCTTCGGGATCACCGAGAGCCCAGTTCAGTCCCGGTGGGACTACTGGATAGCGTGCGTTCGGGAGCACCATAGAGTGTGGTACCTTATTGCAGGACTCTAGCAAGAGACTAACAACACATAGGGAGACTAAGTACGGGTCTCTTACTGAGTATAATTTTATATACTCATTCTCTCAAATGTTTAAATTTTCAGGTAAAGATAAAGGCAAGGGCAAGTTGGCGAATGACAAGAAGTGACCGTGGTTCGCCATAGGGAATAGTTCAGTTTTTCCGCATTTATGATTCAAGAATTATTCTTTTTAGAACTTTAGAACTTTAATTATTTTAAAAGTATTTCTTTTATTTTTATGGGCCCAAATCAGTATTTTATTTTATTATTCTCACTACTTATTTATTTAAATATTTCTCAAAACTTATAAAACTAATTTGCCTTTAAAAAAAAAAAAAAAAAAAAAAAAACTACATTTTATTTAAATAGTAATGATCTCAACCTTCTAAGAAGGTTGGGGTGTTTCAATACTGATAAATATGGTTACCAAATTTTATCTTTTAAACTAAATTACAAAGGTTCATAAAACAAAGTTTTGATTTGGTTGTTTTTTTTTTTTAAATGTCTCATGGTTCTCAATTTACTTCTAAGAATTGATAATTATGGGAGGCATAAGAGCCATTAAAAAAATGGAGTTTATTTTTTGTTTCAAAAGATGATTTTTTTATTCACGTCAAGAATATTAAAATATTAAACTTTGATATTTTGGTCTCCATCATAGGTGTTTAATGAAAATTTTCATGTATCTAAAGAATTAATAAATTCATAGAAAACATTATTTAGTTCAACTTTAAAATATAGAGTTGTTAATATATTTTTTAAAAGATAATTTATTAATTAATTTTCAAATGGAGAAATTTACTTATGGAATTTTAATCATAAAACCCATAAAGAAACATTACTTCTTCCCCAACTTAAATTTTATATTCATGTAAAATTAACAAAAAAAAAAACAAATAAATTTTTTGTTATACATTTTGTAATTATGAAAATTAGAAAATAATAATAATAATAATAATAATAGCAAATACAGAGTGAAATATGTGAAGTGAAATAGAGGGTGTGAAATATGTGAAGTGAAATACAAGGTGTGAAATGTGTGTACCAAAGTGTGAAATAACACGATAACGATCACCAATTAAGTCTAATAAATTATTTAACATCACATGACCAATTAATATCAAATAACTTTGCCATTCACACAACAAAATTAAACAAAATTAATAAAGAGTAAACAACAAAATTAATAAAAGTCAAATTAAACTAAAATCAACTAACAAAAACAATCAACTAAAATAAATATGATACTACATAAACCCCTAATCTAATAAATGTGAAGCCACGATCAATTCAATTCAGCGAAATTCAAACAAAATAAATCTATTAAATGCACAGTAATCACCAAATTTATTGAAATTAATTCGAATCAACATTCAAGTGCAAAAAGAAAAGGAAGGCAATTCATTAAAAAAAATGAATACCTTTGAAACCTTAATTTGGGAGAAAAGTTTCCTCACTTCTTTTTACAGTAAAAAAAGAACAAGAACATCTCAACCTCCCTTCACATTAAAAGCAAATGTCAACATACCCCTCTCAATTTCTCTTGAGATATTTTTATAGGGCAATGAGTTAGTTGTTTTTTAGAGTGTGGAGAAGGTAAAGGGATCGTTCTGAGAGTGTGGAGAGAGTCGAGAATGGTGAATGGGGAAAGAAAAATTGTGGGAGAGAAAGTGGAGAGATATAGAGGAAATAGTTTAGGGAAATTAGGGAGAATGAATCATGAGATTAGAGTTTTTTTATTAAAAAATTAAATTCAAATCCAACTTTCTTTTATAAAAATAAAATAAATAAATAAAATAAAATAAAATAATAAAAAGCACAAAATACGGTATCTACACAGTTGTTATCTTTTGTAAATTGGCTTACATTTGGTATGGAGAGAATAGGACAGTGATTATCAAATGAAATTGAAATATCAAAAGGAATAAAGAATGAATGACCAGAGTTTAAGTTTTTAAACTTGTTCTATCACCAACATGGGCTTGCTCTACTCCACTGTAGTTTGTGCTGAAGTTGAAGTTAGCAAAATCATTTGTGATGTGAGTAGTGGCACCAGTCTTCGGACACCATCCATTGTTGTTGCTGTCTTGTGAGGTTGAAGCCATATATGCTTGATGAGGACTATTTCCAAATTTATTTTAATTATTGAACCTTGGCATTCCGAGTGGAGTATTACCAGTGAACTGTTTCTAAAAATTTGGGTCATATACAGAATAGCATCCCATGGCTTTGTGGTTAAACTTTCCACAGTTTTAGCATTGTGGTTTGGAGTTATTTCAAGGTTTTCTTCCTCTCCTCGATTTCCACCATTATTGTTATTTCGTCATCCTCTATTGTTATTTTCCCACTTGTTCCATTAACTTTGCCACTGATTTCTTTGCTCTTAGCTTTGTCCTTGTTTCTTATCAACATTTCAAAAAAACAAGGTTTGTAGTATGTTGAGTACTGTCAGCATTTAGATTTAAAGTCCGCTCTCATGGCCCATCAGAAGTGAGATAGTCTCTTGTGGTGGTTTTGATTTAGATTTTACAGATATGGTTGAGACTATATGATCGTATTTTGATCCTAATTCTGAAAGGATATATACGGTGTGTTCTTGTAGAGAGATAAGACAACCTACCTCATTTAAAGCTGAGACGAGATTCTTCACCTTTGTTGTGTAGTCTTTAATCGAATGGCTTCCCTTCTTTAGGTTATGCAATTGTTCTTTTAGTTGCATAATTTTGGTGATGTGGTGTAGGTGTGTTCAAGAGTTAACGAGATTTCTCTTATTGTATTACACCCAATCATTTGAGTGACTATGTCTTAATACATCGAACCCATCAACCAAGAACAATTAAACAATCTTGTCGCATCCAACTGAGGTACTCGGGATTATCTACTAATTATTCTCTATTTGTGTTTCTTTCAGAATTGATTTCTGTATTTTCAATGTTTCTTTCAACTTCAACAATGTTCGATCTCTTTTTTTTCTGGTTGGGAGTCACTGAGAATATGATCTTCCAAGGAGTACCCATATACGATGTTCAAGATCTATAGTTTCCAAGTGAGATAGTTGTTGTCGGTGAATTTAATTGCTATGAGAGATGCCCTGAGTTGATTATCAGTAAGTTGTTTCTTGAGAAGGAGGAGGCTCCATGATTTAGGGTTGAGCTTGAAGAGGTCATTGATGTGAGGCTGGGGCGCTAATACCAAAAAGAGAGGACAATAGAAGGGTAAAGAAATATAGAGAGTCTCAACAAATTTTGGATAATTTATTTCTGGATTTATTTAGGTACAGAACATGAATGGAATAGAAAAACAAAAAAACAGAAAAACTTCTTTCTTTAACAATAAAACTATACAACTAAAATGAATTTTTAACAACTAAATTGTTTAACAACAATTTTCTAGACTTTCTTAGTGAGCTATCTTAATATTCTTTGATTATGCAAATACCTTGGTGCACAATCTTGGTTTTTTACAACCATATCTCACTTATACTTATTTAAACAATACATTAAAATTGCCACCTTTACTGAATGTCCCCCTCCCTCCTTTTTCCTAAAAAATGTCATTTTCCACTAAGATACTCAGTTACTTTCCTAGTTGTCTTTTATCTTTTAAAATAATTAAACTATGTATAATATAGTGTCTGTTCAAGTGTCCCATGTAAGAGTCATAACAAAACAAACATTTTCATCATTTAGTACTGTTGAATGAAAAATTCTTTATGCGAGAAGACCAAACTATGTTGTGAGATCCATTTCAAATTTGAGTAAGGAAGTAAAATTTGGCTAAATTATTAAGAAGTTGGCGTTTGAATAAATCTACAAAAAGGATTAAGCGATAAAATCTTTTATGGTTAAATATACGTTTTTGCGATTCAGTGGGTAGTTCACGAAAGAAGTTGTGCGATAAGAAGAGAGTCTTCACATAAGTTAAGAAGTAAAAGTTTTGACAAAGTGTTAGACTAGGTGTTTTGGGTGGTCTTCGCAAGAAGAACTAAGTGTGTTTCGTGGAGAAGAAGTTTGTGAGGAGTCTTGGAGTTTAAATTCGATCGCGATAAGAGTTCTATGCGAGTAAAAGTTGGTTAGTTTGTGTGAAAGATTTCTTATAGTAAAAATATAACCACGAGATAAGGTTATTCGCGAGAAATGTTAAATGGTTGAAGTTATTCGCAGGTTGACTTAGGCGAGAAGCAAGGTCTGACGAAGAAATATCAAATCTGATTTGACAGGAGTTAATGTGTAAGATTAAGGATTTAAGCATGGCTAAGTTGAATATTAAATTTACACAAGTAAAGTTTTAAGCATGAGCTGGCAAACTGAGAAGAGTTTATGCATGACTAAGTTAGTTTAAAGACTTTATAAATAAGAGGATTTGAGTAACTAAGGAGGGGATGATGAGAGTTTTGTTAAAATGTTGAAGTACAACTGGTTTAGCCACACGAGAAGAGGCTTGCGAGAAGAAGAATGACTTCTTTAGTAAAGTTTTGTGAGTGGTTTTCTCTTAAATGAATTTATGTTAAAAACTTTATTACGATTTCTCTTTACTGATTTGAAAAAAGAATTCAAATGAGAATGTTTCAAAGAGATTTTCTATGAAAAGTTATGTTTTCAAGCATGATTTATAATGTTAAAGCTCGATTTGATGATTATGATTTCAATACTATAAAAATGGTTTTCAAACCATTAGTTGTTTCTTTGAGATGATGCTAACTTTTATGTCCACATAAAAATCAAGACCACCATGGGATGTACAGGCTACATGGTGATAAGAAGTTGGCTTATGCGTTGAAAGGAGCGTATAAAGCTTAGCGGCCTGAGTAACAAGGAAGAATTTGTATGGTCTCGATGATGTTGATACGGTAGTTTAAATGTGAGGAAATGAGACCAAGCATAGTGAACGATTCGGGATCCTTGGCGAAATGAAATGATTTGTTAAGCATAAATAAAAGTTTAAGCAAAATGAAATGATTTTTTGATATGATTAAATGATTTGATATTATTTTTGCGAAAAAATTATAAGGTATTGCAAAAGGTTTTTATAAACCCTCACTAAGTCTTTTAGACTTACGTTTTAAAAATCTAACTTCTAGGATTTTGTGTTTAGGCCAAGTAGAGAAGAAGGTTGCAGGATTTGTGGCGAGGTGATTCAAGGCACCTTGAAAATGGTCAAGCATTGATTATTTGGTCAAAGTATTGTAATAATATATGAAACGTCTGTTATTAATAAAATATACGTTTGGTTTGTATTTATTTCTGTAACGACCCAGACTTTTCAGACCTTGTCTAATCTAAGTCATTACTTTAACACAAAACAGTTTATTGACAAAAGACATAGCACTTTAGTTGAAACCATAAGAAATCGAAGAAAAACTTTAATCAGGCCCTATTTAAAAAATGTAAAAGTTCAAAGTGCTTTTTACAAAAAAAATAACTGTTCATAAACTGAGTTAAATAAAAAATATTAAAAAAAAAACCCTCAACGGAAGCAGTTTAAAAGACAGTCCTCTATGGCAATTACGATTCTTTCTTTTCCCTCGTCGGTCTACCCCTAGAGTTACCTCTGCCTGAAAAGTTAAACATAAAAAGGGTGAGTATTAACATACCCAGTAAGGGACCCATTACTGGTCCCGTTAGGGGCAAAATAAATTATTCGCTTCCTATGGAGTACCCTGCACAGTCACAGTCTTGTGATCCCGTAGGATACACATAATCAGTCTAACGCCCGAGGGACGCATAAATCAGTCTAGTGTTCTGTAGAAACACATATCAGTCTAATGCTCCTGAAGGATGCACATATCAGTCTCGTGCTCCCGAAGGATGCACATATCAGTCTAGTGCTCCTGAAGGATGCACATATCAGTCTAGTGCTCCCGAAGGACGCACATAAAGGGTGATGATCTCGTAGGACACTCGCAAAGTAACCATCAACTAGGAAACTAATAATTTATTCCCCTCCGTCCATTCTAAACATCTTAACAATCATTTCTAATACGGCCAAATTTCCTCATCACATAAGCTCTTCATTTAACCTCAAACAACCATATTATCCTAATTTCACCCAAGGACAGTCAAGAACATATCACTACATCGGTCAACAACATACATAGCCCAGCGATCACAACATACACTCGCCACAAGTCCACGTCAATCCATACATACATATATAAATTTCACTCAGTCAAACACAATATACGTTAAACATTCAGTCCACACCCAAACGCACATCATAACCGTCATCCCCTACTCAGTCCAGATATAACATTTCAGTCCATATAGTCAATACACCTTAATTCTTGTTATTGAGTCCAGTAGAATGTCCCTTACCTCACTCTTATGCAATTTCTTCAATCGAACAAATTCCAATAAATGAATTCATAAACATAACCAAACATAAAATCAACATCCTTCTAATTAGTTTCATTCATTCAAATTACCCATATGTAAACCTCACAACTTACCCAAGAAGTGGAGAAAGTAACTCCAACGAAGCTTATGGCAAAAACTCAAGGTCCTTAACTTCAAATCACCAATATCGCCTTCAAGAACAAACACTAAATCGATCAATTAAACGAACATCAACTCAATGAAATTTCAATGTAGACCCTTAAACCCATCAATTTCATCATTACCCAACGAAATTACAACGATGTAGCGGCAGCGGCACACAAGATTAGAGCAAAGGACATTGTGCAATAGATTTGGGCATGGGTAGGCTTCCAATCCGCGGCTGGAAGATGGGAACGCGCGGCTGGAAGGAGACGCGCGGCTGCCTCACGAACAAAGACTGATGTGGCTCGGTTCTGAGGACGGCTTGGTCGGACGGGGAGCCTTCACAGAAACCGACGACGGCAGGGGAGAACACGGCGCGACGGGGGTGCTTCGCGAACAGAGTTCGGTGCGGACGAAACGGCTGTGATTGACGGCTGGCGTTCTTCTTCTGCAGACCGAGTGACGGGGCTCCGAACAGCGCGGCCAAGGGGAGAAACGGCGGTGGTGGTTGACGACGACAGCTAGGGCAAGGAGAAGGAGAAAAAGAAAGAAGAAGATGGGAAGGGGGGGGCTGTGTACGGGACGAAGAAGAAAGGGAAAAGAAAAGAAAGAAAAGAAAGAAAAAAAGAAAAGAAAAGTTAATTAATAATATTATTATTATTATTTTATTTATTTATTTATTTATTTAATAACAATAATAATAATAATATATATGATTATTATTACTTTTCCAACTCCTTTTCCCTCCATTACTTTTTTTCTTTTACACCAAAAACAAAGCAAATTTGATTTGAATAATAAAAATATACCTTAAAATTTGGGGTGTTACAATTGTGCTTGGCGTTACATTGACCATCGTTGGTTTTGAGTGATAATAGTTTAGGAGTTGAGAATAAGATTAGCAATAAGAAAATTTCAAGGTTTAACTAACTTGCATCCTATTCTCACTACTTCGGTGTTTTGGTCGCAATGTGGTTTGGAGTGTGACATATGTGATATAGGTATGTTGTAAACACTAATTCTTTATGCGATGCGAGAAGACTAAGCTATGCGATAATATAACTATGTTTCAAACTCTATGCGAATGAAAACTTGAGAGTCTTTCGTGTTTTAGTTTTCAACTACGTAATATTGATCATGACTATGCGATAACATGAACTATGCGAGATAGCTACACGAAAGGTTAGAACATCTCATCACATATGTTGACATCTTAGGAGAGATGGTCAAGCACAATGAGATATATTAATGTCATGATCTTTATTACATATCTAAAAGAAACAAACGTTTTATTACCGTTTTGTATTTAATAAGTCAACACAATCTCTCCATAAATAAAAAGGTTACAAAATTAATTTTCCAAAAATTAATTTCCAACGGTCCATTGATTCCCTCACACTATATATAGACTTTCTTCATTCTTTCATTTTGCGCACGAGAAATTTTCATAAGCAAGAAAACTCTCTCTCAAATTTCTTCTTTTGATTTTACCGAGGAATTTGAAGTGTTTATCTGAGTGCTGAGATTCCAATTGATTTTTGTGCAAAACCAATCGAAGAACAAATGTTGTTTTACTCTGGGGACGACGAGGTAATAATTATGTTTGCACAAATAAGCAGGTCGCGAAACGTCTTAAAAAGAGTGTGTTACGCGACTCAGCCATTACTTAACCATTCTTTATTTTCCAGCTTTGCATTCTGACCAATAGACGTTTTGTTCACTTGGTGAGATAATCAATACATGACTTGACTATGCGAGAAACGGTACTTTAAGTGAGATACAAGGCGGAGTGAAACAAGTACTAGCTACTTCCTAGAATTATTATTCAATTTTGCTCTTAAAATCGCTCTCTTTTATTTTCTGACTTTTTTTCCCCAAAGACAAATAGTTAGAGAGAAAGAGAGAGAAAAGAAGATACCCTAGATGACAAAGTTGTGAGCTACGAAAAGAACATGTTCTATGAGATTTATCAAATGCTCATAGGATTTTGTTGATCACTAATGGCTGCAATTGCTTTTTCTATTTTTACCTTTAGTTCCTCTTCTTCTGCTCTCTCTGCCTGTAAAAAGAACCAATGTGTTTCCTATAATTAATAGACACGCATGTTACATAAAAAAATCATACTAACATTTTCTTCAATAATACAACAGAAAAACATCTAAGGGAGATTCAAGCAGTCGTTGAACTATGCTCTTAGAGGTTAGCATTTGAAAAGAATTATTACTTTTAATTTTTTTTTATATCGGCGTACAACCAAAATCCCTTATCAAAATCCCTTATTGAACTAAATATATGATGAAGATATATGAATAATTATATCTTTTAACAGTATGAAGTCTTTTAGATAAAACAGAAAAACAAGTCATGAAATATATATATATATATATATAAAAGAAAAAACCCATAGATTTTTAATATTTTTTTAAATATTTTTAATGATAGATTTGGTTTGAATTTTCGTTATACATGTTAGTTGTGTCTATTAATTGTGAGGATAGCATTATCCTGACATATTTTACACCCATTGACAAATTTGACATGATCCCATCCTCTCCTCTGCTAACATTATTCCATAAATTCACTCTGTGTTGTTTTGTTTTTCAATTAATGCCTTGGTGCCTAAAATTTGAGTTATTTTTCACACTACAAAAAACAAACCAATAAACCGATAACTATTCTACCACACTAATAATATTTTTTACACCTAAATTTGAATATCTCACGTTTCTTCGAGACTATTTGGGGTCATTGTGTTGAAGTTCCACAGTCTAGAATTGAAAGGTTAGAGTTAAAAGATAAAACTTTGGACAAAGTTGTTTAGCCTACGTGTTAAACAGGAGGAAAGGAAAGGAAAGGAAAGGAGAATATGAGATTTTCAATAAATGTGTAGATTTTAACGGTGAACAATACACTGAAGTTGAAGAAATAAGTTATTTAACAATAATTTATGATGTTAGTGGGCTAAACATTTCAAAAGTTGTTCGACCCCAAACTTTTAGTGGGAGTTGAGGCTGTTTTCAATTAATATAAGATATAAACTATACTATATTACTATTTTCAAACCCTTGTCTTTGTTACTGAATTTACTATTATTTGTTATAATGTTTATTATTTTCTTCTCTACCTTTTTCACTACAAAAAATTCAAGATCTTCTGACCTGGTTTTATATTGTCGGAAGATATAGCATCGGGAGAAAGGGTCTCTCCCGATGCACAAACTGATTCGTCGGGAGAGACCCTATCTCCTGATGCATCACTTACTACATTGGAAGATATGTGAAAACTTCCGACACATTATTATATAAATCACATATCATAATAACCAGTTTGGTTATCCCTTTTTGTCACGTAGAATTATAATTTATAGACTATCATCGTAAATCACGTAGCATGATAATCACAACCAGTGGCTACAATATCCAACCCAAAGTCCCACAAAGTCCGATCCTTTTTAAATCTATCATACTCAAAGCTTATGATAGCAAATAACTAATATACACCGCAAACCAAATCCTCCAAATCCATTCCTTTCATGTGGCTTTATGGTCACAAATGGTGTTATTATATGTGGTCTCGTGAGTGGTGCTAGTTTTAGAAAAGATTATACTATGACTCCACTACAATAGTGATTAATTTGAGGGCCTGTCCACTCTGGTTGGAAAAATTTGGCCATTAAAAGACTGGGTAAGAGAGTAAATGTACCCCATCATTATTAATTTTGTGCACTCCTCCCACAAATCGGTCCAATAATAGAAGGAAAGGGTAGGTGTGAACTTTGTACTTTGCTTTAAATACATCTAATTTTGGAGTTGTAATTATCGTTATTATGGTTCAATCATCCCACTTAATCAGTATTAGATGTAGTAGTCAACCCCTCCTCTAATCAAGTGTTATACGTATTTTGTTTATTAGTTTTTTCGTTTAAATTAGTTTATTTGTTGTGGTTAAATCGATAGGTTTTTTAATGGTTGAAAATGTTAATTTTTTTGTTAGTTTTTTTTTTTTGTCTATAACTGAGTGGAAATTTTTTATTTAAGGACTGCAGAGATTTGATACTTTAACTTGAAGTTTTGAATACAACGTAGTTTTGTTTGGAAAGTTGGTAATAAATTTAAACAAATGAAAAGATAATAAGAACATATGTCAAAGTTGTTTCAAATTGCATTAATCTTTCTAAACTCAAGATAACTTCATCGACTATTTGGATGAGTCTATGATTTTGTTTATTTTAGCATCTAGGTTAGATTTATCCCTACTTAAATTTATCTGCCCATGGTTAAATACTTTCCAGCATTCTTTTTTTTCTTCTTATTAACAAACAAAAAAAACATTTTTAATATAAATATATACTTAACGTCTTTTTCACAATTATTGTTCATCTTTTTGTTTTGAGAAGTAGCTCTAACGGGAAGAAAAAGAAAGTTTGGACCTCAAGGGGACACAAATAACTACTAAAAATTGATAGCTTTGTATCCAATAAGCAAAACAATATATTGGAATCTTTAGTTTATTTGCCTCCACACATATGGTAACTCAATAATTGCACATACAACAAAAAGAGCAAAAGAAAGCAGCACGTGGTGTGTGGAAAGTAATCCCATAATCAACATCGAACTGTATTCTCTTGTTCACATATCAATTAAATTTCATATATATTAATACAATCTCACACATTTTTTCTACCTCATATGTAGGGTTTTTTTGTTTTTTTGTTTTTTTCATTCCATAGAAAAAAAGTCACTAATAGATAAAATAAACATTTTTTATATTTATATATTAATCTTAAATGGATATTGCGGGAACATCTTTTTCTTTTACCCATAAAAAAGTGAAATAAAAATAATTTACTTAAAAAAAAACAATATTAGCCCCAATTTTATTGGACAACTGTTCTAGGATGTGGAGGAAGCAGTATGGAAACAATTGTGGGTTTTATTGGGACCAACTTCAAAGGTTTTCAATTCAATTCAAGCAAACTAAAGAGTATGGGGAATAAGAAGTGAATTACAATAGTTTGAGTATAATACTTTGCATTTGAGGTGCAAACTATTGTAGTTTATGTTATGATAATTTATGTTTGAGATGTAGATTATTATAGTTTATGTTTCATAGTCTACGTTTGAGGTGTAAACTATTATAGTCTATGTTATTGTAAGATGTGTTTGGGGTGGAAATTATTATAATCTGTGTTATTATAAACTGTGTTTGAAGTAAAGACTATTATTATTACTTAAGTTTAATTTTTTATTATTTTTTTCTACATACGTACTGTACACATTTTTTTAAAATTGATTTTATTAAGTCTTTTTAATTATGATATTCATTTAATAAAATTAGCCACAATTTTGATTTTTCATTACTCTTTTTTTCTTCTACATATTTACTATACATCAAATACAACATTTTTATTAAATTGATTTTATTAAATCTTTTTAATTATGATATTCATTTGATAAATTTAGCCTAATCCATAACTTTCTACTACTCTTTTTTTCATGAATATATATGGTACATCAAATAAAAAAATTTCTTCAAAAACTTTTATTTAATCTTATTAATTAGGATGTTCATTTCATAAATTTAGCTTCAATCTTGCTTTTTCACTACTCTTCTTTTTCCATGTATATATATGCTACATCAAATAAAATTTTTGCTTGAAATGATTTTATTTAATCTTGTTAATTACGATGTTTATTTTATAAATTTAACCTCAATCTTACTTTTTCACTACTCTTTTTTTTTTTTGCATGCATATATATGGTACATCAAATATTTTTTTTCTTCAAATGATTTTAGTTATTCTTCTTAATTGTGAATCATTTCATAAATTTAGTTTCAATCATGTTTTTTCACTAGTCTTTTTTGTTCTATACATATAATGAAAAACACATAATTTCAAATTTATATTATTAAATCTTCTTAATTAGGATCCTCATTCATTAATTTTGTGTTAATCTCCATAAAGTCATTTTCTCATTGCTTTAGGTTATTGTGTTCGATATTAATTTAAGCATATATCGCTACGATTTGCCCACGTAGTTACTTAATTAGGTAAGAAAGCAAGACAAAAGATATTTGCAATCCCAAGGCTAATACCAGTGATGACTGACCAAGATCAAGGACAGAAAAGCTTAAGAAGATAGATTCTAGGGGATATCTTTGAGCTTTCTCGGTCGAGTTGAAGGACATAGTGATTTTTTACATGGAACTCGGGTCAAGCAAGATTGGGAACAGAGAAGAATCTCGATCGTACTCAGCCTCAGGATTGTCTGAGATCTCTCAATAATTCCTTTTTTCTTTCAATCTTGGGACCTAGTTCGATGAGAATGGAAGAAAAAAGGAAGTATTGAGGGATCTTAGGAAATCCCTGGGTCGAGTCCGACAAAGATTGAAGGCAAAAAAGGAAAGTAAAGGATTCTTGGGGCTATCTCGGGCTATGTTGAAGGCAAAAAAGGAAAGTAAAGGGTTTTTGGGGCTATCTCGGGCTATGTCCGTCTGAGATGGAGACAAATAGGTGCAAAAAAAAAGAAAGAACACGAGAAGGAGGGAGAAGTGAGAAGGATCACACAAAATGTTACGGAGAAGGAGAAGGATTACCCCCAAAAGCACGAAGGAGTAAGAGGAGTACTGAGAAAGGATTAGGGGAAGGAGTGAGAAGGATTAGAGGAGGGAGTTGGGGGAAATATACGGGAACTATGAAAACCCTAATACTAAGATTTCCATAATCCAGGCCCCAAACAAGGAGTGAGCTATTTTAGCCAACTTCACTCAAATCTAGGGCCCAAACACCCCTAACATTTGAGTTGGGTTGTTGGGTGATTATTATTTTTTTTTCATTTTAAATACTTAAATTTATTTACAACTAATGTCTAATAACTAAAATCTCATAAAACTCAAAGTTTAAATACCAAAATCTATGGTATGTATCACACTTTACACAAAGACAAACTTGAGAAAACATAAAAAAGTATGCAAATTCATGGATTCTATAAAAAAAAATATTTATTAATATAGGTTAGGTTGGTTTCGCCCAAAAAAAATGTATCCTATTCGATTTCTACCAACTTCACGAAAGATCACATAAAAGATTTAGTCAAAGCTAAACTCAACTCTTACAATTTAGGTTGGACAATTTAAGTTGTTCAAATTATCAAGTCATCTAAATGCTTCTTTCGACAATCCAAACGACAACTAAGATTTTTTTATCTTCGATAGCAGTGTCATGACAAGTGATGAATGGAGGTCCTAATATAGACAACTCTTCCTATTATGTCATGCATATAATCATGAACAATAACATAGTGATGCCTTTGATGATTGATTATTGAATAGAAAGCAAAAAGGTGTTAAACAGGAAAGGAATGATACCTCAAGGAAGAGCGTACTGAGAAGCCTATTGGCAACGACGGTAATATTGGCCGTAATAATCTTCAGCTTCAAAGATTCAATCACTTGACAAATTTTAAATGCGGCGTCGTTTCTCCTTTGACACGTCATACTCACCACCATCGTCTTCTCTCCCATGTAATTCACGTTCAACTGCTTCATACAAACAATTTCGAATTTTCATTCAATGTCAATAACCCAAAAAGAAAAAAAGTACTAGAGATTCAAATTCTTACGTCGAGAATTTGGATCGGGAAAGACGATGGCTTCTCTCGTATTTGTCTATTACAATTCTTTGCTCCCCTCTTCCTTGTATTTTGATTGTTGTTTTCATAATTGTCGTCTTCATTTGATGTTGTGCTCTTGAATTTGTTTGATTGTATATTTGAAATCTCTGTTTCGATTTGATTTTCTTCTGCTCGGAGCTCTTGGATATATCCGATCGCATCTTTTATTATTGATGCCTTATCCATCTGCATTATCGAGGTCGTTGTTCCATCAAACAGTTGAAATTAATAGAAAATCTATTTTTTTTTTCCCAAACCATAAATATATTTATTTGGTTAATTTATATATTTTATGTTTCTCTATATGTATTTGGTTGAACATTGAGAGAATAAATTTTAATTTAAACAATTATTCAAAAAATGAGTCTTGAATAATTATAAACCATAACTAAAATTACATAATTTAAAATCATGTATATTTTTTAATTTAACAAAAAAAGGTAATTGAGTTTATAACATTTTGATTACACATTTATTAATGTTCTTATCTTTTTCAATATAATTATACATCGTACAATTATCAAATAAAAAATTTAAATACACTTAGACACACAAAATATTGTTTTTAGAATTGAACGGTTTAAACCATAAAATTTAAAATTATCTTTTAAAAATTCTTTAGATATATTAACATACTAAACAAATATGAGTATTTTGTTCAATAAGCTACATCTAAAATGATTTCTTTATTATTCAAAAAAATTAAATCAAGTTCATTGAATTTAAGCGGAATTTAAAAAATATAAAGATTTTCATACTCTAACTTTTATTTTTTTAAAAAATAAACAAAATTATTACTAGTAGTAGTAGAGTGGATCTTGATTAAAATAATTAAAATTTAGAGGTTCTTTAAAAATAAAAAATAAAATCTGACAAATTAATTATACACTCTAGAACAAAATTCTAAAAGAAAAACTTGATTTTCCTAAATTTTCCTTTATATCCTATCAACGTCTCACGCAATATTTCTAATTTAATATGCATGCTGTCAAATAAATAATTTAAAATCTCGTGTTTTCCAAGTTTTCAAAAAGTAAATGCATAGTTGGCCAAAAAAATATATAAATATGAAAAAACATTATTTTATTTTTTTAATCCCCAGGAATTATATTCGCTTTAGTTTACGAAAATCCCCAGGGAAATATTTGACTATTGGGTGAAAGAATCGAGATTAGATATTTTCTTATAATAGTTTATAGTCTACTAAAATAACAAGTGATTGTTTTTACATGAATTTATTTTTAAATAATAAATTGTCTTGATTTTCTATAGTTTCTTTTTTTATTAAAAAAAACCACTCAATTTGAATTTAGTATGCAAGGATAAAATTCATATCAAATGTCTCCATCACATAAGACAGCATTTGACTTTTAACATTTACTTTTAAATAATTCGTGTTTTTTAAACATTGTCTAGAATAGTAACACAGATCTAAAATGGTTAAATTAATTTAAAAAATTTAGGATTATATTTGTGAATATTCTCAAATGGTTAAAAAATTGTTTTGACATTATTAAATTAATGTTGAGTTATTGTTTTCTTTTTTAACTATTTTAAAAAATGCAGCCTAAAATTCACTCCCTAATACCAAAATTAATTATGAACCTTTTCCTTTTAATAAGAAAAAGGAAAGAAAATTAATTGATTAAAAAAATTAAATTTTAAACTTACTTTGGTGATATTAGGGACGACGGCTCTGAGAGCAAGAAGCCTATCATTAAGCTTCTTCCTCCGATTCCTCTCCGATAAGATATTCTTCGACGCCTCTGACGATGACAACGTTCCGTCCGGTGAGCTCGAATCATAAGAACCATAAAATGCTTCATCTAATCCCCAACTGCAGTTTCTATCTTCGTTAATTTTAATTAAAAACAGAGACCGTACTCAACATCATCAAAAGAGAAAGAAAAAGAGAGAATTATGAAGAACCTGTCCAAATCTTCGGTTTGGAGAAACATATTGGTTTCCCAGTAATAGCTATACTCATCCAGAATGTTCTCCATCGGCGGGGAATGGAGCGGACGGTCGGAGAACACGGCGGCGATGGAGAGGAAATGGAGTGGCTAATTTGCTGAAAAGAGCTGCAGAATTTGGGTGGTTTTTTATAACGGCGAAAAATTATTATTTTTAATAATAACAATTTTTTTTTACCCACGTGGATGGCAGCTTGATGCTTGTTTAAAAGATCTGGACCATTAAAAGTTTGAAGAGAGTTTAGATGGATCTACTCGCGGTTGATGGAGCGTGGAAACAGATGCTTTTCGTCACCGGGTAGTGGGCTGCCCGTGTCCCTCACTGTCGGGTCTTCTCTTTTCATAAATGCAAAACTAAACAATTGACGGGAGTTTTTTCAAAAATATAACCACGACAAAATATTTATAACGACAATTTCGAAAACGAAAAAAATTCATAAGTCTACCATGAAAAATATAAAAATTGTTTCAATCAACATGCGATTGATTTAACACTTGCGCACGTAATATATTTGACTATCCAATTTTAAACGACTTTTTATTTTCAAGATTGCTTTGTTACACGATCGTTTAGATTTGATCATTTAAAGCCAAATTTAAACAAAATTTTCAAGATTTTTTGCTACACGATCATTTATATTTGGAACACGATTGTTTAGATTTGATACTAGCTAAATCTAAATGATTTTTTTTTAAAGATTATTTGATACACGATTGTTTAGATTTAGCTATTTTTGGTACACAATCGTTTAAATTTGGTAAACGACTATCGTGTACCAATATCCTAATGATTTTTTTTCAAGATCTTCTATATTTGGTACAAGATCTTGAACAACCAAATAATATTTTTAAAATAAAAAAAATAAATATATTTATATTTCGTACACGATCTTGAACTAAATAAAAGTTTGAAAAAGAATAAAAGAAAAATTGCAGAAGAATAAGAGAAAGAGAAGGAAAAGAAAAATTGGAGAAAAAACGAGATGAAAATGAATGACAAACCTGAAATATTAAAAAAAAAATGTCTGACTTCATGTGTTTTTTGATTTTGTTACACGGGCCATAAATATTTTGATATTTTGTTATATTTATAAAAATATTGATGATTAATACCCTTATAGCTATAAATACACTACAAGAAAATTGTCTACGACGACAGTTATTTTCTGTTGCAAAAAAATATGTGACAGTTATTTACAATCATAGTATCGCATGTCGTGGAAAGTCCTATGACAATTCCAAAAAACTGTCACAATATGTGTTTTCATGACAAAAAATAAATGTCGTTAATTAGTATTTTATGACAACAAATAACTGTCATTTTTTTTATGATAACAAATAACTGTCACAATTTACATATTTACGACAGTTACAAAAATGTCACGAATTCTTATATTATGACATTTTTTTACTGTCAAGAATATGTCAATCGTGACAGTTTTTTGTAAAATTTAATTGTCATTGATTCGATATTGACGACAGTTATGAAAATGTCACGAATTAATATATTACGACATTTTTTTCTAGTCATGGACAGACCAATCGTGACAGTTTTTATAAAATTTTAATTGTCATTGTTTCGGTATTGACGACAGAAAAAAAAATGTTACGAATTTTTATATTATGATATTTTTTTCCTGTTATGTATTCCTCAATTCCTGTTTTTCTTGCCGCTGAATCATTACACTAACAACTTCAATAACAATAACAATAATACATCACACCCATATGAAAACAATAAGTCAACACTTTAATATATATATACATAATGATACACTTTGTAGTATTCGTACCCCCATTGACTAATAACCATTTGTTTAGTTCAAATGTAGTTTCCATAGAAAAAAATATATACATTGACATTGAAAGCAAGAAACCTAAAAGCAGTGACAATGGGGCACACAATAGTTACTTACAGCTTGCTATAAAAGAGGCAGATTTGGTCTAACAGTACCATAAAAAACCAATCATTAGTCTTCAGCCCCCCCCCCCCCCCCCCTCCCATAAACCCTTCATTCCAGCCCCCTCCCAACACAAACAAAAAGCAGCGACAATGTATTACACAATAGTTACCTAAAACCTACTAAAAAAATTATATCAATGTTCATTATAAGAGGTTTATCCATCAACTTGTTGTATATCTTTGAAATAATAAACCTTCAAATTTCAATGTTAGAGAGACTAAACTTGTGAAGTTTACAAATAAACACCAAAGCCATAAAATATGTAGAAAACAAAGGTAGTGTGTGTGCATAGATATACCTTATTTCTTTGCCTTCTATTCCTTCTGGTTTTCAGCTTTTAAAACCAATAATGTAATTTATGTTTGTAATGACTGTATAAGCTGTGACGGCTGAACATAATCCATCAGTAATTAAGAGTGAGAAATGAGAGCTTTCTAATATTTACTGATTATCATTTTTCAAAATCATCTCAGATAGAGAGAGTAGATAATTAAATTGACATGAGAAGATTGAAAGTTAAAAGTTTGATCATATGAAAATAATCGTTTATCAAAGAAAGTGATGAATAGAAATGGTTGTGCATACCTACATCGAGGCTTCTCAAAGGTGATTTCAGTGCAATCATCTTCACCTGTTTGTTTGTTGTACAAGTTAAACATCTTCTTCAACCTTCTGCATTTGTTTTGCTTCTTCCAACTCTTCCTCAATTTGGGGCATTTTGACACACTTAATGATTCTTGTAAGGAGCGGATTTGGCTAAGTCCTTTCAGCAACGAAGTTAAATTAGAACAATCAACAATTCGCAAATATGACAATGAGGTGAGGCCGCTGACTCCTTCTAGCAATGAAGTTAATTTGGGACAATTCAGAATAATCAACTGTGATAGGAAAATGAGTTGGCCTATCCCTTCAATACTCACTAAATTTCCACAATTTATTAGAACCGTTTCAAGAGCTGTCAAATATTTCAGACCCTTTGGCGAATACTCCAATTTGAGAGTGTCCCAAAAAGAAAGATGGTGGAGATTGCTAAGTTCTTTCCAGTACAATAGCCTACCATCTTCCTCATACACGACAAAACACATCACCAAAATAGTATTATATAAAATTAAGACAATGGAAGGTGTCATATAATAAAAGAATATATCCTTAACCCAAATTTTCTTAAAGAAACATATCATAAACCTAAACACATGAAGGACATTTTCAGGACCTTTTCTCTTTTTGTCTTGCTCTCTTTTAGCTTCAAGTCTTAAAATTTTTTGGTCTAATTTAAGTTAAAAACAAATCCAACATTTATTTCACATACATCACGTAGGGGTGTTTGTCCAAAAGAGGGAATTCGGACAAATTGAAAATTTCAGACCTTACCGACAACCCATGGAGTTGAGGAAAATATTGACAGAGAACAAATTCACAGAGAGAGAGAAAGAGAAAAGGAACAGATGACTTACAGGTAGAGGAGGTAACGGTTGTGGTTTGAACGTTGAAGAGATTGTGGCAGATTGAAGATGACAAGCATGAATTTAATAGGTTACGACAGAGGAGGTTTTGTCGTCTGGTAGAGGAGGTTGCGGCGGCTCTAGAGTGACGAGACGAGAATGAGAGGGCAGTGGTGGTGACAGGAACGGGCGTAGTCTGATGATGGCCTTCTTCGTGTTTAGAGATGGTTTTTTTGGGGGAGGAATGAGGGTTTTTAATTTGGGAAAAATTTTGATTTGGGGGAAAAGCCTTAAAACCCTTTAATTTTCATTTTCATTTAATTTAAATTTAATAAATTAAATAAATTATTTTATGTATCTTCTAAGACACCAAATAACTGTCGCGAAAAATGCTATCCGAAAAATTCTGCCTTTTCCCGCCAAAAATGCGTGTTTTTACATTTTGTGACAATCTTTTTTCTCCCTTCTATTTTCTAATGTAAATAACTGTCGTAGTAGATGGTTTTTGTTATAGTGATAATTCCTTCTTTTGTAGTTTGTTTGATTTCTTTTCTATGATGTCTTTTAGTTTGACTTGAGTGATATTCATTTGTTACTAAACGAGTGATTGTTAAACCTAAATTCAATTCAATCACTACAAGAAATCTGGCCTTTAACGTCAGTTTAAAACCGACATTAATGACCTTTAGTGTCAGTTGGCAACCGACATCTATGCTAGCGTTATTAAAGGTCTTTAATGTCGGTTTTGCTTTGATGTTGGTTTAAAAACGACATTAAATGCCTCATTAATGTCGATTTAAAAATGACATTAGAGGCCTCAGTAATTTCTTCACGATTTCATGTTTGAAAAAACAATTAACCTGAGTTTGTTCACGAAAACCGTGTGGAGATAGTAAGTTTAGAAAAGACCATCTCGGCTTTCACTACCATATAGTCTCCATCGCTTTTACTAATTCAGAACTCAAGAAATAGGGTTTTGAAGCTATTTTCTAGTTCTACATTACATTTCTTAATTAAACCAATTGAGATTCTTTTATATAACTAAAATATTTCTTCGTTTTTTATTTGTTGATTTTTTTTTCTAATAAACTTATTTTATTTGAGATATTTCTTAGGGAATAAAAATTTTATTTCACTTCTTATACACCTAAAGATATTGCAGCCTATAACAAAAAAGAATCGAAGGTTGAGGTATCATTTTACATAAGACTATATATATATTATTAAAGGAAATTGTAGATACTGTATTTTGTTCTTTTTTTTAATATTTATTTTATTCTTTATTCTTTATTTTATTTACTTACTTTATTTCATGAGATTTTTTTAAGAAGAATAAAAAATTAGGAACTATTTACACTCTTAAGGCAAAAAAACCAACAAAGACAAATTTCTTATGTTGGCTTTTCACTTTTTGAGGATTGTAAAGTTTTAATAATCTTATATTTGAAATTTGGGAAAGTGAAGTATTTAAAAAGAGAGGAAAGATAAATTCAAAATCATTTTGGGTCATTAGATGTAAGTAAAAGAAAAATGAATGGTTGAGATTTAAACTCAAATAGCTGTTAGACACAATACAAATAATAATATAATAATATGTCTTTTCAAAAGTCTTTGTTTAA
>CM046887.1:12707884-12725334 GCA_025688845.1 Cucumis hystrix
CTTTTTCAGCATTCTCCAATTTCTCCACATTCTCGGAACAATCCCTCTGCTTTCTGACCACACTACAAAATAAAAATAAAAATAATAAAAATAAAAAAGAGAAAAGAAAAACTAACTCATTGCCCTGTAACTAAATTAGATCCCATGAGGAATTAAAAGGGGAATTACATTGAGATTTTCTTTTGTTACCGTAGAGAAATCTTCTCATTTGCTGAATTTACTTTCAAATGGGAGGGTTGGAAAAGAAGCCAGAATTTTTTTTCGCAAATTAAGGTCTTCAAAGATATTTCTTTTTTCTTTAATTTTGTCCAACCTTAATTTGCAAAGTTTTGTGGGTAGTTTAGGTAGGTGCAGAAATACTAGATATGACAACTTTTTAAATTTGGTTTTGGTTGTTAAATGCTCCATTCATATTTTTAAAAAAAAAACTAGACATTTTGAATATTTAGCCATTTGAAGAAGCCTTTTTTTACCTATAATAAATAATCTTTTTCTCCTTCATCCATGGGAGACACACAACACAAAGGAAAAGCCACACAAAATCCTAAAGACTTTTACATCCTTCACATTCCTTTTCTTCATTCAAACCTCTAATCTTCATCCAAACTTCATCCACTCTACTTCTCTTAACCTTCATCTCTTCTTAACAAAAGAAAAAAAAAAAAAAAAAAGATAAAGAGATTTACAACATGCATTTTGTTTTCTCTTCTAGCAACTCCCTAAATCTCCACCCTTCTCACAAAAACAATCTTCGATGTCAAGAATACAACACATAAAGAAACTCTGATGTACTTGGAGCTACATGGTAGAGCTTTGTGTTGGAATAAACACTTTTAACTTGGATCAATTATCCCACTCTTGTGTGAACCTATTAGAATACTAATCAACAACAATAATCAAAGTATTGACACAGCGAATTTAAAGTGAAAAGCCCCCCCCCCCCATGTGAGGAGGAAAAAACCATGGACTGAAGTCAAAATCTCAACTATAATCTTTAATGGGTACAACATCCTTAGTCATTTTAAATTTTTAGCCTAGCTGGTCAATTTGCATAATAAAAAAATTAACCTAGAAAATGTGGGACACATCACCTTGGTCCTAGTGATCCACAATTCAAACAACAAGTGAGTTTAGTGTGTTGGGATTCAACCTTTCTTTTTTTTTTCTTTGTTCTTCTTCTTATTATTATTTTGTTTATTTTTCTTCAAGTTTTTTTTCTTATTCTCGTTATTCTTATTATTTTATTTATTTTTCTTTACGCTTCCATAAAAAAATGCAAAAAAAAAGACTAAATTATTAATCATTTGTTTATTGTTCTTGTTATTAGTTCTCTATTTTTCTTCCTCTTATAATTACTTGTTTATTGTTCTTGTTGTTATCATTATTATTTTATTTTTAAAAGGATATTGAAATGCGTGCACTTCATCTTCTTCCCCATTCCTTCTTCCTCCTTGGACAAACACTAGTCGCCTCTCTTCTTCACCTTCCTACCACCGCTGATGATTGCAGCTGCTCAGTCCACGCTTAGACGAAGCCATCCACTTCACATTAAAGGCCGAGCGGTTTCGAAGCTTTGTCTCTGTCGCATCCTCTTCCCTGTCGTAAGTCTCCGTCGTGCATTATAGATCAAAGTCGTTCCTATCACGAGTCGTGCATCCCAGATGTTCCTTCGCAAGCCAAGCGTGTTTCAGCTGACGTTCCTCCTTTTACCGATTGTTGAAGCTCGACCCGAAGTCGATCTTCCTCTGAGAGCATGCAAGAAAGCTGCCTCTTCTCGTGAAGTCAAGCCACGCGTCCCGCTCGAGCCGACCTTCTCCTTGAAGTGAGCCGATGCTCCCTTGTCCAAGCCATCTCCATCCCAAGCCATTTAGCAAGTCAAACCTCATTTTTTCTTAAGCTATTGGGGCCATCTAATATTTTAGTAAGTTTGTTGGGTTTGGTTCGCCCAAATAATTATCCCTTGGATTTTAAATAAGTTTACAATTTGAAATGAGTTGGATTATTTTTACTTGAAGGTTGACTAATTTTGTTGGAGTATTAGACCTGTGGTTTTCTCCCAACCAAGGTTGAATTGGTTTCAAACTCCTCCGTTGGTAAGTTTGTAAACCTAAGTAATTAATAGTTCGATGTGGTTATCAAACTATTAATTTAAAACTTATTGATGTTTAGGTTTTGCCTGTTGGAAGCTGGAATAAATTTGGTTTAACTAATCTCGAGGTAAGAGATTCTACTATTAGACCCTTAAATCATGATTTCCCTTAGTATGCATTAACGTAGCTATGATGCATGTTAACGATGTTAGCCAATGATAGCTACATAGAAAATCTTATGTTATGAATGTGATATACCCTGGTTGAGATAAATGAGATATACTATGGTCAAGATGCCTTATGTTTGAGTTATGATATTTATGATATGATATATTTGTAAAGGCTATGATGTTCTGTTAGATTTACTGTTAGAGTCATACTATATGGGTGTCCCTTGGGATCACCACCTATTTATGCATGTGTGGCCAGTTTTATGTGTGATTCGACAGGATCACTTACAGCCCAACTCTCCTTTAGGGTCTTTCCTTCAGGGTCACCGAGAGCCCAATTGTTCTTAGGGGATCGCTGGATAGTGTGTCTTCGGGAGCACAATAGTTAGGTGCCTTCTTAAAGGATTCTAACAGGAATTTAACAGACACCTAGCGGGACTAATAGTAGATCCTTTACGGAGTATAAATTATATTCACTCTTTCTCTATGTTTAATTTTTTACAGGCAAAGGTAAAGGTAAAGGTAGAGGCAACCTGACAAATGACAAGAAGTGACTGTAGTTCGCCATAGGGAACCATTTAAGTCTCTTCCATATTTTATTTATGTTTTCAGTATTTAATTTTCAAAAATTTATTTCAGAGCTTATGTTTACTTTTAAATATTTTCTTTTATTTCAAATAGGGTCCGAATTAATGTTTTATTTATTATTTTATTTATTTCTTTATTTTATTCTTTCTTTATATACTTTATTAATGATTTAATTGAAGATTTAAAATATTTATTTAAAATTAGTATTTTCTTTTATTTTAAATAAAAAGTCTTTATTGGATTTTAAATGGTAATGACCTCAACTTAGTATAAAGAGTTGAGTCGTTACATATTTATCATTATAATTTTTTAATATTTAATATTTTATATTTAATTCTTTTCTTTTATCTTCGTAGCATCAATTATTGTTTCTTTAGTATTTTCTTATTTTTCATATATTATTTAATATTATACTTTTTCTCCATATTTGTTTATTTTTCTTGTTTTTATTTCTCCACTTTTCTTCTCTTATAATTATTTCTTTATTTCTTATTTCTACATTTTCTATTTATAGCAAATTTATTTGTTTATGTACATTGTTTCAGGTCTTGTTTTGTCCGTTTTTTAAATCATTACTTCCTTCTTTCTTTTTCTAGTAATTTTATTTTCTATTTTATTTTACTTATAGATTATTGCTTATTACATTTTTATCCTTGTACATATGCTTATTTAAATGTTTGTGTTTGCTTATGGTTAATTTAATAAATCTTGCTAATAGTTGTTTAATTTTTTTAATATTTTTAATTAATTTTCTTAAAAAAAACATCCGACTACATAATCTAGGAAATTTGGTAGTCCAATTTTTTAGAATTATTGAGATGAGAAAATCTATTGTTTGGAAGTTCGAGGTCGATCTCTAATATGTTTTTTTATTAAATTCTCAATATGCTATTTTAATATGTTTTCTTATTTATTATGATGCTTCTTTACTCTTATTTTACTTATCTAATTTTCTTATTAAATCTTATTTTGTGTTCTATTTAAAATTTACAACTCTTTGTATTTACATTTACAACTCTTTTCAAACTTTCAAAATTTAATCTACGATTTCATAAGGTTTGTTAATCAAATCTTTTCTGATAAAGTTATCATTTTTCTTCAACAAAATCCTATGATAGAATCAAGAAAATTTGGGAATCCGATTTTCTAGAATTATTGTGGTGAGAGATCACATCTTTGGGAGTCCAAGATTTGATCCAAGAGAAAAAATGATTTTAATTATTGATTTAAAAAAAAAACCACCTCTTTATTAGAAGTCTATTCCTATAACGGATTTTGAGGAATTGTACTAATTTCTCACTTATTTTATGAGATCATTACTTGAAATATTATAGTACTATGGGATAAAATAAGACATTCGTTTTAAAATAAATTAAAAAATATTTTAAATTCAAGATTTAAATTTTGGGCACTGTTTTCTAAATGGGTGTTGTAGGTGCTAACTCCTATCAATACACAAATGACTCTCGAACTCAAATTTAGTTTTTACATACCATTTTCTTTATGATTTTATTTAAAAATTGTTTACTTTATTTCGGTCACCATAAAAAAGATTGGTGACGACTTTTTTTAATATTTATTTTGTTTTAAAATTAACCTATTTTGAAGGTATTTTTATTATTTAATTGTCTTTCTTTTATTGCAATTTTGATTCATTTCAATAAATTTGGTAGCTAGGTGTATTCGTTAGATTTATTTTGTTTGAATTTCCTTGAATTGGGTGAATGACATATTAATTGAGTTAGTTGGATTTGATATTAATAGATTAGGTCTTATGTGATGTTAATTAATTGATTGAACTTAATTGGCTATCATTCGTCTTTTATGGAATTTTTTTTAAGGTGTTTAATAAATGCAGGGGTGGAGGTTGAACCAGGGATCTCTTGTCCACAAGTACATACAAGTGTCAGTTGATACAAGTGTCAGTTGATACAAGTGTCAGTTAATACAAGTGCCAGTTGAGCTAAGCTCATGTTGGCAACCTAGTATTTTTTTCACTGAACGTGGTATTTAGTTCATAGGACACCATATTTATTTCACGGCCAAGCGTCCTATTTATTTCATCAAACGTCGTATTTATTTCACGCTGTATTTATTTTCCGAAACTTTACTTTTTCTTTTCTCCTTTTTTGATTGCGAATTTTTCTTTTCTCATTACTTGATTCCCTGTATATCTGTAGTTTAAGATTTCAACCAAAGAAAAAAAAACATTTAAATTATTTGTTTTTCTTCAAAAAAAAAATGAGTAAAAGTAAAAACTTTTATTAAAAATTCAAATATTTACCTAGAATGATGAAAATAATTATCACCTAAATGATGGAAAACAAACATAATTTTCAAGCATAAAAAATTTAAAACCCAATAGTTTAATTAATAATATTGTCTTAAATACATATAATTGATCTATTCGATAATATACTTTCAAATATCATAATTTTTATTATAAATATTATAATAATATGGGTTAAATAGATGTTCATTTTTAGTGTCTATTGTGGAGTGGTAATTTATAACTACCCTATTTGTTGTTCATATATTTCAGTATAACACATAGTATTCATGTAAGCCACCACTTATTTAGACGTAGATAGAGATCTTTAGTGGATTTGTGCATAAGAAGACATATGGGTTAAATTTCAAATAAATTAAAGTTAGAGAATTTCTTTTTGCTTTTTAATTTTCTTAGTTTATCTATTTATATACTTTATTTTATTATAATATTATATTTTTTTATATTCATGTTCTCACTGTGTATCACGTTTACTACAAATTTAATTAGTAGGACACACATTACTCCTTTTATCTAACCCCACATAATTATTAATATATTTATTGTGTGGACTCGTGATCTTAAAATTACATTTTTTGTATTTATTAACTATTCAATTTTTGGGCGAACCATAAAGAAATGAGCGGTCTAAATTCTTTTGAATCATCAATCAATTACATATTATATTTTTGTCTAGAGTTTGTAATATTTTTCCTATAACCTATAGATTTGATACTGTTTATGGTTTTTTTTCTTTAAAAGAAATCACAGTGTGTGTGACATTTAAATATATTAAAGGGATTCTTTTAAAAAATATAACAAAACGAAAAAATATTTACACAACTATTTTGAAAACGAAAAAAAAAAAATACCACAAACCCACCATAAAAACCCACCCGTCAACATGCAATTAATTGACTATACAATGTTTACATTTGGCTACCCATTTTTTTTTTTTTCAGATTTGGTGGTTAGATTTGGTGATTTTTTAAAATGATTTTTTGTCGTTTAAATTTGGCTATTTTTTTTACATGATGTTTTATATTTGGTATAGAAAAAGACAATAGAAATGGAAAAAAAATTACAAAAAAAAAAAAACATACAATAAAAAGAACAAACGTAAAATATTTTTAAAAAATGGTTGAGATTTTTTTATTTTGTTACCTGCATAGTAAATATTTTGATATTTATAGAATTTTTCCTATATTTAAACGCATAAAGCATTATTCAATCTATCATTCACCTAAATAGAGATACAATTTAATTGTATATATAATTTTTTTTAAAAAAAAGAGAAATTATAGAAATTACATTTTTAAGTGCTTTTTTCAATGAGTGCAACTAATTAACAAAGTGCTCATCCTCGATGTTTAATTCTCTAACTCTGACACATTGATTTTAACATATTTGTAAAATATGTACTTTTTTTTAAAAAAAATAACTTAACCTTTAAATACTTTAAATATTAAAGGGTTTCTGTCAATATTTTTTAAGTTAAAATATTGTTTTGATTCAGAATGTTCTAAAGTTTTTTTTTTCTTTCAAACTGTAGTCTATATATTTCTAATTTTTCAGTTGTAAGTCTTGTATTATCAGTAAAACTTAAATTGTCCTTCAAAATTAATTTTTACAAAACATGGTTATATAATAATAATTTAAATTAAATAATTGTAATCTGAAAACATAGGAATTAAAATTGGAGTTTTTTCAAAAATAAAAAAATGTAGATAAATATTTACACTCCATAGAACAAAACTACTAGAAAATTATTACACTTGAACTTGATTTTTGTATGAAGTGTAAATACTTTGATAAATTTTATATTTTTGACACTTTTTTCTTAAAATATTGAACAAAATCCAAGTATTAGAATATTTTAATTGTAATTTGAGGCATCTTACAAACTTACGAAATTATAACAATTGAGGAGTGGCATTGCTACTTGATAAAAAAACAAAAAATAAATCAAATAAATTTCACAATTATATAAAACATACAAAATTGTGTTGCTACTCACCTTAACCATTTGGAAGGAAATGGGGGAAATGGTAAACGAAATATATATATATATATATTAAAGGTTCAGAAGGAGAAATGATCCAATTTTTGAAAACCTTCGTCCATCACCATTTTGTCGATTATGTCATGAGTATCTGAAGTTACGATATTACCGTTTCTTTCTTGATATTTTCTTCTTCTTTTTTCTCCTCTTCTCCAGCTTGGCTTCTCGTGTACTGTTGTCTTTTTCTCCAGCTTCTTCTGTCAATTGACCCTTTCCTCTGTGTGTTAGATTATGAACTAATAATAGCTACCAACTTCAAAGAAAATATTTGATATTATAAATTTCGTATACATTATTCATTTTGATAATATTGCTATTTTTAAATATAACAAAATGAATTAAAGTGTTTACAAAGTTGAATTATAAAAAACTCCTCTAAACTTGGTAAAAACACACAAAATTCTCTTAAATTTTAAAAAATATATAGTTAACTAATTTTTTTAAAAAATACTCTTATACTATTGAAAGATTTTATAGGTACCTTTAAGCTTAATTTTTTTTCAAAAAATTCTCTCTAGACATATTAAAACAATAATAATTAGTCAAATAAAAATATTAACACACTAAAGTATTTAACATACAACTTTGTTAAAACATTTAAGTCGCTTCTATTATCTTTGTTAAAACATTTAGTATATTTTATAAGGAAAAAAATTTCTTTTAAAAATTTTGTGTTATTTTATGTTTTGACTTAAAATTTTAGTTTTATTTTAGTTGGTGAGAAAATTGGTGAAAAGTTTAGATACAAAGTTTGGTTGATATGGCAATGCTGGAAAATGATGGTCAGAGGTTGACAGTAGTCACAGTTAGAGGTTGATTGACAACAACCATTGGAAAACGGTTGACGACGATGATTGAAAAAAAGGTAGTTGAAAGATTGTAAATGTCAGGTACTAAAAGTAGTTATCGAAGGTTGGTCAGCAGCGGTTGCAAAAAAAATGATACATAGAAGTTGATCACCAACGGTTGACAAAAAACAATTACCATAAAAGTGTTCTTCGAAAGTTGATTGACAATGGTTGTTAGAGGTCAACCAACAAAGATTGCAAAATAAAAAATAAAAATAAAAATAAAATAAAAAAGTAAACGAAAGTCGATCGTCAGCGGTCAACAAAATACAGTTGCCAGAAAAAATGTTTACCAAAAGTTTACTGTCGATGGTTAATGGTGGTCGACAGTTGTTCGCGACAATTGCTGGAGAACAATCATCCAAAGTTTGGCTCATTACAATTGTCAAATAGTGGTCGTTAGAGGTTAATATGAAATGATTTTGTGGGAAAAATGATAAACGAAAATAGATTGTCAATGATTGCGTAAAAAACAGTGGTTGAAGATGCATGGACAACAGTCGTTGGAGACGATAGTAGAATGTTAGCTTATGCATAATCACCGACGGATTTAGTATAGGTCGAGGCCCCTCAACTTTATTGTCTTTATATAATATGTATAAACAAAATTAATTAATACTTAATATTTATAGATAGTTTAGTAGTAACTATGTTTGTCAGTCTTTCTTCCAACTAGAGTGTAGTTTTTTTTCCAAATTTTTATTTTTTCTCTAAGTTACAACTCAAAGCCCCCTCTTGTCAATAAATTTTCTAAATCCGCCACTGTGCATAATGGTTGACGGAAACGATTGTTAAAGGTTGGTTGGTGAAGATAACCGAAGGTGTTGGCTAGAGTGTTTTATACAAATTAGTGAAAATAACTATTAAACATACAAATTTTATTTTTCTAAAAGTTAGTTTTGAGTGTTTATCCTAAACCACCTTATTTTATAAATTCATTTTCAATCATATAATTTTTTTTCAAAACGACTTATTTTTTAATTCACTTGAAAATGAAATCCAAGCCCACCTTCGGTTAATTTTATTTATGTGTTTTCCCCCTTTTTAACTATTTCTTCCACCTTGTAATTAGTTTTAAATACCTTAGATTCCATCTTTCACCTCATTAGTGACTAAGGTAAGTCATCTCTAGCTTAAGGTGGCATGTAACTCATTTATTTTGGTTGAGAAAACTTGTAATTTCTTATTTTGGTTATTAGATTCTAGGGAAAACTATATTTTTGGTCCCAGACTTTAGAGAATATGTTCTAAAAATTTGTTTAAAAGGTCCCTCAAATTATTTTATACTTTTATTTTAAATTATTGTATGACATTTTAAATTAGATGAATAATTTCTAAAAAATTATATTCACACTAAAACTATTTTTCTTATGTTAAATATTATTGGGGCATTTTAAAACATAGTAAAATAAATTAAAATATTTACAATTTATAGCAAAATTTTGAATTCTATCAATAATAGAAACTGATATGCTTCTATCACTGTCTATCAATGTCACTGATAAAAGCATATCAGTATCTATCAATGTCTATTATTGATAGAATTTGAAAATTTTGTTATATGTTATAAATATTTGGTCAAATTTGCTACATTTTACCATTCCCCTAATTATTTTTTAAGAAATCAAACAAAAAAAACTTCTAAGTCCTTTTAAACAGGATTTAAAGAAAAGTTAGAGACCAAAAAGATAAAATTAAAAAAATCAAGGATGAAATGGGTTTCCTTTTATAAACCTAAAAACTAAAAGAATACCAAATTCACGTATTCATCCATATACTTGAAGATTAAAAAGTTAATTTTTGATAGATTTATGATTCTTGAATGCAATTTAATTTCAATGCTTAGAATTTATGAATTAATTGGTCATTCTCTTCCTTTCTTCTTCTTGGGCCAGAGAGAAAAATGGACTAGGTGTGTTAATTTGGAAGGGGCAAGTTAAAGCATGCTTTAAGTGAATTATACTCAATCCTTTTACAACATGATTGCACGTTTAACTTAGATTAATTAATAAATTAGAGTGTTTTGCTTTCCTTGTGGAGATGACTCAATCCTAATTTAGATACAAGCTCATAAAATTGCTTCAACTTTCATTTGAACCGAACTCAAACTAAGATTTTGAAGAAATATTACATTAGATGTAAAAAAATTTAGAAAAAAATAGTCTATAGCACCTCTTTTTTGCATATTGCAAATAAGACAAATATAACAAGTAGTTAATGATATTAGACGGCTATCAGACAGTTATCATAGGGTTATTAGAGGGTTTGCTATTTTTGCAATTTAAAAAGTATAGTGATATAAACTCTATTATCATTTTTTTTTTTTTTACAATTTTTGCAAACATACTGATTTTAAAACTATATATACATATTCACACATATACATATATATATTTACAAAGTACTTGTAATTATTATTGTAATTAATTTAGTTAAGAATAATTCTAAACATCTAATACAAAAACGACAAAATCCACAGTAAAAGAATATATATATATATAAAGAGTCGGAGAGGTCCCAATCTAAGTTTGATCAAAAGGAATTATGTGGTAAAGTAAAACTCTCAACTTGAGTTGAAGAGATTACACGTCAAAATATATTTTGTCGAATTAACACATAGGTTAATGTGTATATTATAAAGATGCTTCCCATACTATTTCAAAGTATGAAACTTTTTACAAAAGAGCTTTCGAAAATAAAATTATTCATATGAGAAAATTCTAACTTTTATCAGTCAAAGATTGTTGTTTATCAAGGAAAGCTACAATTGTTTATCGAGCAAAGCCACCAAATTAATTACCTGATGATTTTTCTAAAATATAAAGAACTCATAGCTCTAACGTATCTTTATCACATAAAAATAAAATTAAAATTAAAAGTTATTTTTATTTTATTTTTGAATTAGCGCTTAGACAAGTGCATTGCATATGCACCAAAGAATTCTTCAAAATATAAATGTATGTTAAATATAAATGTATGTCTAACATAAAGATATAAGCTGGCATTTTTATATTCATTTTCCAAAGTTGGAGTACGTGCATTTTTGCATTTGTTCATTTGTTAATAGTTGAAAAGGAGATTCTCATAAAATAATTGGTTTCAAAATAATTGTTCAAGATTGATACGATCACCTACCAAGACTATCTTTCTATTATATATACGTGCATCTTTTAAGATATTTTTAAAAAAAATAATCCTAAGAGATCATTGAAATCCAAGTTTTTGAAAAAAAATTACATTAATTTATTCTTTAAACATTTTGAGTCTTCTCTTAATTTACATTAATTTACGAAGTTGTCAACCCTCGTTAATTAGATTATACAACTTAAAGGTTAAGTATGGTTGGAGTAACACTAGCTGCTCTAAATTACTGTCCATAATAAGTGGTCTCCTACCTGAAAACAACGAAATACCAAGTTCCTTATACAAAGCGAAGAAAGCACTAGGTGCCTCAAGATTGAGTTACCAAAAAATTGATGCATGTTCTAATGGTTGTTGTTTGTATAGAAAAGAGTATGAAAACATGACAATGTGTCTTAAGTGTGGTTTGTCAAGGTGGAAGATCAATAAAAACTCAACGAATGAAAAAAGTGGAGTAGCTGCCAAGCAGATATGATATTTTCCAATAGTTCCAAGATTTATAAGAATGTTGAAGAGTTTTGAGAATGACTAAAAATTTGCGTTGGCATACGATCGATAGAAAATTTGATGGTATTGTGAGACACACTTGACTGACACTCCATCTTGGAGGTTGATAGATCACATGTGGTTAACCTTAGTTACATCTTGTTGGAAATTGCACTTACGATTTCTTGTAATTTGTGTTTGCCACAGAACTAGAATATTCATCGTTCAATTCTTAAACAACTCCATTGGAGCAGTGAAGTCATTTTGGAGCGATTTATAGGACTTTTTGTAGAGTTGATAGCAAAACTTTGGTAATTGTAATGTAATAATTATTTTATGCTTGTTGTAACCAAAAGATATCTGTTTATTCTATCATTCCCTTTACCAACAATTGTACAAATATTACAAAGTGTATGATAACGTATATATATTAAACTGGTCTATATAATGGCAAGGTGACAAGAAAAATAGGAATTGTCCAAGAAAATAGGGCAAGAAAAAAATGTACTAATAGAGGAGTATATGACATTTGATTTTAAAAAAAAAAACTATCAAGGTAAAGGTATTCTTGAACGTCAATTATAGTCATGCTGGTGTTTTCTTGACATTTAATATTCGTCATGATTGAAATATTCTTGACAGAAAAAAAAAGTCAAAATATAAGATTTCGTAACATTTTATATCTGTCATCAATATGCAAATTATGACAGATAATTACTCTAATATGTGTGAACTGATGACAGTTAGTTATTGTCATAAAATATAAAATAATGAAATATATTATCTATCACGAATACTGGATATGTGACATTTATTTTCTTTCATGGAAACACTTATTGTGACAGTTTTTCTGAACGGTCATAGATAGACTTTCCTTGACAGGTGCATCAATGACTGAAAAAAACTGTCAAGAATTTCTTAATATGAAAGATTTTAACTATCGTCGTAGACCCATTTTCTTGTAGTGTTTCTTAAAAAGAAAAAAAAATAAAAGCATATAATTATCTATATTTTATTTACCACATTTAAGAAAAATTGTCAAAAATAGAACATTTGACAAAATATTTACACTCCATAGAAAAATCAAGTGTAATAAATTTTATCTTTTAATGGTTTTGTTCTATGGAGAGTAAATAGTTTGTCAATTTTTTATTTTTAAAGAGAACCCCAATATTTAATTTCTATATTGACTAATTTACTAATTTCTTAGGGAAATTCTACTAATTTTTTAGGAAAATTACATCAGATGACAAAAATATTTATAAAAAAATAGCTCATGACATATCTTTTTTGCATATTACAAATATGACAAGTAATTAGTGATATCAGACGGCTATTAGACAGCTAGCAGAGAGTTATCGATATTTAAATTTGTAACTTTGCAATTGAGAAAATATAGTGACATGAACCCTATTATCATAATTTTTTTTTGTTATGTTTGCAAGCGTCACAATTTTTTAAACCTTATTTTATTTTATTTTTTATATTGATTTTTTTCCAATTAATAAATGTAAAAAGAATTAGGACAGTTTGAATCCCTAACAACCAAATTAGGTCCCTATTTCTTCTTCTTTGCTCTCTCTTCTCTCCTTATTCTCCTTTGAACTATCTTTTTCCTCAATGTTGGTCTAAAAAGGACTCATCCTAATCTCCATAATTCAAATTATCTTTATTCACTCATTCAGCATTCTCTCATTCTATTGAAAAGTTTGGAAGTGGGGTTGGGAAAAAGTATTCATCGAGAGAGGAGGAGAGAATTATTTTATTGTATATATTAAGGGTAAATATATACTTTTAGGAGATTTGGGGTACCAACTAGTTGACGAAGGTGATTATATATAGCTTATTTCGAGGCACCAACTATAAAAGTGATGTGTACAACTATTTATAATCTTTAATTAAGTATAATATATTATTTCAAAACCCTTTTTTCTCCCATTTTCATTCATTTGTCCATTATTGCTCTGGTCATTATTCGTCCACTGCCCTAGCCACAACTTTAGTTACTTTAGTATTTTCTTTTCTTTCAGTCGTTATAATTATTTATCAAACTCGAAATTTAAAAAGTTCATTTTGAAATTAAACTTGAGAGTTCAAAATACTATTAAAAAAAACTTTTATCATTTTACTCAACCATAAGTTTTTTTTTTTTAGAAAAACAATACAACTAAACAACTACACCAAGAAAAATCAAATGACATAGCCAAAGTAAACCACTTACATGAAACATGATCCTCCAAGGCTTTTCTTATAGCTCAATGCAACAAGTTGTAGCTTTGACAAAAATAAGAGAAAGAGACAACCCTTAGATCACCACCCCTATTCTTAACCTTCTCAATAACAAAGGAGACTTCACTCAGATCAGGCATAACATCAACATTCAACAAATTTATGACCTCAAAGCAATAAAGACTCAACCACAATATTTGAAACATGGGTAGAAGTCAAAATCTCAAGAGAGCAAGACATGTTGTCATAGGTTCAAGAATCTTAACCTCTCGACATCTAAGAATAAACTAGAAAACAATCAACCACACAAGACCTCATAGTCATAAAGCACCCAACCCATTCCACTAATTTGGTATCAGGGCTCCACGCTACATCAACATTATTCTTAACCAACTGATTTGCTAGGGAAAATGTATAGAAGGGGTTGACCCTTGTCTTTGCTAGAACCAAAGCAAGAATTATAAATATTTTTTTAAAAATCATCGTATCACAAATTATGTTTGTATCAACTTTTGCTGATTCAAAAACATCATTTTATTTCAAACTAGCTTCCCAAAGCTACTGCACCATAATCACAGTATTATCAATACCCACAGCAACAACGCATTATGGAAAATCCAATATCTCAATAGTATTGGTAAATCCATCAAAACTTGTCATTCTACAGAACATCGAGATCAATTAATAATTCTAGTTCAAATCTTTCCTAGAGACTGAATAATCTTATATAAGAAAACAAGTAGATTCTACATCGTTTCTACGAAAAAACACACCCAACTTATAAAAATAGACACTCTTATAAGGTTATATTTGGTAGATAGAACTGGGAATTATGTCATTCATAATTCTCAATCATAAGGTTATATTGAACTGTCAAATTTTCTTTCTCAAATTAATTATTGCTTAACCTGGTTCAAAAAATACAAGGTAGAAACTTCTTATCAAATCCATTTTTCGAAATTTGGAAACTAAAATATCTATTTTAAAATTTGGGAGAGTAATAATTACATGTATTGTTTAGGACTAGAAGACTAAAAAACAAAGAGTAGTTTGAAGTAGTTTGCATTTCAATTAATGCTTATCCTATCACAAAATAAATTAATTTTATTATTTATATATCATCTAATACAATTAATAATGGATGAGTTTTTTGCACTTACCTTTTTTGGAGAGGCATAAAAAAGCACGTTCAGTCGGCCGCCTGTAGTTTGTTTCTCCAAAATTAAAATATTATAGTTTCAAAAACTTATTAGTAAAATATGGTTTTTTTAAAACTTATTATAGATTTATTGTACTTTATAAGAGAGATAATGGAAATGACAGGATGAGAGAGAAAAGGGGGGGAGGAGGAGTACTCGTGAGAGAGGAAAGGGGAAAGGACGAGTGATCAACACTATGACTATTTTTCTTAATTTAATTTATTTTGTTTGTTATTTTAAGTTTGTTTGTTATTATTTTTTACTTTTAACTTATTTTTAAGTTTTATTTTATTTTATGACAAATATTTGGTTAGAAATTTAAATTTTAAAATAAAGAAAATAATTATTAGATACATAAGTTTAAATAAAAAAAATAAAAAAGAATATAAGTCAAAATTAGCAATATTTCAAGATTAAAAAAATTAACATTAGATAAATTTATAATACACTTGAAATTTTAATCTATGGTATATATAAAAGTATGGATGAGGAGAAACTTTTTGTTTCCAATTTTATCCTTTTTCTGAGTAGATTTGTTTTTTCTTACTTTGGTTTTATTGTAATTTGTTTTTATTTATTTTTTAATTTAAAATTAATTATTAATAAATACATATATATTAATAATTTTAACTTTTTCTTTTGAATTAATTATATTATTAACATTTTTCTAAAACCATTCACGTCTCTCTATCTTCCACCTATTCACATCCCTTTATATTCCACCTATTCACATTCCCTTATCTCATAGTAACTATTTTGTAATTATTTCACTTTTCAAATTATTTTCCTTTTCAAATCTTTAGGTATAAATATTCTATTATTTTTATTTTTTTTCATGTTCAAGTCACGACAAAAAGTTGGTGTGTGAATAAATTTGTAACACCCCAAGTCTTAAGGTATAATTTATTAATCAGGTCAAATTTACCTTGCTTTTGGTGGGAAAGAAAATAAGTAATGGAGGGAAAAAGGGGTTTGTAACACCCCGAAGCAAAGCCACACAACCCCGCCGGCGTAGGACACGTCGCACTGCCTCCCCCCTCACACCGTCGCGCGCGTCAGTCAACAGCCGACAAGCCGGCCTTGTTCGCGAAGCCTCACCGCGCGCCGTCCATCCCAGCTCGTGAAACCCAGCCGCGTCAAGGTTCATCAGCGCCCGACCGTCCGACGAAGCCCAGCCCAGCCGCACGCCGTCTGCCTTCATCCTCTGTTCCGACCGTCCGAAGAAACCCGCCGCGCGCCTCTCTCCTTCCAGCCGTGTTTCCTCTCCTTCCAGCCGCGGGTCACAAACCAATTTACTCTGGTTTGCTTGCACAATCTTGTTCGATTAGGTTTGATTGTCGCTGCCTCCATTTTTGCTTGGAATGGTTGAAGTTTTGTTGGTAAAATTTAAGTTATGAATTTTAGTTGTTTCAAAACAAATTCGAGTTATTGGTTGGATTAATTGTTAACCTTTGTTCGATCTTAGGTTGAAGGTAACGCCTAATTTCCTTGGGCTCACAACAAAAATTGGATTTAGTTGGAGCTCGTTTCGCTAATAGTTGGGTAAGTGTGAATAATCACATTGGATTGATTTTAAGTGGGTGATGTGTTGGATAGAATACTGAGTACTTATCTTGATGGTTAGGTTTGTTGTTCGTGGACCTTGGTGCGGTTAAGGAGCTTACCTAACGCCAAGGTACGGGACTTTCTACTGGACTCAAATAAAAAATATTTGGATGTATTGGCTGCATAGATCGTACTGTTATATTGAGTAGGGATAACGACCATGATGTGTATGTTTGAATGTAGACTTGTGGTTGAATGTATGTTATGACTGTCTGGTTATGTATATGCAAAATTGTAAGGATGTGGGAATGACTGAACCTTGTAGATGCGGCTCATATAAGGTGTGGCTTGAACTGGTAGATGGTTGTGTAAACCGAATATACGATATACAACTATGGTAGTGTTATTGTGAACGGAAGAGACATCATGGTAGTGCCATTGTAGACTGAAATGAATGTTAGGATTATTTTAGTTGTTGACTGATGTATCGATGTGTTTCTTGACTGACCTTAGGTTAAATTGGAATGAAATGGTTGTTTGAAGTTAAGTGGAAAGTTTACGTGATGAGGATGTTTGACTGGGTTGTATATTGACTGTTAAAATGTATAGAAGGGACTGAGGGGTAAATTATTAGTTTCCTAGTGGGTAGTTATCTTGCGGGTCCCCTACGGGATTATCACCCTTTGTGCATCTTTCGGGAGCACTAGACTGATATGTGCATCCTTCGAGAGCACTAGACTGATACGTGCATCCTTCGGGAGCACTAGACTGATACGTGCATCCTTCGGGAGCACTAGACTGATATGTGCATCCTTCGAGAGCA
>CM046887.1:12725344-12743250 GCA_025688845.1 Cucumis hystrix
GTTCCGACCGTCCGAAGAAACCCGCCGCGCGCCTCTCTCCTTCCAGCCGTGTTTCCTCTCCTTCCAGCCGCGGGTCACAAACCAATTTACTCTGGTTTGCTTGCACAATCTTGTTCGATTAGGTTTGATTGTCGCTGCCTCCATTTTTGCTTGGAATGGTTGAAGTTTTGTTGGTAAAATTTAAGTTATGAATTTTAGTTGTTTCAAAACAAATTCGAGTTATTGGTTGGATTAATTGTTAACCTTTGTTCGATCTTAGGTTGAAGGTAACGCCTAATTTCCTTGGGCTCACAACAAAAATTGGATTTAGTTGGAGCTCGTTTCGCTAATAGTTGGGTAAGTGTGAATAATCACATTGGATTGATTTTAAGTGGGTGATGTGTTGGATAGAATACTGAGTACTTATCTTGATGGTTAGGTTTGTTGTTCGTGGACCTTGGTGCGGTTAAGGAGCTTACCTAACGCCAAGGTACGGGACTTTCTACTGGACTCAAATAAAAAATATTTGGATGTATTGGCTGCATAGATCGTACTGTTATATTGAGTAGGGATAACGACCATGATGTGTATGTTTGAATGTAGACTTGTGGTTGAATGTATGTTATGACTGTCTGGTTATGTATATGCAAAATTGTAAGGATGTGGGAATGACTGAACCTTGTAGATGCGGCTCATATAAGGTGTGGCTTGAACTGGTAGATGGTTGTGTAAACCGAATATACGATATACAACTATGGTAGTGTTATTGTGAACGGAAGAGACATCATGGTAGTGCCATTGTAGACTGAAATGAATGTTAGGATTATTTTAGTTGTTGACTGATGTATCGATGTGTTTCTTGACTGACCTTAGGTTAAATTGGAATGAAATGGTTGTTTGAAGTTAAGTGGAAAGTTTACGTGATGAGGATGTTTGACTGGGTTGTATATTGACTGTTAAAATGTATAGAAGGGACTGAGGGGTAAATTATTAGTTTCCTAGTGGGTAGTTATCTTGCGGGTCCCCTACGGGATTATCACCCTTTGTGCATCTTTCGGGAGCACTAGACTGATATGTGCATCCTTCGAGAGCACTAGACTGATACGTGCATCCTTCGGGAGCACTAGACTGATACGTGCATCCTTCGGGAGCACTAGACTGATATGTGCATCCTTCGAGAGCATTAGACTGATATGTGTATCCTACGGGATCACAAGACTGTGACTGTGCAGGGTACCCCATAGGAAATTAATAATTTATTTTCTCCTAACGAGACCAGTAGTGGGTCTCTTACTGAGTATATTAATACTCACCCTTTTTATGTTTAACTTTTCAGGCAAAGGTAACACGAGGGGCAGACCGACGAGGGACAAGAAGGAATCGTGATTTTCCTTATGGGACTGTCTTCTAATTGCTTCCGCTGACGGTTTGAAAATATTTTGATTTAACTAAGTTTACAAATAGTTAATTTTTTTGAAAACAGCATTTGAAATTTTGTATTTTGGAAATAAGGCCCGATTAAATTTTCCATTGTTTTCTTACGGTTTCAACTGAATCTTGCTATGTCTTTTGTCAACAAACGGTTTTGAGAAACGTAACGACTTAGACAAGGTCGAAAAGTCTGGGTCGTTACAGTTGGTATCAGAGCCTAAGTTTTAGGTTTTGTAGACTGACTTATGATTTAAGTCCATGTTTTTGAGTCCCTATGGCTAACACGATCCTTCGTCACTCGTCAGGTATGCTTTTATGTTTAATAAGTACGGTATTAATAACATGACCTTGCCTAAGTTAAACTAGACTGTCTGAGGTGCTTTGATGTTTAAGACTAAAAGGAAAATTTTTGGTGGATGTTAGGAAACCATGCCACCAAGGAGGGGTGCACGTAGGGGTGATTTTAGAGGCCGAGGTAGAGGAGCAGGGCATAGTCAACCTGCTGTGGGCCAAGCTGACCCGCGTGTCCCTGCTGCACCTGTTACTCAAACGGATTTGGCAGCCTTGTCTGCTCACCTGGTGCAGAGAATCACAGAGCTTATTACGGCTGCTATGGCTCAGAACCAGTCTGCGCCAGTGGGTTCCCCTGTACCAGCAGCTCCACCTGCGTCTGTAGACCCTCCTGCACAAGGACCGGTCGTACAGGAGCCACAGATGCTACCAAATCAGCTTTCTGCAGAGGCGAAACACTTGAGGGACTTTAGGAAATATGACCGTCAAACTTTTGATGGATCACTGGAGGATCCTACCAAGGCGGAGTTGTGGTTGTCTTCTATGGAGACCATTTTTAGTTATATGAGATGCCCAGAAGAGCACAAGGTTCAGTGTGTTGTCTTTCTTCTTAGGGATAGAGGTATTATCTGGTGGAGGTCCACACTGCGTATGTTGGGTGGAAAGTTGGACCAGATCACGTGGGACCAGTTTAGAGATTGCTTCTATACCAAGTTTTTCTCGGCTAACCTTAGGGATGCTAAAAGTCAGGAATTCTTGGAATTGAAGCAAGGACACATGACAGTTGAGGAGTACGATCAGGAGTTCGACATGCTGTCACGCTTCGCCCCTGAGCTTGTTGGTAATGAGCAGGCCAGAGCTGAGAGGTTTGTTAGAGGATTAAGGGATGAGATCAGAGTCTTTGTGCGAGCACTAAAGCCCTCCACTCAGGCTGAAGCACTGCATCTGGCAGTGGATGTGAGTATTGGAAAGGACGAGGTTCAACCAAAGGGTGTTGACAAGGGAACCTCATTTAGTCAGAAGAGAAAGGCAGAGCAAAAGTTCGTCGAAGTTCCTCAGAGGAAGATGAGGTCAGGTGGAAATTTTTGCCGTTTCCAGCAGAATCCCTTTGGGGCAGGAGAAACTGCCAGAGAGAAACCTTTATGCAACACTTGTGGGAAGCGCCATCTGGGTCGCTGTTTATTTGGGACAAGGATTTGCTTCAAGTGTAGGCAAGAGGGGCATACGGCTGATAGTTGTCCTTTGAGGCCTACTGAGTTTGGGCAGAGCAGTCAGGGAGCGAGAGCACCACAGAAGGACAAAGTTTTTGCTACTAACAGATCCGAGGCTGAAAGGGCTGGCACAGTTGTTACAGGTACGCTACCAGTGTTGGGGCATTTTGCCTTAACTTTGTTTGACTCTGGTTCCTCTCACTCTTTTATATCGTCGATATTTGTAACTCATGCATGTTTAGAAGTGGAGCCCCTAGATTTTGTTTTATCAGTGTCTACACCATCTGCGAAAATTATGTTGTCGAAGGAAAAGATTAAAGCATGCCAAATTGAGTTAGTTGGTCGTGTGTTGGATGTAACATTATTAGTATTGGATATGTGTGATTTTGACGTCATTTTAGGCATGGATTGGTTGGCTGCCAATCATGCTAGTATTGATTGTTCTCGTAAAGAGGTAGTGTTTAGTCCTCCTATCGAGCCTAGTTTTAAGTTTAAAGGGGTAGGGACTGTGGTTCTACCTAAAGTAAGTTCGGCTATGAAGGCCAGTAAGTTACTCAACCAGGGTACCTGAAGTATCTTGGCCAGTGTGATGGATACTAGGGAAGTTGAGATTTCTTTGACCTCAGAACCTGTGGTAAGGGAATATCCTGATGTATTTCCAGAAGAGCTTCCAGGACTTCCGCCTCACAGGGAGATTGATTTTGCTATTGAGTTGGAGCCGGGTACCGCTCCCATCTCTAGAGCCCCTTACAGGATGGCTCCTGCTGAATTGAAAGAATTGAAGGTACAGTTACAGGAATTGCTTGACAAAGGTTTTATTCGATCTAGTGTGTCGCCTTGGGGTGCACCAGTACTGTTTGTGAAGAAGAAGGATGGATTGATGCGTCTTTGTATAGATTACAGAGAACTTAATAAGGTGACAGTCAAGAATAGGTATCCACTGCCTAGAATTGATGATTTGTTTGATCAGTTGCAAGGAGCCACTGTATTCTCTAAGATTGATTTACGCTCGGGTTACCATCAGTTGAGGATTAAAGACAGTGATATTCCTGAGACTGCTTTTTGTTCAAGGTATGGACATTATGAATTCATTGTAATGTCTTTGGGATTGACAAATGCACCTGCTGTATTTATGGATCTGATGAACATAGTGTTTAAGGACTTCTTAGACACTTTTGTAATAGTCTTCATTGATGACATTTTAGTTTATTCCAAGACCGAGGCTGAACATGAGGAACATTTGCATAAGGTTTTAGAGACTCTTCGAGCCAATAAACTTTATGCTAAGTTCTCAAAGTGTGAATTCTGGTTAAAGCAGGTGGCTTTCCTTGTTCATGTGGTTTCTAGTGAGAGAGTTTCTGTGGATCCTGCAAAGATTGAGGCTATTACCAGTTGGTCTCGACCCTCTACTGTCAGGGAGATTCGTAGTTTTCTGGGCTTAGCAGGTTATTACCGGAGGTTCGTGGCAGATTTTTCTCGTATAGCTACTCCCTTGACCCAGTTACCAGGAAGGAGACTCCTTTTGTTTGGAGCCCAGCTTGTGAGGATAGTTTTCAGAACCTTAAGCAGAGGTTAGTTACTGCACCGGTCCTTACAATACCTGATGGATCTGGGAATTTTGTGATTTACAGTGATGCTTCTAAGAAAGGGTTCGAATGTGTTTTGATGCAGCAGGGTAAGGTGGTTGCTTATGCCTCCCGTCAGTTGAAGAGTCATGAGCAGAACTACCCTACACATATTTAGAGTTGGCAACAGTAGTTTTTGCATTGAAGATTTGGCGACACTACTTGTACGGTGAAAAGATACAGATATTTACTGACCATAAGAGCCTGAAATACTTCTTCACCCAGAAGGAGTTAAACATGAGACAGCGAAGGTGGCTTGAGTTAGTAAACTGTGAGATATTATATCATCCAGGTAAGGCGAATGTGGTAGCTGATGCTCTTAGTAGGAAAGTATCACATTCAGCAGCGCTTATTACTGGTCAGGTACCGATACGTCGAGACCTTGAGAAAGCTGAGATTGCAGTATCCGTGGGGGCAATTGCCTCACAGTTGCCCTATATACAGTACAAAGACCCGTATCATGTGAAGTACAGTACAAAGACCCGTATCATGTGAAGTACATTGTCTCCCTTCATTAGTCCTTTTCCTTTCCTTCTTCTGTCATTCTTTTGTTTCGTTCCCTTCTTTGGAGTTATCATCTATTTTATATTTTTTTACAACAATAGATAAGATACAATGAGACAAAAAGGTTGCAGTTATTTAATTTATATACACTTACCTTCTTCCCATTTTCTGTCTTCTTGTGTCCCTTCTTATTATTCATTGATGGTTGACTTGTTTCGCTTGACTCTTGTGTTGAAGATCTTAACTCTTCTTTTTCTTTCGTCTCCTCTTCCCATTCTTCATCTACTTCGTATTCTTCCTTTTTCTATTCCACACTTTCTGTCTTTTCCCGTTCCCCCTGTTTTGATTATTAAATTAGACAATTTGGTTCATGTTTATTAATTGTATTACAATAAGCTGTAAAACTTACCTTGTCTTCATTCTCTTCTTCACTTTCTTCTATACGTTTCGCTCTCTTTATTCGACTTAATGAAACCTACACATCGCACAACTTCTAAATAATCTATATGTATTCATAATAAAATAGGAGAACATAAAGGTTAATAAGTTATTTACCATGCTTTTTATTCTTGGCTTTTTCTGGATGGTTGGTTCTTCTTTTGGAGAGTCCTTCATCCCCCTCTTATTTGATGATTGTGAAACTTCTTTTTTGCTTACTGATCCTTTCGCCATTGTAGGTTGTTTTTTATCCTGTAATGAACCATGCAGTAAGCTATAATAATGTAGATGACAATGATATACTTAGAAAAATCCTCAAAAAAATATATAGAAATACCTCTTCTGAAGAGTTTGAAAGAGTTTGGACCACTGTTGACGATGGTTTTTTTGAACCAGTGTATCCAGAAGACCGCAATCTGTCACTTCTTCACGTTTCTTCTTCCCCATTTTCCTTCCTCATATTTAGAATTTCTACGACTTATAAAATAATAAACCTTTCAAAACAGAAACAAGTAATACAACACAATCCTTTTTTTTCCTCCTAAAATGGGGCATAGTTGTTATACATTTTATCTTATATTAATAAAAAAGAATAAATAAATACAAACCGATTATCTCTATATATATCATATAATTAAATAAAACACAACAGATTTTTAAACATAAAACTCTTTCTCTTTCGAACCTTCTAAGATTACAGAGCCGACAATAATGGTGATTTATTACAGAGCCGACAACAATGAGGATTTTAAACTGTTGAAAAATACAGTACTAAACATTCCTTGCATGGCTATTAGAAGAAAAAAATTACATAAAAAAGAAGAACGAATCTGATTAAAACAGAAGAAGAACGAACAGAGCAACTAACCAACTTTAATGGCAATATTCGAATAAGAAGAACGAACACTGCGCACTAAAGTTGACAAAGTCAAATGTGCTTTTGAAGTAGTGCAAAATAAGGGTGATATTCGAAGAAGAGGAAGAAACTTGGACTAATCGTGCTTTGCCTAGATGTGATTATGGACAAATCTGCTAAGTAGGCGAACAAATGCATTCAAATCGTTTTCAAACTAGGATTAAGGTTTCGAATGAAGAAGGAATTAACCTACCGAATTCCAAGGGAGAAAATGATTACCTGCATAGATTTAAATTGTGACGGTATGAGGTGGAGCTTCACAATAATGGCTTCTTTTCTTATTTTATGTTTTTGGGGAAATTTTTTTTGTAGCAGTTATTATTTCAATTACAGTGTAATTGAGGTTTATGTTTTTGGGTAAACAATTTGTATTTTTTAGTTTGAATAGAGACATTTGAGGGATTGTCTTATTTATTTATTTTTCTACTTTTTATGTTTTATTATTCTAACAATTTAAAATTATTTTTGCTATTTTTCCAAAGTAAAACTTATAATTTGCTATTCTTCTTGATAGGCCAAAATTATATTCCAAATTCTATAAATAGAGCCTTATTTTTCATCTTTTGGGATCAAAAGGGATGAGATTACGAGACTCTTTGACAATCAATTTTTCTCTCCCAATCTACATACAAACGTTTGAGACAAAGAACCCCACGATCACATGTGTTTGCTTGCCAAATTATGGTCCATTACAAAATAACACATAACAAATTAAAATTATGACAGATTTAAAGAAATCACTAACAATGATATTTTATTAATGTCCTAAATTTTCAACTAATATCTTAGGTAAGTAATCATGGTTTTTTAGGATAATTTTAACATTCATATCATTATTTAATAATAATGATTTTCGAAAATCATAAAAAATAATATCCTTAATTATCAAATATAAATTGTAACTTCTATAATTATAATACATATATAAATATATATTTATTACTAGAATATAATTTAATTTGGATACACTTTAATAAGGAATAAATTATTATCTAATATGGTAATAATATTTTTAATTATTCTACAAATTAAATATTTTCAATGTTGTAATCAAACTAAAAGTATTATTCTCACGACCAGCAATTCCAGCGTCGTCGTTCTTCTTCGATTTCTATTTTAAAATTTTTTTGTTCTTTCTTCTTCCCTTTCGATTTGCTTTAGAATATCCACTTAGTCTTTTTTTTCCTTCATTTTTCGTATTTTTTTCATAGCTTTTTTTCCTTCCGTGTTGTCTTTAAATTATCTTCTTAATATCTTCCGGTCATATTTTTAATATATTCAGGGGATGTTCTTCATTTTTCTATTTAATTACGATGCCTTCCGGTAATATTTATCATATATTCCTTTCATGTTTGGCATATTTTCTTTTTTACGACATATTTCGGTCATGTTCGTCATATTTTGTTTAATTTTTTATTGTTATGTTCATCTTCCTGTCATGTTCGATATGAATTTTTTTATTAAGGGCCCGTTTGGTAACGTTCTTGTTCCCTGTTTCCTGTTTCTGTTTTCATTTTTCAAGAAACGAGGGTGTTTGGTAACGTTCCCTGTTTCTCGTTCTCAAAAAAAGTAGAAACGTTTCTCATTTTATAAAGAATTATTTGGAACAAAAAAAAGTAGTTTCTCCTGTTCCTGTTTCTCAATTATTTTTATTGGTTTCTTTTTTCTTTTTCTCAATTGCTTCGATTGGTTTTCTTTTTCTTTTTCTCAATTGTTTCCATTGGTTTCCTTTTCTTTTTTCTCAATTCTTTTTATTGATTTCCTTTTCTTTTTTCTCAATTCTTTTTATTGGTTTCATTTTCCTTCTTTTCAATTCTTTTTCTATTTCATTTTCCTTTTTCATTTTCTTCTTGTGATTTTCTTTTATCTTCCTCTTATTTCCATCTTCTTCCCCAAATAACCAGTCTCCACGTGGTTTCCTTTTTCTTCGTCTTATCTCCATCGTCTTTTCCAAATAACCATCCTCTTCCCCTTCCTCTCATCATCTTCGTTGTCTTTCTCTTCGCCTCTCATCGTCTTCCTCGTCGCCCCTCATCGTATTCCCTCTACACAACGTCTTCCTCTTCGCTGGATCTGGGTTTTCCTCTTCCTCTTTATGTGAATGATTTTTTCGCTATGGGTTTTCGCCGAATTTGCGGGTTTTTGTCAGATCTGTGTTTTAGCTTTGAGCTTTTGTTTTCCTCTTTTTCGTGGGTTTCAGTCCTCCTCTTCGTCGTGGGTTTTCGCCTTCCACTCGTCGGCTCTGTTCTTCAGATCTCAATCTTTATCTTGTTCTCCATAAAATTACAAGAAGACCTTCCTATCTAGCTTTGATAATTTTTTTTATGTTTAATGGAGGACATATATTTTTGTTTGGTGTTTAATTGAATTAAATGTGAATAAAATAAAATAAAAATTTCAAAGAAAATCAGGAAACAAGAAACAGTTATCAAACACATTTTCTATTTCTGTTTCTATTTTTCAAGAAACAAGAAATAGAAAAAGTTACCGAACACATTCCTGTTTCTTGTTTTAAAAAAAGAAGGAACGAGAAACCTGGAACAGAGAACAAGGAACAATAAACAGGAAACGAGAACGTTACCAAACGGGCCCTAAATGTCTCATCATTTGTATATACTATGGTATACCACTGAATAATATATTTATGTTCTATGATTTGTTACATATATACTACTGGATATATTCAATAATACATACACAATTTTTTTTTCATTTCTGTGATTTTTTTCTTACTGCATTTATATTCCACTGCATACACAAATCATTTATCAGATCAGTATTTTCTTTGATTTCTTACATATATACTACTAAATAATACATTTATGTTCAGTGATTTGTTACATATATACTGCTGCATATATTCAATATTACATTTATTATGGTAATTTTGATTATAATATTTACCATAATAGAATTAATCACTTACCATATTTATATTTACATAGGATATCTAAGACATGCAATCTTAATCATGGTTCACTTTTCTTTTTTCATTTCTCTATTTTTTAATACATTATTAATAATAAATATGGGTAAATTAGTAATTTGGGCCCTATATTTATGTAATATATTAGCTCATTTAGAACATTTCTGAAAATTTTGGGAAATTTGGATTCATCTTTTGTAATATGGTATACCATTTTAGGTCTTAGTAGTTAAAGCCCCTAAAATTAATGGTCAATAAATTTGAGACTAAATAGCTCGTCCAATCAAATTTTGAATATGGCCACTAAGCCAAAAGCTAAGTCATTTTTAATGGGATCAAACTTAAATATTTAAATGGGGCAATTAGAAAAATAGAAAATTTAAAGGTTTACTTTGCAGAAATGAAATTTTTTTATTTTAATTCTTAATATGGCAAAATGGAAAATTTATTGCTACGAAATTGCCTTAAATGCCCCTACTATAGTAATAGTACCCTGCCTCAACCGACTGAACTTCATCATGTTGTCCATCAGCATCTGCTTAATTGCAAATTGGGAGTACTCTGAAAGCGAATCCAGAACTGATTTTATGGTGCTCTTCGACAGCACTTAGATAAACTCGTTAATGTCAAAGAAGAACATCCACTTGGTCATAAACATATAGGGATGCAACCAATCATTTTCACCACCATAAATTGGAGGTGATAGTATCCATTAAATTTCTCCTCCTCTAAAAAAATACCTAAAAGTTTTTAACAATGCCAACAAATATTTTTATTAAAAAATTCAAATTATTAAAAATCGAAAATACCATAGCAACAAATAACTGTAATTTATTTAATTAAGAAAATCTCAATTTTTTAAAAAAAAACAACAAATTATTAATATAAATCAACAAAATTCCAACAATATAGCCAATAACATCAAATTATTTATTAATATAAAAAAATTTCAACAACTTCAAATTAAATAAATAAATTATTAATAAATAAATAATAAATTACGTTTTGATTAAGAAAAATCTCAATTTTAAAAAATACAACAAATTTCAAATCCCAACCACTTAAATTGAATAACAAATCATCTTTATATTTGTTGAAATTGAAAAACAAATTTCAATATACTAGATAGAAGGGAAAAATTAGTGTACAAAAGGGAAAAAAAGTAGACCATCTTGTAAATTAGTTTACAATTCTAATATTATTAAATCAAAAGATAAATACTTTGTATTTGTTGAAATAGAAAAAAAGAAAATCAATATTGTACAAGATAGAAGGAAAATAATTGTGTATTAACAAAAGTGGAAATTTTAAGTATACTTAAATTTTAAAGAGTTTAAAAAAACTGCACCATTCAAAAAAGGAAAAATGTGAAAACAAAATACCTTGCATTTGCTATTTAATTCACTTTATGTAGAATCATTGGGTATTGGGTAGTTCATTGTACGTTGTACTTTTAACAGTACCAGTCAATATAGAGTCCACAATCATGAATAAACCGTCAAAAGAGACACAGATACATTGGAGGACGAAAAAAGTTTACCTTGAATACATTTAACAAATTGTTGAAATGAAGATTCAAATGGAACATACACCTCAATGACACGATAATCGTGATACTGGAAAGTTCTGATCCATCTAACATAAAAAATAGTATTTGCTCATTGTAAAGCAATAATAAAAATTTATTGAGAGCAAACAAATAAATAGTTTTTTTTAGAACAGATTTGCTCCTAAAAGGTGCACCTTCTTTAATGAGGAAGTCATATTGTTATGATCCAAAAGCTTCAAAATCAATTATTTTGGAATCTAGCTCTGACTGTTGGACACAATACTTGGTTCATGCTAAATTAGAATTCAAATACAATGTATTATCTGAAGTACTGTCGAACATCACAGAGTCAAAACTAACACATAAATCATTTTGAGGGAATTTTGATAAAAACCAGCATAAGCCATGAGAAGTCCTTATCTTCCACTATTCGAATAATATTATAATTATTGCAGCCAAGCAAGCAAACCCGTCAAACAAGACAAACCAAGATTGGAAGAGGAAAAAAGTTTACCTTGAATACAATCAACAAATTGTTGAATGAAGAATAAGATGAGGTGTAAACCTTAACAAAATGATAATCATGATATTGTGAACTTTCATTCTATTTACCATTAAAAAAAACATTAATTGTTGTAGAGCCATAGTAAAGAAGGAAAAAAATGAACAATAGACAAAATATTCAATAATAAAAATAGAGAAAAATAAAAATTTTGCTACTAGTTTAAAATTTAGTTGAGAAATATGTTGATTTCCAAACTAGTCAAATCGTTTAGATGAATGGAAAAAATTCTTTTGGTATTTTAGATAAATGAAACTCAATCTAATCAAATGGGTTTAAAACATTAAAATAAGTGAAATTTTTAAAAATAGTAGATTTTACAAAATATTTATCACCTATAACAAATTCTATCACTGATAGTCATTGATATGCTATAGTGATAGAAGACTATCAGTGATAGAATCTAAAATTTTGCTATAGTTTGTAAGTATTTTAATTTATTTTGCAATTTTTAAAAATTCCCCTTAAAATAACAACCAAACATTTATTGTTTTATAAAATATATTAATGAAATACTTTTATATTTTTGGATAAAAATTAAATAAAATTTTATTAAAGATAAATATAATTAGTTTAATACAAGTTTAAAATAATAAAAAAGAACAAGATATTTCAAAAAAATTATTAAACCTATATATTTTCGAAATGAAATAAATATTATGGATTAGTTAAATATAATTTTAGAAATTTTAGAAAATAAATATATAAACATTTATCAGACCAAGTTTTTAGGATATAATTTTAGTAAATAAATATATAAACATTATTTATTAGATATAAAGGTTCAGTTAAAATATAACTAATTGGAGATATATATTAGGGGTTTTTACAAAAATAGCAAAAAAAATTATGATAACAGGGTCCATGTAACTACATTTTTTAAATTGCAAAAGTAACAAATTTAGAAGTCGATAACCCTATGATTACTGTCTAATAGCCATCTGATAAACTAATTTTGTCATATTGGTAATATGCAAAAAATATGTGTCATGAGCTGTTTTTTTCTAAATGTTTTTGTCATTTGATGCAATTTCCTCTATATATTATGGATAAAGATTCCATTGATGTAGGAAAGATTTGGTTCAAATCTACGACAAATAAATTTCATATTCAGTTAGGATCTAACACAATACCCAAGTTTGTAGAACATAAACTATGTTTCAAAAATCCGGTCACTTTCTAATGTCCAATACATTTAAAATACAATGTACGTGAAAATCATAAAATACCACAAAATCAGGGGCAAAGTTGAAATTACTAGAAATTGAAAAATGTGCACGGTGCTATAAAACTTATTAAATCTGTTTTTTGCTAAATTTCCAATCGACAACCCAAATTTTGTCATTCCATTCAATTCCCCTATGTAAAAGTAGATTACTTTAAGAGATAATCGTGAGAATAGCAAAATATTGAATAACAAACTTTAAAATAGCAAATTTCTAAAATATTAAGGTTTATAGCAAAACCGTCGGCTGCAGAATTTTTTTCATCCGATTATATCCTTTATAGAGGATAATTTGTTTCTTGTATTTGTATAGTTCAAAGAGTAAGGGCGGAATAGAATATAACAGGTCCACAAATATAATGTATTTGCAACCAACATTCAATTTTGGAAAATCTTAACTAAATATGATATTAACATCCTCTAAAAATATGGCTGTAATTTTTGGATTCTTAGGATTTAAATCAATTAATTAATAATTTATTTCTATAATTAATAACGATTTGAATTCAAATTTTTTTTCATACCCCTAAAATAATGGCTAAGATAATTTCTACACTTTCCATTTCATTATATTTCATAGTTAGATTTTATATCATCCACAAAAATCGTCAAATTGAATTATTTTAAACCATCATATCCCTAAAATAATGACAAACATAAATTCAACATTTTTGGATTATTTATATTTCAAAAAATTTATAAAAATTTGAATTTAAATACATCCAAAATGCGTATTGTTAATAACAAGCATCCCCTAAAATCGTAATATTTGGTTGATATTCCTAAAATAATGACAAACATAAATTCAACATTTTTGGATTATTTATATTTCAAAATATATAAAAAAAATTAGAATTTAAATACCTCCAAAATACGTATGGTTAATAACAACCATCCCCTAAAATCGTAATATTTGGTTGATATCCCTGAAATAATGGAAAACTTAAATTCAATATTTTCAGATTATTTATATTCCAAAAAAATTATAAAAATTTGAATTTAAAAGTTGAATTTAACCTTCAAAATAAGTATTGTTAATAACAATTTTAATTTAAAATTTTAATAACAATTTTAATTTAAAATTTTATCATCCCCTAAAATCATGCTAATTGGTTGAAATTTATTTTAAAAAATTATTTTACTGTGCCAATTGTATTCCATAATTATTTTGAGACGTGTTTTTATATTATGTTAATATTCACGTTTATTTTCATTAGACGTTTTCTTTTATGTATTACGATTTTTGGCGATTCCAAACTATTTATCAATAATGCCAATTATATATACAAGTTTTTTTATCCTTTATAAAAATTTTAGATCCTCCCCTAAAATAATGTCAATTATATATACAAGATTTCCAATTTTCTTAAATTTTAAACAATTTATTAAATAATACATGATATATATTTTTAATAACATTTGAATTTAAATTTTAGATTAGGCTCCGTGATTTCAACCTAAATTACTATTATCCATATTTTATATTTTTTTGTTGATTTTTTTAAAATTATTATATTATTGTGGTAGTAATATAGATTTTTTTCAAAAAAAATAGAAAATATATATTGGTTGTTGACTCTATATTTGCTGGTGCTGCAGGAAATACATCGTATTTAAACAGTGGATCCAGATCTCAAGATTCACATCATGAAACGGATGTATAATATTTGTTGAAAATTAATATTGTTAAATACATCCTCATAATATGAATAAGTTGGAATATGCCACTAACTACCGAATAAATCTTATTATAAAAATACAATGTATTTTAATTGATTTATAAGTTGAGAACACTGGGCAAACTCCAACGCCCCAAAAATTTAGGTATTTTTCTTAACATAATTATCATGTTAATAAGAGGGTAAAGATGCACATGACGTTCAAAAAATGAAGCAGAATATCACTGATTCATGAATACATAATTTGGAAACAACATTCAGTTTTGGTAAATCTTCACTAAATATGCTATTTTCCACGAACATCTCCTAAAAATATCGTTGTAATTTCTACCAGATTTTTCGATTATTGCTATTTAAATTAATTAATTAACAATTATTTGTATAATTCATAATTGATATTTTTAATAACGATTTGGATTCAAATTTTAGATCATACTCTTAAAATAATGGCAAGATAAATTCAACCGTTTCACATTCTTTATATTTCAAACTATTTATAAAAAATTTATTAGATAATACATAATATAAAAAAATTATTAATACATAGTTTTGAGATCGAGTCATCTCGTCGCAAATCCTTCAACCTTCTCTACTTGGCCTAAACGACTGATCCTGGAAGATGAATTTTTGAAAGAATGTCTAAAAGACTAAGGTTTTATGAAATCATTTTCGCAGTATCTTTTCATAAACATCATTTGGCATAAATAACATCAAATAATTTCATCTCGCACAAACCTTTCTTTATGCTTAACATATTCCTAACATAACAAATTCACATAAACACATATTAGTTAACATTCATTCCTTTCGCTAATGATCTCGAATCATTCTCTACGCTTGGTCTCATTACCTCACGTTTGACTACTGTATCAACAGCATCCGAGAACATATATATTTGTCTTTGTTGCTCAGGCCGCTAAGCTTTATATGCTCCTTTCAATGCATAATCCAGCTTCTTATCTCATGGCGGCATTAACTCTTTATGTGCACCTAAAAGTTAGCATTATAAAAATCAACTAATGGTTTGAAAACCATTTCATAGCATGAAAATCGTAATCATCAAATCAAGCTTTAACACTCTCATTCGAAACACTTTCACAGCCTGCTTTTTGAAACACTTTCTCATTTGAAATCATCTTTCAAAATAGTAAAGCGGAACCACAAAACATTTAAGAAGAAAACCACTCATCACACTTTAACAAAATTCTCCTCTTCCTTCTGTACTCGTGGAGAAGGAAGAGACATTTTCTTAATCTAATACTAACCCCTGTCGAATCAGATTTGACATTTTCTTAATCTAACACGTTAACCCCTGTCGAATCAGATTTGACATTTTCTTAGCCAGACCTTACTTCTCGCATAACCCCATACCGCAAATAACTTTAACCACAACAATTTTCGCGAATAACTTTATCGCGTAGTTAAATATGTTTACAAGAAATCTTCCTCGCAAACTAACCAACTTTTACTCACTTAGAACACTTATCGTGAATTTAAACTTCAAGGATTCCTCGCAGACTTCTTCATCGCAAAACTCTTGGTTCTTATCGCGAAGACTACCCAAAATCCTAGTCGTTTTAAAACTTACAGACTTTCTTCTGAGAGAGTTTAAACTTATAGATTCTACTGCAAACACTTCTTTTCTCAAAACTGTCTCGCGAATTAACTTCTTAATCGCAAAACTTATTCTAACAATAAAAGATTTTATCGCTTAATCATTTCCACACATATATTCAAAGGTAAATTTCTATAGTAGTTTTAGCTAAAATTTTACTTCCTATACTAGAATTAAAAACGGGTCTCACAAATTGTATTTAGGATTAAGTTTTTCACTTAGGTGGAACATTTAAGACATTGTTCTAGCAATTTTTTTCGAGATTTTTCTCTTTTGCTATTTTATCAATTTAAAAATAAATTTACCATTTATGCAAAGTAATCTTCCTATTTTGTTATTCTTCTTTGTTAGCCCTTAATTTCAACCAAGCTCAAATGTTTAGTCCATAGTCAACGAAGCCCAAGCCTATTGGGGAAAACTCTGTAAATAGAGAAAGTCCTCATTCACTTAATTCATTCAAACAAAGATCCAGAAATCAGAATTAATCAGAGAATCCCACAAAGTATGAATTCTTCAACAAATTGAGTATCCCTTCTTCAATGAATAGATCGCCTTCAACAAATTGAGCATCTCTTCTTCAACAAATTGATCATATCTTTGTCATCTACGAACTGAAGATTGATATTCACAAAGATTTTAAAACTTCAATAAATTGATCAACTCTTTACCATCTACAAACTAAAGATTGATCTTCTTAAAGATTTGAAGACTACAACAAATTGATTGTTTCTTCACCATCTACATCTCGAAGATCAATTCTAGAAAGAATCAACAACCAAAAAGATCGATCCTTAAAAAAAATTAACAGGCCCAAAGGCCAATTCTCGAAGAAGATCATCAAATCCAAGTTGATCATCCAAGAAAATCGACAAGTTTAAAGATTTAAATTTATGTATTCGAGAGAAAGCATCAGAAGATAAAAATTAAAGGTTGTAACACTTATACTAAAAATTAATAAAATCAATTTTATTTCCACGATTGAATTAAATTTCCTTTGTCAAAATCTCGTGTGAAGCATGAACAACATGTATTAAAGAAAAACACTCCCTTCATGTGAAATCAATATAAAGCCTAGTTTACTCAACAAATTATTTTTTTTATTCATAAATCGTCGAATAAATATCTACTCTTTGTTTAGGTCCAATTCTCTATAACAAAACTAGGCTTTAATGTCGGTTTAAAACTGACATTATAGAGGTACAGTGTTAGTCGTCAACTGACGTCTATGAACATGTTATTAAAGTCTTTTAATGTTGATTTATCTTTGACGTCAGTTTTAAACTAACATTAAAGATGACAACAATGTCGGTTAAAAACTGATATTATAAAAGGTACAGTTAACCGACATCTATTAACTGTTTTTGTTTAGAAAGCTTTTATTCTCAGTAGTAATCTCACACACAATATTACTATTAGTCCAACCGATCGGCTTATTTAGAGAGACCATGAGTTGAGGCTTTCATGGTTTAGTTCAAAATTGTGAGTTTGGCCAAAGTTATGTTGATGTAAAACTGTGACGACCCAGACTTTTCGGACTGACCGTCTAAGTCGTCAATTTGACACAAAACCGTTTGTTTACGAAAGAAATAGAACTTTAAATGAAACCATACGAATTCAAAGAAAATTTAATCGGGCCCTATTTTAAAATATGAAATTCTAAAGTACTGTTTACAAAACTTTAACTATTTGTAAATTCAGTTCAACAAAACGTTTATAAAAAAATCGTCAGCGGAAGCAGTTTAAAGGACAATCTTCTATGGCCATTCACGAGTCCTTCTTGTCCCTCGTCGGTCTGCACCTCGTGTTACCTTTGCCTGAAAAGTTAAACATAAAAAGGGTGAGTATTAATATACTCAGTAAGGGACCCGCTACTGGTCCCGTTAGGGGAAAAATAAATTATTAGCATCCTATGGTGTACCCTGCACAGTCACAGTCTAGTGCTCCCGAAGGATGCA